>WEIU01017467.1:0-107075 GCA_013389925.1 Aegithalos caudatus | reverse complement strand
TGTTTGTTTTGCAGCTCCAGTAGAGTAGTACAATAAAGAAACACTGTAACAAGTTATGTTTCCAAAAATTTTTAATAAAGTGAGGCAATCAAAGGTTTTTTGTCTTGTGCTTTTAGCATCTTTCAAAAGTTCTAATTAAAGACCTGGCGTAGGGAGAAATAGTTGTGATTCCAGAGGACAGTAAGAAAGAAAAGGGAGAATGGGATCTGCTAAAATTCAAAAATTTATTGAAACTCCAATTCTGTAGAAACCCTTTACATGTCTTTTAAGGTTTATTTTGTTCTATGCTTTTAAATTTAAAGGGTTTTTTTTATGTACACCAATTTTTTTCTTTCAGTTTTTCAAAGTAGTCTGAGAAGAGTCTGTGACTCCTTTGAGGAGTCCCAGTCTCTTGTTGGCTTTTCTCAGTGCCCACTATTATTTCTCTCACTGTAGACAGGGTCTCAGAGTTCTGACTTCTCAGTTCAGCCATGACCAAAACTGGGACCTAATCCAGAGGGACTTGATTTAGCCCAGTGACACATTGGTATCACTGGAAGAAAAAGAGAATCTCAATTAGGCTCCCCCGAGTGGAATTTGCAGTGACAGATCTGAAGGAGCAGCTGATCAAATTTTGACACCTTGCTTGCAGCTTTACTTTAAATTAATAAAGTCCAAGCATCTAGGAATGGAGCTAGGTGACAGGAGTTTTTCAGTTCTTATAACTTACCCCAGGAAAAAGAAAGTTCAGTCAGGTCTCTCAGTTCTCACTTAGATTTTTACTTTGCCAAAAATGTCCATGAACTGGGAGTCATTACTCTCTGTAAGGTTGTTTTGTTGGTTTTTTAAATTAAATTTAAAGATAGAAATACAGTCTTTACATGGTCTTGAAGTGGTAATGCTTTTGCCTAATTGATAACTCTATAACCAAAAGAACAAATGTAGTCTGCAAAAATGAATGGGAATTTTCCAAGCTATACTTCTACATCTTAATATGCAGTATTTTGTAAGCAAAAATGTGCTTGGTTCACAAGTAGGACATGCTTAGTTATGTAAGTCATATGATATCTTTTCAGTTTAAAAATATTAGGTATTGTTCAAACTATAAAGAGAACATTTTGCTATGTAAAAACAACATAAATGTCTTAAATTTCCTCAGCAGACTTGTTTCAAAAGACTTTTTTAGAGAAAGGAGCATTTTAAATTGTGTAAGAGAGTAGAAAATAAGTATGTCCTTGAATTAAATCAGTGAACAATAGTCACAATGCACATTGTTGCTATGGTAGTTTAGTTAAATGGTAACTATGTGGAATTTGCTTAATTCTTCTCCTCTGAATCTCTGATCTTTTAGAAATGCTTCCAAAAACCCCACCTCTACAATATCCCTTCACATTGAAAAGACCTGTTGTTTCAAAGTGCAAGTTAATTAATAAAAGTCAAAGGCTTCAGTGGGATGAAACTTTTTTTTTTCTCCTAGAACAAATATGAAATTATTCATGTTTGGATGTTTTGAATTTTTATCCTGAATGGGATTTTCCTGTACCATTTTATAGAAGATATTTAATGAGATTTTGAATTTTGGGGAGTTGGGTTTTTTTTTTTTTTTATTTGGCTAAACTAGTACACTTTGTATCTCATGCCAAAAAGCATTGCAGTATTGACTGGAAAAGAGTCCTGAATTCTGTCATTATCTCTAAAAGTTTATTGTGTGGCATTGGTTTGACATCACATCATGGATTCTTGCTGGGGGGATATAAGCTCTCAACCACCAGCTTCATTTTTGTGAAGCTGACCAGACTAACCCAAAGTCTCTGATGAGATTTAGGCCATTTTTTTTAAATTTTTCCTAATATATATAGATAGCTTCACATACAACCGTGAAAACTGTTATTTCTGCCTTAGGTTAAACTGCTTCATTTCTTTCTTTTTGACAGCTGCGGTCAATAGATGTTGACCAAAAGCTGTCAAATTTCTTGAGAAATGAGGAAGAATTTTTTGCTCCAGATGAGAGGCGGAGAGTTATTCATCTTCTATCCTGGGAAATCCTTCCCTTATTTTGACAGGCTTTAAACAAATTGTTAGCTTTAATTAAGTTTGAAATGGGACAAATGACCAACCTAATCTGCTCCTTTCTAGGATGTAATAAAGCAGTAAAATTAGCCATGAGATTCTGAAGTGGTGACTCCTACTATAGTGATTGACTTTAATTCTGTATTTAGGTACTATGAAAATTTTGTGTAGGTTTTGAGACAGCTTTATGAAGAAAATATTGGGCCTCTCATAGGAGGAAGAAGAGATAGCTGTGTAAATGATAAATAGTAAAATACACACACACAAATGTATGTATATGTCCTGAAGGCTACAGATACAGAATTGCAATGCTTTAAGATGGAATTTCCATACTTTTACCTTTTCTCATACTTTAATGAATAGCAAAGAAGTAGTTCACACACAGAGTTGGGCTTTTTTAGTTGTTTTGTTTTGTTTTGTTTTTTAAGTTGCGATTTTCTAATGGTTTTCTGGATCCATATTTAATCTGGAAGAGAAATATGGCATAGATATATTTAAACTAACAGCTTCTCAGGCCAGTACGTCCTCATTCAATTTATGGGATCTCTGTAAAAGATGCAGATCCATAGGTACACGTTGAGCCAGTAGAGTGGATTGAATATGTGAGGGATCTGTAGAAAAGGTCACTTTCTAAAGCTGCTCCAAATGCATCCTTCCCCTGCTTATCCACACTGCAGGTTGTGGCAGGTAGTGCCACCCTAATGTTCAGAGGGACAGTAGGGTGGTACAGAAAGCTGACCTGCTGCATGGAGCTTACCAGTAGATGGGGAAAGATCCTCTTCTCCTTTCTTGCTTTTCAGATGAGGGTGCATTTGATTCCTCTTGGGCCATCAGAGAGCAATTTGACTGAGGGTAGGTTTAACTCTTCCCTAGCAGACTATTGTTGAATGGAACAGTGAGAGTAGTACGTGTATTAAATTTAACCGCTGAGTCTTGCAAATTCTCCCCTAAAAAACTTTTCTTATGCTACATCATTCTTGTAATCATAAAAGCACTCCCTCCTTTTCCCATAGCTGTGGGTACTATTTTTAAAAATCTATCTACTGCTCAGAATGAGAAATTAACTGTAGAACATTTTTTATTTAAAAAATTCCTCCAATGCTAATAGATAAAACAGGAATACAAGATTTCTTTCTGAAGAGCCAGTACAGAAAGAAAATCTGCCATGAGAAAGATACACTGATGAGGAACTTTTGGTGCCACTTGCCTAGATGTATATAAGAAATCTCATGTCAGCTTCATGTGTGCTAAGTTAATAAAAAAAAGACAAAATAAGTCCTCTGTAACTTAGTATCAGCATTTAAAATTGCAAAAATGCTGACATAGTGCATTATTTAGCCATAAAACTCATAGGCAACAGATATATATCAGAATGGTCTTGTGGCCACCAAAGACTGTAACATGTATGAGGAAGATTAGACTTTTGCGTTAAATATGAGAAAGTGTGTTGATTTCTGAAACTTTGTTGTTTAGGTCATCATAGTCAGTAATAGATGAGGCTTAAATACTTTACATGCAAGGTCTTACTGCATCTTGCAACACTCTTTGTGCCCCCTAGAATCTCCCATCATCACAGAATAATGGACCAGCACAAACCATCAACGTGAGGTGTGATGATAAATCCTATAGGTCTATGTAATGAAGCCTTCATACCTATGTAAAGTCAGGATTTTGTTTGAGAAAAGTTGCATTTTCATTTTTTCCACAACTATACGTATCCTTGTCCTGTTCTTAGTGAGACAGAGCTGCCACGATTACTTAGGGACAGCCTGAAAATTGTAAGAGATGGTCCATTTTCTGTAGTACTGATTAGACAAGATCAACTAATGTGCTCTACTGAGTGTTAACCTTTCTTATGAAGTTCACAGGGAAAATTCTGAACAGGTTTTTTTTTTAATGACATGTTTAAGACTGCTATTTGTATTCTCTCTATATATATGCACACAGGTTTATGTACGTGCACTCACACACATTTCCCAAGGAGTGTTTGCATAGTTAACAAACACTTTTGTTACTCTGAAGTACTTGCAATTCTATCTTTTGGAGTAAAAAGACAATTCAAATGCTCTGAAAATCTATTTAAATCCAAGTATTAAAAGCATTTCTGTTGCTAATGTGTAAAGTATCTCATGGTTTAAGGTAGTCCAGAGAATCAGGTGCAGTTTTCTGCCAAACCTTTTCAAGTGCTTACACAAATGACTTTTGCAAAACTGGGCACCAAAGCAAGGTGAGTTGTAGGAGGTGCATCTCAGGCTATTTGACTCTCCTCTCTCCATTTATTGAACAAGTATAGTAGTAATTCTGTACCTCAGAGAGGTGTTCCGAATACAGTGTAAAGATTGTGCAGTAACAGGATAGTGCAAAAATGAGGGCCCTGAAAGAACACTGAAAATAGGTCACAATAAAAATTTCCAAAAATCTGCAGCCAGACATTTCCATGGTAATCTCATCATGGTTTTGTTTCTTTCCATGAAACACAAGGAGAGGTGACCTACTCTGTGCACAGCATTTTCACGCTGCTTTTTAAACATGCAGGATGTATCTGCCTTGGGGGTGATAGGACAGGGGATTCATCTCATTACTGATGCCAAATGCAATCAGTAGACAACTTGCTGCTTTAATTTCTGAGGACTTATAGTTATGGTTGTAGTTAAGCTTATCATGTGATCATTTAGAAAAAAAAGGTGAATAGTTGTTTTTCCTCTAGTATATCTACCCATTGGCAATGAGTAGTTAGGATTAAAAGCTTCATCTAGCCCAAGGCTATAATGAATATTCAGGAAAAATGATGCTGTACTGTTGCTTAGGGAAGTAAAAAGACAACCCCTGTAACATTCAAATCTCCTGTGCCTTTGGAATAAACAAGCATTATTTGATTAACAGGAAGACAGAAGATATGCTGATGTACAGCTTATACTAAAAGAGACTTAATATGGTATTAAATTACCAACAGATTCTTGTAGGTACAGTGCATGAATCAATATTATGTTTTAGCCAATGATAATTTTACCAAGCTTTTATTTAGATGGGGTTTGTTTAAAAAAAATTAAAACACAGCAGATAAACAAAGTGTGCTGGTAATGGATATTACAGTCCATTGGAGCATTTGTTCATTCTTCCGGATTGACACACAGTGCAAAATTATGCTACACATTCTGTTACAATCACACTATCATTATTTGTGAGAGAAGCAAAAAACCCAGTTATGTGTAATGAAAGAAGGTAATTTTTAGCAACATGGTAGACTCTGAACCAAAATTAGTACATTCCTCTACAAAATTAAGCAGAATAATATTTTATTTAGTTCATATTGTTGGTTTTGTGAATACAAATGCCCAGCTGTTTTTACAGCTAGTAACATTTTACATATCATGCCTTTTAGAAAATATTTCTTGACTATGCAGGCTTCATTAACCACTTTATCAATGATAAAAGCTGCAAGCACTTTCATAAACTTAGATTGGGTTAAAAAAAAGATATTTATGTTGTATTAGCACTGATAGTATGTAATATGATTTACTGGCCTCATGATTCAGTCTTTTACAAGTTATATGCTCATCCTTGAATGTTTTATAAATCCAAGAAAGAATCAGAAAAAGCAATTTGTGAATTGGGGTCTTTCAGAAATCCAAGTAGGTGGGAGATCCTCAGTCAGTCAAATGAATTTGGCAAAATAAAGCCTGTACATACCTCTTCAAAACTAGTTTTTGATATCATGCTACTCACTTTGCTAAACTTGTGCCCATGTTTAAAACTTTGCTGAATGGGATAAATCAATATTCTCAGAAATCTGAAGTTTTTAGCTGCATTTCTTTAGTCAATGATTACATTTAGAAGTGAATTCTCTCTTTCTAGTTTTCACAAAATTGTGTTCTTTTGTGACCTCTGCATATTGGTCCTAGTCTAAAGGCGTGCCAGCTTCTATGGAGGGGTTATTCACTGTCCAGTGAACTTCCCATGGATTATACAAATGGAGTTTATTCATTCCCTATGAAAATTGTCTGTCTAGTGACATCAGTATCTTCTGGTTTCAGCCATCTGATTTCTTAGAATGCATTTTTCCAAGTCCATTGTGCAAATACAGTAGGGAATTATGAAATTTATAAATTAACAAATAACTTCTCTTAATGATCTAAAAAAGAAAAGTGAATTAAAACAAAACCAAGTGAGGATATTATCCTCTTTGTGAATACATTAGTCGTCTGTAGAGCACAAAAGCTCTGGAATTTTCAGGCAGTGACTTCATGACAGAGTTCCCTCTGGCAGCAGGGATGCTCAGGCTGTGACCTGAGTGGGAAGGTCTGGAGGCAGAGCAAGGAGAGAAGAAGGAGGAGGAGGGTGGAAGAATGGATCATCTGAATGTTCCAGCACAATTCCTTTGTAGGACTCACACTGTAAAGGGAAGCAGCAGCACTCACGTGTGTGTGGCTCTTGGGTGTGGGACAAGGGTAAACTGACACTTTTTAAAGTTAGCCAGCATTATCTTCATACAAGATTTATTATATGTGCAAATTAATTGGACAAAACATTATGGTGGAAAATCACCTTCAGAAATACCTGTTTCAGTTCAGAATTGTCAAATTTAATGGGAATTCTAATTTTATTTTTTTTTTGTATAAAATTCATCACCTTTCCAATTTCTATCAGTAATTGTCTCACTATGCAACAAAACACTGTTTTAACTTCTGTTTCATTTTTTCAATGTTTAGTCACTGAACCTTCCTATTTTCCCCCTGGAATATTAACCGAAATAGGATGAAAGACTTTACCTCCTTCACTTGAATTTTTGAATTATTTTCCTATTAATTTACCTGGGATTTTATGGGGACCAAAAATGGGCAGTTTTCCAAGGCAGATACAAGTGAGCCATTCAAAAGGGCTGTCTTTAATCATGTGCTGTGCAATCAGGTATTTAAACTGTTTACTAGCATAAGAAATAGATGACCATTCCGTTGCATTAATTGCATTAATCTTGGTGTGTGAGAAGTAGAATTGATGGAAAATAAAAACCTTTACTTACTTTCAGAGGAAGACACCAAACAATTATTGTTTATTACAAAAAACAAACTAGTTAGGTTGTCTTAGGTAGGATGAAAATTGGGTTTTATGAACGTCATCTCCCAAAAAAATATTCAGTGTGGTTTAAAATAATTTTATTTTTTAAGGCATTAGTGTGTGTTGGGGTAAGAATTTTTATGGTAGCACGATAAGCACAACGAAGTCAGCATAATGAGTTATGTGGTGCCCAACATCCTGAAGATTATCACAAGGATTTCTAAGGAGAAGAATTAACATAAAGGATATACAATTCATGTCTTCTAGAGGGTCTCTCATTTCTACATTGGGCCTCAAGGAAATTCAAAACAGAAATGAAAATCAAAGCTGCAACTACTTTCATACTGCCGGTGCAGCGTTTCATACATATTTCAGGGCAGGAGATCACCGTTTCTATTGGGATGCCAGAGCTAAGGCTTAGGATTTTACTATTCATGTCAAGCACTGTGTACTTTCTAGTAACACAGCCTGTGGGGTTTTTGTTTGTATCTAACCATTGGTGTAAAAAGGAAAAACAACAAGGGGATATTTCCTGTGTGTTCACTAGACTGGCAACCTCAGTGTCTACTGGATTGTTTTAAATTAAATTTCATTTAGTCTCTTCCCATTCTCAGTTACTACATAGCATTGCAGCTCTCTGAGTTTTTACAATATCCAAATGGGAGAAGATTATTCATATATGACAGATTTAATTATCTGAGAGAGTGATAAAGACTTAGTAAATGTAAATAATTGCTGCAGCACAGATTAACCTACCCACAGGTAATACTTGGGCTAAATCTTGCAAGGGCACCATTCAATTTTTAACCAGAACATGCACCATGTTCTACGTGCATCAGTATTGCAAATTTTAAGATATTTGTTGAAGAGCATTATCAATGGCCCACAGAAAAATAGAACAAGAGTTACATTGAACAAGAACCCTTGTATGTGCCAGATGCAGGTGTTAGTTCCACGGAGCTGTCCTCAGTGGAAAGGGTAGTTGATTGCTGTCTACGTGAGATGTATTCCGTAAGAGAAGTAAATGACTGGAAATCAGGAAAAGCCAACACTTGAAGATTTCAATTTCTGGCTTTAACAGAGAAGATTTTGATCTTTCATTTACACTATGGCCATCCCAAGTTATTCTCAGAGTTCAGAAATGCTGAATTGCATTCTGATAGCCCTGCAACCTCGATTCATCCTTGTTCTGATCAAGGCATGATCAGACAATGCTTCAGGTTCACATTATTTTGTAGGATACTGCTTGTTTTTAATGTACCTTACATCGAGTGAGTCATTAAAACTGGAAAGTATTTTTTAAAATAAATCGGTAAAATAGTCTTTTTAAATAGTCTCTGTCATCCAAATGGTATTTTCCTCTCTCTGGGAAGGGAACATTTTGTGATATCTTTGTCTTCTGGAAAAAAANTAATTTTTTTTTTTTTTTTTTTTTTTTTTTTTTCACAAACTAACCTTTCTGTAGTGGGTTTGCAGTTACTTGGTGTGTCTGAAATAAGTTAAATAATGAGATGAAGTTCAGTTCTGATGTGCAATTTCACAAAATTGCAGCATAGCCACTTAAAGCAAAGTTTTCTATTTCCTTAATATACCTTTTGTTCATATTACTTTTAATTATGTTCTATATTTATCTGGCCTATTTGAACAGGATCCAGAGCTGGTACGGAACATCTGTCGCTGGGTTAGACAAGCTGCTCGCATTCCTTTCTTTGCCAAACTGACCCCAAATGTCACTGATATTGTGAAAATTGCAATGGCTGCACAGGAAGGTGAGTGACTTGTGCAGATTTACTGATTTGCTGCATGGGGTAAGATAGGAACATTGCTGGAATAATGGGTAACAACAGAAACTAATATGAAAATATTTTGTTTGATGTATTTAGAATAAAAACAGTGATCAAAGGTTTCCTAATTTTGTTCCTGCATCTGGAAAAGAGCAATATATGAAGAGAACCACGTTAGACTGTTAACAATAAATTGTATAGTGTTTCCCTACATGCTTTTAGTTCTGTCGTATTTATATGTTGACAATACCACTATAAATCTCCTTATTCCTATATTTTGTAGTGAAAATGGTTTGTATGTTCTGAGAAAACAAAAATTCACTGCTTGAAGGTGTATATATATATTTTTTCTTTCTTAGAGCTTAAAATTCAACATGGCAGCAAATAAACTTTCAAGTGGTATGTTAATCCATCATTTAGAACCATGGTAATTGTTTCTTTGTCACATTTCTTTTGTCTTGCTGCACAGAAGCCTGGAGGAGATGGCCACTGTTTTGGGGTACCTTCAGGTTCTGGACAACCACTGCAGCAGGTTCTGTCCTGCATAGCTGAAGAGCAGAGATCTGCCTGTCAGCCCCAGCATTTCCACATGCTGTCTTATAGCCCTTACAGCTCTTTCAAATGAAAGTTGATGCAGCCTGTCTTGAGGCTAGTGCTACATTTATGACCCCAGGATCGGTCATAAGGTCCTTTCTGTGCATCCCCTTGCAGTTTGTTGCTTTTGCTCTCCAGCACTCACACACATGCTGTTTATTTGAATTTCTAGTTATTTCAGAGTTTCACAGGTTTTCTTCTGTATTTTATCCTCTCCTGTTCTTATACACATGATTTCACAAAGAGCGACTGACCTTTTCTTTCACAGGTGGCGCAGATGGTGTTACAGCCACCAACACTGTGTCAGGACTGATGGGACTGAAAGCAGACAGCACACCTTGGCCAGCAGTTGGTCGAGGACTGAGGACCACATATGGTGGCATGTCAGGTAGGTGCTGCCCTTTCTGATGCACGGTACTTCCTTGGAGGCTTTCGAAACATCAGGAGGTCCTTGTAGTGGGCTAGAATATCATGTCTGCAGTCGCACTGAGTCCTTAAAGCTCACTGCTGGTCAATGTTTCTAAGTCATGACAGATGGAACAGATTAAGTGTGAAGGCTCTTGGGTTGCCCTTTCCTTAATGGTAAAGCACTGCATCAGAATACTGTGATAGGGTCACTGGAGAGGGAAGGAAATCTCTTCCCTCGTGACCCTCGCTTTTCCTCAAATTTTTCATCCTGTCACAATTGTCAGGCCCCACGTTAGACAGAGGCTAATGAAAGGGCATCGCAGGGGGAAATATCAACAATCCAAATGCAGTGTATGTTTCATAGCCCAATCTCTCCAGCCTTCCTCCCTCCTTCCCACTAAGTGCACCTTTTCCAGAGCGGTTATTTCCTCCTCTTCCCACGGTGGTAAAAATGATAGACATTATTAGGCAAATATATGCATATTTTTGTAGCCTATTTCTCAAGATATACAAGAATATCTTGTGTAGCCCATATTTTCAAGTTCAGCTTCTCAGTTTAATTTTCCAACCTGCTGCAAAACTTTTACACTCCAGTTCAGTGATGGTGTGCACTAATATATTAATCTACTGACCCTGTGAACTCTGTTGCTGTGACAACATAAACTTGGCCCTGCAAAGACAATACTGTGAGCTTCTTGGCTTTACTGGTATGGAGATTAGTCTCCTTGGTGATAGAGGTAGCAGTAAATATACATAAAAGAAGTAATAGCATCCTCCCAATTGAGTCAAACACTATTCTGTCAGACCCGCCTCCTACCTTACCCCAAAAATGTAATCAGAGGAGACCAGACAGGCAAAAATATGCTTTATGTGACTGGTGTTATCCTTAGAGAGCCATAGGAAATGTAGCAAAAGATGACTTTTAAACAAACTTTAATTCAGATGAGTATATTCAGTGGCAAATTGCATTATTGCCTTAGATAACTACATAGAATTTGGAATTTTTTAGAGAATGCTCAAAAGTAAGAAAGTGATAACAATCAGAAAAAAATCATTATGCTTATCTCATAATGGTTTCACAGTGACAGTCCAATAAGATGTTATATTTTAATATTATGCAAAATGGGAGGAAGAGGGGAACAAGAAGAGAACAGCTACAGCCCATTTCAATTTCTCTAGCCTGCCATGTTGACAGGAAAAGAATAAAGGAGGTCACAGTGGGTGCTGTGCATTAAAAATTAATAAAAGAACTATTGCAGTAGTATTTTATGTAAGTAACACCATTCACATTTTCTCATTTAAGTTGCAATTTGTGAATATTCCTTCCTACCATAATTCTGCCTAATAAAATCTATAAAATGGCTGCATTATGAGAAGTGTGTCTGTGTCACAAATCTGAAACATGTATGTAGTGTGAATTACAGTGGTACCTGCATGCCCAGTTCTAAGTGAGGATGTACCAGCACATTTATGGTTTATAATACTAAATGAATACAAGGAAAAGTCCTTTCTTTATTTTATTTATATATATGTGTTAGTGTGTATGTTTGTAAGTATAATTTTTTTCCTGAAGTTTTATATGTATCAGAGGGGAGAGAAAATGCACCGTTACCTATGATGCAAAACTGCTTATTTAAAAAAATATTTAAAATACTGGAAGGGCTGTCAATTTAATATGTTTTGAAAGAGTCATTGCTGGGTCCCAGTCCCACAACTCCTTGTTCAAAGGAAAGCCACGGGGCCAATAAAGTCGGTAGCTGAGCAGCATGTTGCAATACTTTTTGCCCAGCGGTCAGCTCTAGCAGTATACAAATTTCCAAAAGCAGGAAAGCAGTTTTAAATCAGGAGAGCTAGCATGCTTACAAGAAGACAGAAAGTGGGAGAGCGTGTCATCTTGTCAGAGCAAGGGGCAGGGTGGCCATACTTCTGTTCTGGCTGGGCCGTGCTGGAGACGTGTGGCCTGCAGCCAGACACTTGACCTTTCTGTGCTCTATTTCTCCTGTCTGTGGAATGGCAGGAACACCACTTACATGCCTACAGGCTTGGTGGGAAGTGCTCCGTGGTCTTGGCATGAAAGTCGCTTCACAGCGTAACATATCGGGTTTCTATTTTGATGTGTGTAAATTTGTTTTCTTTTATTATCTGAGAGAGTCAGTAAGTTTTTGTTGTTTTTTCCAAATAATTCCTCTCAAGAGAGAATTAATTTTTGAAGTGAAAGACAGCACTATTATAGAAGCAATAAGTCTGGTTCGTTTTCAGCATGTTTTCCCAAAGCACAGCTGGTTCATTGTTCTGTCGTGCAAACCTAGGGCAGATACAGCGCACAGCCAAGCTGGATCAGGCTTTCTGGATTTTTCCATGTGCATATATTCTGGACTAGGAGTGATGCTCCCTTGGCCCAGAGGTACAGAGAGTGAGGCAGGAGCTCCTGTCCTTCAGGGTGGCACAGTGACGGTGCTGTGTGACCGTGGGTGAGGTGGGAGCTGCCCCAGCCCTGCGGAGGTCTCAGCACAGGGCCCCTGAGGTGTCCTGGTGAGGTCTGAAATGTGCCTTAACACCGGACATGCTCAGCATTGTCCAGCCCCTGTGTCTGTCTGCTGGCAGGGACCAGGTCACAGAACAAGAACTTGGTCTCTTAAAGGACCAGTGTTCTTCAGGGATTTATAAATTCAGTGTTCACAACTTGTTAGGGCAGGGTGGGTTGCGTTGTCCAGGTGAGTGCAAACTTCCTGAGTTTGATGAAAGTTTCCAACAAAGAGCAAATAGTAAAGCTGTGTTAGTACCCTGGCCTAACAGCTGCCCAACATTTTGACTGACAGGCTTCCCTGTCCTCCAGTGTTCAAAATGTCCTACGTGGCCATGTACTGAAAAAACATTTTCCATAGAAAATTTCCCCTTGGCCTCTTCATCCCTTCTCTTCTTGTCTGCCTCATGCAGAAGCAGCTATAATTTCCTGTGATTTATCTAACATACACAAAAATAATAAGAAAAAAGTTTATTAAATCATTGCCAAATCCTGAGGTGTTTTGAGAACAGACTTTTGACTCTGTTTTGTTTTTTTTTAACATTTTTTTAAAAATTGTTCAAAGAAGGAGAGACTTAATGGGATTATTTTGAAACCCGCATTTAGTTTTGAGTTGTCACAGTCAGTGTTTTCTTTCCAGCCAGTGCTTGGGCAGTGACCTTCCTGTTTTGATCTAATTTGATCAGCTGAAAATTGCTAAGCTGCAAGAGGCATCACTCTTCCCTCCTTCTTACCCTCCTGTTTCTTGGGTGGCTTTGACAGGGAGAGATCCCAGTATCCCAGGTGGATGTTTGACTACTAGACTGTAGGATTAGTCTCTCTCTCTTCTCCACTTCCCTGCAAATATTGAATTATTAATACAAAGTGAAACAGCTCTCACAGGATACACACTCATTCTGGCACAGCCTGCTGACCTGCACATGAGCCTGACTTGGGAGAGCCAGGTTTAAATCCCAAGTGTGAGCCCAGGTCATAGCTGGGCCCCCTGGATTCAAAGTTTACCCTACAAATATTGAGCATTATAAAATCTCTCAGGTTTTTCTTCTTCTTTTACCTGTCTCCTGCTGAGAAAAAAAAATATTTTCAGGAAAAATTTCACTTTAATTTTAATATATTGTAGTTTTCTGAAGAAAATTAATTTCCAATTTGCACTGTGGAGCATCAGATGAGTCCAAAAGCCATGGCAGCCCTGCGGATTTTTGTGGCCCTGTTTGAGAGGACATTGTGTTTAGAGGATCATCCAGTCTTCATCCATTTTTGAAAATAAATTTACAGGAACTGCTCATTACTCAAAAAGTGTAGTTGTCCTAATGAAGTCCATGCAAAATATGGTTAAGGAAATAAGCCCTTATGATGAAAGTAAAAATATTTAAATTAAGATACAGTTTTTCAAGCTGTATAACTCTTATATGTTTGCAGCATTAGAGACAGTTTGATGTCCATTATGAAGCTTTTAGAATGGATCTGGCAATATTTCAGGTTTGAGAATGTAGAATATATGAGAGTTGATCTTGAATTCTTCCAATATGTGGGCCGAGTATTTGCAAGGTTTATTTTTGTTTATTAAAAAGAGGCTAATTGTGGGGCTTTTTATACTCACAAGGAATAATGACCCCTGGCTCTGAAAGAGATGTCTTAGTTATAAGTATAAATTCTTTTGAAAATGCCTGTTTTTGTATTTTATAGGTTGCCAAGCTTCTCCAAGAAATGTTAATATACTGCCAGCAGCTGCACGCTTCCCTAAGATTTCTTTTCTTGAAATGTATTTTAAAATTTAAAAAAAAAAAAAAAAAGGTTTTTCCGTGAGCTTTCATACTGTGTTTCCATATTCCAGATGTGTTTTATAAAACGCATCGCATTGCAACACAATGGGATATCTATTGCAGGCAAAAGAGAGCAGAGCTTCTGTTCAAATTTCCATGGTTTTTTGTTCTTTGTCATCTGTTTGTTTCTTTGTTTTTGTCTGGAAGCCAAATCCTGAGGGGATAAATTTATTAAACCATACACTGGACTTAGCAAAAACTTAGGTTAAAAGCAAATCTCTCTGTGGTGCACTCACTATGTATTCTTTTAATGCTTTGTTTCAGAAATATTGCAGTATTTTCCAGTAGCAGTTCAAATACCTCATGTCTGTGTGCTGTTATTGCTTTGTCCATTTATTATATGCTGTAGTACTTTGGCATTATTTGCACAAATTTATTATACAGCATGTGGAAGTACATGTGCTTGTTTTCCAGAAAAGAGAGATTCAGGAAGCTGTGTATTATAACTTCATAGCTGCCCACAAGGGATATCAGAAGGAGGATGTCTAGGTGGTGGATTCAGTCATTAAATGCAGGAATGTGTAATTATTGGAAACCAGCAGAGACAGTTAATTTTACTTACTTTTTGAAGTTAGTGGAGCTGTCTGTTTTTACGGAAAAACACTGTCCAAGAGCAACTGTGACATTTAAGGGAATGTTTTTCAGGAGTTACTAAATTAAAATGTATATTGACATTATTAATAGAGGCATATATTCTAATCTGAAATGTATGAATTATATTGAAATAGAAAAAGTTGAAGCTATAATAATAAGGGCTGCCTTTTAATTTTAATTTGATGACATATCATTAAAAGAAAAGTGAAAAAACCAACCAAGAGCATTCACTTTACTCATCACAGTTCTGTCAGTGACAGTGCAGTGTGGATTTTGGTCAATAGAAATGAATAAAAAGCTGCCCATCACTGGAAAAAAAACCAAAATGTATGTATGCATAGGCATTCCTGTTTAGTATAAATATTTACCAAGAGTTAAAGACTATTTACATTAACATATATTTATAAAACAGTGTGGAAAGGGGTGAAAAACAAATATATGCCGTAGTACAATTTTAATTTTGTTTTATTATTCCTGTTCAATGTAGCTCAGCCATTAAAAGCCCTTATTTGCATATATTATGTCAGGATTCACAAAGAGTCCTCTGTTTTCTGTCGTGTCCTTGCAGCAGTCTGATTTCTCTTAGTGTTCTGCCATCACTGGTCTATGCAGGAGAGATCAGAGCCCTAATAATAGATTTTTGACAGGGAGCTCGCCTGCTACCTGCCCTACACAAATCCTCACTGTTCATGTTTGCTTCATGGCAACAAAGCAGACAGAAGGAAAATGCCAAGTGCTGAGTTTGAGGTACAGCCCTGCCATAGCTTGACATTTCAGCAGAATAGCAGTTTATGAGATGCATAATTTTTCATCTGGGACTCAGCTGCCATTTTCATAGAGGCTTGCAGCTCATCGACTGACTGGAAGTAGGGCAAAGGTTTAAAGCATAGATCAAGGTCTACATCCTTCCTATAGCTATTTAAAAATAAGTATTATTCTCTAGATAAGGTCAGAGAACTAAGCAATTTTTTTCCATTTTATTATTTTCTAGCCAATTTCATTCCCACAAAGAAAACACTTTACACTTTTAGCACAGGTGCCATTTGTAGTTGATTAAAAATGATCATAATTGATTTCATTCACCGAAAGATTAAATGAGTCCTGGAGAAAGAATGAAAGAGCAGTCTTTACAACAGAGCATTTGAACAAAGCTGTGTTTTCTCCTCCTCTTACTTTGAAAAAATCTCATTCTGAGCTCAAAATGAATGAAGAGTCTTTACTTCTTAAGTGTAATTGGTTTGTGGTTTATTATGGTTAGAGATTGGATTTAAATTTTCACATTCATGCACATGTACATGGGAAGCAAATGCAGTGTAGGTAAGTGAGTGTTTAATTTAGAATTACACATCTCTGTGAGCTTCAGTAACAGTTCACCATGTCAGAGCCTCATATAGAACAATGGTACAGTACATTGGATTAATTAAAAAAGCCTTGCAGAGAACTGAATTCTCAGTATGTCAAGATTTCAATTTTATGTTAAATATTTTCTAAAGGCCAGACCCTTAAATCTCAGGGGCTGTACCAAGCAGTGAGCTGTGAATTTAACCATAGGCTAACTGCTAATGATAAGGAAAAGAGTCCAAGTTGAGGCAGCTGTAATACAGTCATTGGATTAGGCTATCAATCACTCGGTTCCCTGAGGAACAGGCAAAGACGACAAAACAGTGAAAAGGGAAATTAGGAAGGGAGGGCATGACTAGAATGAGATTCCTCACCAAATGTATCTGTTAGTTGGCTGAATCCCCCAAGCATCAGACAGAAATGTCCAGCATTGCTCTCAGACTAAAAGCCAAGTATTTGTTCCAAAGTCCTAGAAAACCATCAAATCATCATTAACTGTTGCTGTTCTGTGTAGGCTGCTAGAAATGCAATTGGCTACATTCTTCTGCTTTAATAGCCTGTAGTTAGGTTAATCTCTAAACTGCTGCTGTTGAACACTCTGGATTTACTGTTTATATCAGAACTCATATAGAATATGTACAGTTGAAATAATTAATTTCACAGATGATTGGGGTTTTTAATAAACAGATAACTGTTAAGCTATGGAGTCTTACTCATGGCATCCAAAGGCATGTGTCAGAAAGCAATTCATATAAAATCATAAATTCTTCTCAAACATAATATGAGACAAGAGAAAATCACTGTAGTATTGCAGGAAAAGGGCATGGGGGAAAGAACATGGAGGTTTATTCTAGATGCAGATAGAAAAAATGGGAAATCTGTTTATATAATGGTATAGATTAAAGTGATTAAGTAATGAGTGCTCTCATAGTTAGCATCTTGAAGACACAGTCTAATTAACAAAGAATGGAAATGAATAGAGAAGGTAAAAGAGATGTCAGAGTGTTTCAAAGCAGATTGACGGAGCAGGGACTTGTATTTAAACTGGATTACAGTAATGGGGATAAGTGAATGTACCACGGGTAAACTATGACCTGATAAGGAAGTATAAGTCACTCAGGAACAGAAATTTTTTCGTTCTGGTAGTATCAGCAAGATCAAACCCCATGGTGGTGACTTTGTCAGCATGAGTTGATTGTCTTTCCATGTCTGTCAGGTCTGGTGAAAAGGTGTCTTTCTCTTACGGTCCCCTCTTCTAATTTTAAGCAAAGACACACCAAAAACAAAATCTGTCAGAGTATTTTTGTGTCATGTCTTTTGGGGATTATTGTGTTTAAAACTGAAATATTTCTGTTGTAAGAAGATTGCTATAATTAATTTCAGAGGTAATTTAACTACTTTCAATCTCTTATGAATTATTTATTTGAAAAGTACTTGGCATTTAAGTACCTTTCAGTTTATTCTAGAAAAAAGGAATGAAAATACTATCAAAGTTTTCAAATGGACATTAATTAAAATAATTAAAATCAAGAAAAAGTGGTGAAGTCTACTGCTAGGCTTGTTTGCCATTAAGTCCCAGCAGGGCTCAGTCTTGTTCACCTCTCTCCACAGATACAATGAAATCAAAATTTTGTTTGACTTCAAAATGATGCTTCAATGAGGTGTAGAGACTGTGATGGCATGCAGTATAAATCTCCAGCCTCTCCTACCACTGCAAGGCTACTACTGACTACAAAAGTGTGTAAACTGAGAGAACTGTGTGCCCTGTACTGTCCCAGTGACTGGTAGGAAGGGTCTGGCTGCCGACCTTTCTCTGGCAATCACTAAGTTGGGCTTGGGCCAAGCTTTCCCTCTCAGTGTGCAGGTGATGCACATGTACATTCTGTCATCCAGAACAAGTGGTTAGGGCCAAGCTTTCCCTCTCAGTGTGCAGGTGATGCACATGTACATTCTGTCATCCAGAACAAGTGGTTAGGGCCAAGCTTTCCCTCTCAGTGTGCAGGTGATGCACAGGTACATTCTGCCTTTCCAGAACAAATGGGTAGTCGTGTGGTCATGGACTGCAGCACAAAGAAGATGGTTCCAGGTGGCAGTGTTTAAGTAAGTTTGTAGGTCTACAAAGCTATGTTGCAGTGTATGTATATGATGGATTAAAACCTGTATACTTGTTATGAAATTTTAGGGAGCTTCAGTGTAGGAGGCAGAGGAAAGACCTGACAAAGGAAATAGGGCCCCAATTGATGTGATTTCCTGTTAATGTTACAAGCTCCCTGTTGTTGATTGTATGGGGCCCATAATTATCTTTCCTGCTGACATGTTATTCCATACCCAAATCAACAGCAGGGTTTGTGGTACAGGTGGTACGTGAGGGTGATCAATGAGACAAGTAGCTTCTGTGGAAAATATAAACTGTAGATGTCAGAGCAGAAGCTCTAATTATAATCTCCCCCCTCCCCCCGATAAAAAACCCCAAAACCAAATGAAGAATCTGGTAGAATTTGTAAACAATTTTGAGTAACAATTGTATCAGTAGAGGTTAAAACCCCTGAGTTTGACCTGGTATGTCTCAATCATGTTCATTTTTTTCAGTATTACATTGCATATTGATTTGCTCCAGTCACCAAGTGGCACATAATGTAGAGCCCATCTTTATTCTGTGGAGGGCATATTCTCATGTGAAGAATAAACACATTTTTGCATTTATGAAAAAAAAAAAAATGCATCACGTTTACAGATCAATCAAAGGTCTAACAAATAATTAGGAAAATTACTTCTTATTTAACATTTACTAGCCTGGAACTTCTTCCTGTTCTTCCTTCTCTCTGTGAGACATCTGTGCTTGCAGAATACTGTCTTCGCCCATCACTGTGGGTATCCTACCACTGCTGACAAAACACCCCAACTTCTCAATTGTGTGTGAGCTCCTCCCTCTGGATCAGTAGCCTGGTAGCTTCCACAGCTCGTGCATCTCTGTGAGGATGTTGAGGCTCTCACCATTCCCACCACCTACAAAGTGCTTGATTGATGTGTTTTAGAAATGGGTCACAAAGTGTCTTGAAGAGAAGGTTTCACAATTACCTGGAGGTGTGCTTGCTGTGAGTAATCCTGTTGCAGGATATTTTGACAATCAGATATGGATGGGGGTTTAAGAAAAAAAAAAAAGGAAAAAAGAAATTATGGAACTTGGACCAAGGTTAAACCCAAGGCATTGGTTTACACCGATCAGCACCAGATGGATGTATTTACCTCATTAGTGCTGCTGTCCTGCTTCTATGTAACCTTGAAAAGTTCAACCACTGGTTAGCTATGATTTATTATGAACTCACCAGGGAATACATCTTTATTCACCTAAATCCTGCTAACATTCTGTATTTTTTAGTATGCTGCTTGAATAAGGAATAAATTCTAATGCCAACTTCACACATAAAGTACAGAAGACGAAATAGAGCAGATTTGTTTAACAGGGTAGATCCTGGGTTTGTATTTCACTGGGCATCACTCCGTCCCTAGTGAATGATTGCCAGAAGCATTTATAAATGTATTTCACAACCATCAGAACACTTTTTTTAGCCTTTCAAAAGAATACATCTAATATATAGTAGTCAGCTAGGGAATCTGCATTTTAATGTGCCTTTTCATGCAAGCACCTTACTGTATACAATGAGCTGTATAAATGTCCTGCTCACACACAGGATATACAAACATATCCTACAAAATCTTCTAGGGAATCTGCTGTAGGAATTCAGTTTTCCAGTTTATGATCAATTTGTAGTTTCTGCATTTCTGGGTAATTGAAACTATCTTTCCTATTAACATGCACTGTGTAACCATCTTCCCTAAGTTCCATTTAAATCCCGGAAGACACTTGTAGCCAGGGATTGAGCCACTGTTATTTGGGTTAAGTGAGAGCCAAGGGAGAACTGTTGAGCACAGTATCCCACTGTTTCAGAATGAGAAATTCCTTGCAGATACATAGAGAGGGTATTTTTAATGGCATGAGGTCTGTCCATAGAATGTGTGGTACCACACCTGACTCAGCACCGAGGTAAGGTTGATGATGTGAAGAACTTTGTTACAGGCAGCCCAAAATGAGGAGAAAGCTGTGTGTTTGTGGTTGTTGCAGGCAGGCATGTCAGTGGAGACACAGATAACTGTGTTACAGTAGTGTCTGGCCATGCACAAATGTTTCAGGACTCTATTTAGTGACCTATTGGTTTCCAAAAGAATGTGAGGTTAGTCCAGCCCACGTTTGGCTGGGCTGAGCTTACCTTACTCCTGTCAGCTGTCACTGTACTGACACTGCTGGGCCATGTCAGCTGCTCACCTGTTTGAGTACCCCAGAACTGGCAGTGTTTTCGCCAGTTTTTGGATATATGCCCACTCAAGAGCTGCTTAGCTTTCAATAGTGAGTACTCAGAGAAATCTTATCATTCTAGGCACTGATAAATTCTGTGCACTTGCAGAGAAGGTATTGCCAAACAATACTCAAAAGAATCTGTTCTTTTTTATATATAAGAGGAGAAGTGTCTTCAGAACTTATTGAAGGTGGGATTTGAAGAATTCAGACTTCCAAGGAAGATCTGGTGGCACCGTACTTTCTCAAGCCATATTAGGAAAAAGTTGACTATGTGGTACATTCTGATTTATTGGTATAACAGAGAAGTTGTTTGGATCTTTGTTGTTTATAAAATCACTCTAGATGATCAGATCTCCACAGATCTCCAAAAAGGAGATAAACCTTGCCAGACGTAGGGAAGTTTTGCTCCATCTTCTTGTGGGGAGTTTTGGTATGGAGTTCCCTTCTGTGTGGGGCTGGCACATAGATTTCTTTCCATTGTGTTTGTTTTTCTTTTTTTTCAGGCTTAATTTTTTACAGCTCTGACGACATCCCCAGCTTATTGTTGGAGTCAGATAGTGTAAAAGGGTCGTAAAAAATAAGTCACTCTTAGTCTCTTTTCCAACCTTGGGCTTTTCCAGGGCTGCCTCCACTCTCCTTTGCTATTTCTTTCTGTTTCTCAAAAATGAGATGCACTGAGCCAAAGGTTAGAACAGAAGGCAGGCAGCAGTGGTGCTCTCCTCTGCCTGTGCCACCTGCATTTCCTTCCTGAGCTGTGCCACTGCTGTGATGTGTCTGTGTCCAAGAGTCCTCTGGGGCTGGCCCGGGGAGGCCAAGCTTGGAGAGCAGCAGATGGAAGCAGAGGTGCTAACCAAGCACAGCTGAGGGTTCTCCCCAAAGCATCAGGCACTTCACTAGGAGGCTCCCAGGCTTCCCCCTCATCCCTGAAAGGAGTCAGGCTTTCTCAGAGGTGGCTTCCTTTCTCGCTCCATTGATGCATCAGAAATTTGAGGTTTGTATCTTCCTTACATATTAGTATATGTACTGCTGTCAAATGCCTAAGGCAGCGTGCACCTACATTTTGTGGTGAAATCCCAGTGGTTAGGGAAGTAAATGATGCAGGGTTCACTGATGCAGCTTAGATTTCTCTTTTTGAAAATGCAGGTGTATGTTATGTTATCCTAGTCCGTTTTCTAATCTGATGTTACAGGAGAAAGTGATATTTTTAAGCTTGGCATTAAAATATCTTTCAATCAGTTAGTATAAGCATCTGGTGTTTTTAATGTATTTTAAAAGCCCTAATAACAGCATTGCAATCCCTTAATGCTGTTTCTCACATTCTTGTTACAGTAGGTATATGGCACACATCTTCTGATTTAAAAAGCTCAAAACAAATTTCAGCAATTTAATCTCAGTGTTAGAAAAAGAATCACAGCAGCTGCTATAGTATTTTGTATTTATGCTAGTTTTTGTAAAGATTCATGACATGCTCTCTGGGAACTAAATATTGACAAGCATGCTCTGGCAAGCAAGATCAAGCTTGGTGAGTTATCTCAGCTCAAGACTCTGCATTGACACTGTAACCCAAGTCTGGAAACTATTATCCTATACAATTTCTTTTGGCTTTATAGGTGATACTGTCCACTTGAATTAGGGATTTCTGCTGTATTTTTAATACTGTAACTGTGGATTCATATTTGATTTAGGACCATGGTACTTGCAAGGTTGGTTATACATCTGTGTTTGATGACATCTTCAGTAGTGTATTGTGTATAGAATCACAAATGACAGCATAAAACCTACATGATTTCAAACCTACAAGTCAGAAGTAAACATTGAGCATAAAATAATTTTAAAATCACATTTATCTTTTAAACTGTAGAACAAACCATGTCCTAAAGCTGTGGGTCTATGAAAGCTATTGATCAAAAGTGAAGTTTGGATGTGTATTCATCTTGGGAGGTAATTTAGGAGATTAATTTTTCATGTGTTCTTTAGGTAAAAAGAAAAATACAGTTTTTTACTAATTGTAAGAGCACCATGTTTTAATGCTTTTAGTTTACTTTTTGAATTTCTGAGTAAGGAACTTAAGCCAATTTGGGCTT
Organism: Aegithalos caudatus; assembly: GCA_013389925.1. Classification (NCBI taxonomy): domain Eukaryota; kingdom Metazoa; phylum Chordata; class Aves; order Passeriformes; family Aegithalidae; genus Aegithalos; species Aegithalos caudatus. The sequence goes on along the minus strand of WEIU01017467.1, from coordinate 84,462 downwards.
CTAGTAAACTTGGCATATACATTAAATTGATTACCAGATGCATTGTGCAACATATGGCATTGTACAGCCTCTGTATGCTTCATAGTATTTTCTTTAATTACCATCATTTGTTTTGATTCCAAAAATGCACTTGTATTGGCTTTCTGGTGCTTTGGACTTAAATGCAGGCTTTCCAGTGCTGAAGAGATGTGTTAGAGTTTCACACAGAACACTTATGCTTTTGTGAGTCTTCCTCTTTGAGTTTTCCATACGCAGTATTGTGTCAGCAATAGCTCATGCAAATGGGATATCTCCATTTTGGTATGTACATTGCCTAAAATAACCTTAGAATTCCTAAGAATTCTACATAACCAAGAAAACACAGAAGCAACACATTTTTGCCCAAAGATACTGCTCCCAAAGCAAATCAGATATGTTTTCTTTTTGGTTAGAGAAAAACAGGAAGGAAGGAGATTCCTTTATGGGTGACAGCAACAGTCAGCTGCAGTCCTGTATGCTAATGTGAACCCCTATCATTTCCATGCTTGAGGCTGTGGTGTGAATGGGCATAATACTTCATCCATGAAAACACACAGAATAAGGTGCTTGGCACATTAGTGTGTAATTTACTTCTGAGAGGAGACTGCTTGTGTTGATTTACAAGGCATACAAGCTATCCTTTGAATTACAAGCAGTTTTAGAGAAAAGGGTAAGAGGACATTCTGGGACAAGGGACAAGGGATTTGTGACCAGCAGGACCAACTGCTGCCTCTTCTGCTCAGGTGGAATTGCTCTCTTCACACACATTTCCAGGCTTCCCCTCGCAGTCTTTTTATTCTGGGAGATAAAAATATTTTACTTTTGTACAGCATTTGGACATCCTCTCCTAGAAGGCACTGTGTAAGTGCTAGATACTGCTGGTGTGTGTTTAGCAGTAGCAGTGTGTGTTCTGATCAGTATTTTAAAATCAACAAACGCTTTGTGGGCCCTGGCTTTCTGTTAATTGGCCTTTACTTTGATCACTGAAGACCAACAAATGCAGTTTAGGAGTTGTGTTGCTACCATTTTTCTTCAGTGGAAGCTGAGGGGATGAGTAAGTACATCAATTAAGTCCTTTACTCACCCTCTGAGCTACCCTCATTGGATAATTAAAGTGATCTGACAGAGCAATACACTAAATTCCCTTGCACTCCCCTCTGTTGCTCTGAATACATCAAACAAATGAATATTTAGGCCTATTAATGCTGTTATTTTTTATTAATGCAGAAAGCAGAGTTATGATATGGGTATAATTTCTTCTTGAAATCAGCACTGAGTTGTGTGACTGGTCACAAGGAGGACTGATATAACAATGTTTTAATTACCAACCCTCAGTAATATATCCTGAACTAGTAAAGGCCTCTGCAAATAAGGTTTGGACTTCCTTTATTCTACAAATAGTTTACACAGCATGGACAAGCAATTATTTTGCTTTCCATTACAGCACTAACTCTTCAGCTTTCCATATGTTCTCAGCTAAAGAAACAGCATGAAATTTCCTATAATTGTGAAGGTTTAAAAGGAAGAGAAAGAAAGCAAAATTTGAAATTGTCATCCATGCACATCTAAGGCATCAACTAAATCCAAGGTATCACCTCTCTGTTATCAGGGAATTCTTTTTCATTCATGGATAACTAGGGGTTGTCCCGTAAATTTCGTTTTTAAAAAAGTCACAGAATGTCCTGGGTTGGAAGGAACCCCCAAGGATCATTGAGTCCAGCTCCTGGCCCGGCACAGCACCACGAGTCACCCAATGTGCCCAAGGGTATTTTCCAAATGCTTCTTGAACCCTCTGAGGCTGGTGCTGTGACTGCTGCCCTGGGGAGCCTGTTCCAGTGCCCATGCACCCTCTGGGAGAAGAGCCTTTTTTTTTTTTAATACCTGCCCTAAAAAAAATACTGAAATATAAGGAACTTAATGTTTAGAAACTTATGTACCTAGTTATGAAACTGTAATTATAAGAAAGCCTTCTTGTGTAATGAGAACTACATATCTGTCATACAGCATTTTAATGTCTATAGTAGTTATTAGCTGAATGTTTCCGTTCAGTGAGCAACTGCCATTCTTGAAACTGATTGATGTTTATGAATAAAGCACTTTTATTATGTGTTGCCAACTTCTGAGGACCAATCTTATAAGCTAAAGTGCCTACAAAGGAGTGATGATACCTGCTCTTTCTGGAACTATTCACATCTAAAGAAAGTGAAAGGCTGAAAACATTGTGGGCTTTTTCTGGAGAACTTTAATTGTATTGTAGACTGTTCTACTACAAAATGGTTGTAGTGTTTTGTCTGACAAAAGTGACATGGAGGAAAAATAATTTTACAGGCAGAGACATGTTTGAATATAGGCAACTAGCACTGTGAAATGACTTGGCTCAAGGCAGTGAATTTATTTGTGAGCTGATGAAACTGTGGTCTCAATTTTTCATTGTCTGGGTGCAAAGCAGCCTTCGGATAGGGCATGCTGGTTGCAGTCTTCACTGACCTTTCATTATTTTGTTTTGTGGGTTTGTGTTCTGTTCATTCCAGCCCACAGATCTGCAATTTCAGAGAAGAAAAAGTACAAGAAAAAGAGAATGCCCCTCCAAATGTTTATCTTCTTAAGGCCACACTGTCTTGCCAGGGCCTAGACAATCTCTAACCATGCTTTTAAAGTTTTTCAAAGGAGGAAAGCTGTAAGAAAACATTACAGGCAAGTTAGTGGTGAATATTGCTTAGAGAGAACTCAAGGTTTGTGGAGGTTTTGTGCATTATTTAAATTTCTTCATCCTCGTCCTGCCTCTGTCCCTTAGAGACAGATCCATAAAGGCATAGTGCTCTCTGGCTTCAGCGGGAGCTACCAGAAAATGGGAGCTTCTTGTACTTTCCTCCCAAAATAAAGCAGAGAAAGAAACTGGTGCCAGCCAACACTGGCCTATAATGTAATGTCTGAGCTCAGCTTGTAGGAGCGAGTTCAGCTGCTGACAGTAATCTAAATGCACCAACAGGAAGCCCCCAGTGACTTTATTTGCACTTTGAAACCACCTAAAGATGTAAGACTGCTGCTCCAAAGACCCATCAGGTTCTGTTTTAAAATTAATAGGGCAAGTCTTGAGCTGAAAAATCCTCCCAATAAACTGCTTTCTGCAGGTGGAGTGAGAACCCAGATGTGCTCTAACTCATAATTTGGTCATCAGATTATAACTGGTCCTGCAAAAATCATATCCCATCCAGCCCTCAGTATGAACACCTCTAGGTTTTGCTCTTGATCACGTAAATGTTTGTCTGCCCAGATGCTTTTGTGTCAGTGTCAGAAACAGCAAAGTGAAATTTTCAAAATCCCCCATGCTTTGTTTCTTTTCCCAACTGTACCCTGGTAGCAGCAGCCTGTTTCCCAAATATCTCAGAAGACTCTGGTATGGCCTTTCTTTCCAAATGATGACACAGCCCACCAGCTTACAGGCACATGCAGATCCCCATGAACAGTCAAGGTAGGTAGGTTCCATTTATTGCTGGGAAGCAAAAACGTGTCAAATAACTTCCTACTCATCCTATGGCAAGCAGAGTAGGGCTGTGTGCTTCAGCTACCTTAGGTATAGCTATCAGTTCTCCTACTCTTGGTTGTGTGAGTCTTGAGAAATGAGAAGTGTTGAAATAAATGGCTATGATACACATAGTGTTGAAATAAACATTTATTTTAACACATTGTATGTGATGAGCCATTTATTTTAACACTTTTCACTTGAAGTGTTGAAATAACAGGTTTTATCAGGGGACGTGTCATCCACTGTTTTATGTATATGTGAATATGGAAATACATTTACTGAGTGTGCGTGTATAGATATACTCACACAGATTATATGGATATGTAATAATAATAATATGGTAGATGTGTATGTAGACACTAATGCACAGGCAAATACAGTGTTTTCTACTCAAATTGAGTCTTTTGTTTCACAAAAATTTGCATTTGTGACATATTTTTAATATATCTATGTATCTATAAATAGAGCTAAATATATTGGTACATATGAATCTTTATTACTAGGTAACATCTAGTTAACTGGATGAGACAGATAAAATAGACGGGTAGAGAGTAAAATAGATAAACTTCAAAACCGGACAATGATTAATTTGAGTTATGTAAAGCAAGAAAGAAGCACTTTGCCTGAGCTTTCTAGTTATCTAGACCTGTTAGCTAGCCATAGATTCTGAAGTTCTGCTTCCCTTTCTGTGATGGGCTTCTTAGGCAAGTGGTTATTAAACAGTACAAGGTACGAGTCAGGTTTTGTAAATGACCTGAAAAGTTGTTGTGCTGCATTTTTCAGTAATTTTGGCTTTTTAAATACGGTGTAGGAACCTCAATTCCCTGCTCAGCAGGCAGTCACATTTCTTCCAGTGTGTCCTTACGTGTACTAAATTGCCTTTTTGTGGTTAGAATTACGTACGTGCTCAAGCGCTGGCACAGACGTGGGCATGCACACACGTCCTGGTTCCAGGGTCATGTTGACCGTGGAGGTTGTGCTGAGATTAAAACCAGCTCCAACACAGGTGGCACTGCCGAGGCTGACAGAGGCAAGTCTGCCTTTGAACAAAGCTGTGAACAGCCAAAGCCATTTCTACCACACTTCAGGTTAAATGTCAGTCTCTGCGTTGGAGGGAAAGGGCGGCAAGACCTACCCCATGATAAAGTGAACTACTCACATCTTTTGAGGGAAAGAATTTGGCAGGAACTTATTTGTCCCTTTGTGATGGCTGCAGTGATCTTGTCTGGTAACTGGGCAGTATTTTCTAAATGGGCTTTTAGTTGGCTCTTATGCTGGTCCTATTCACGTGTCCTTTTCCTTGTATTATGTTGTGAGGTTATCCTGACTACTAGCATTATTTTGTTTCCTTTTCATTACTGTTGTGTCATTGTTTGTTTTATTGATTAGCACTGGCACTCTCTGGGTAGCAGGCCAGGTTTCTCCTGGCCAGGGGAGGGTTGCAGTGCCAAAGGTGCCAGACCTCGTGCAGCAGCACCAGCCCCACCACACTGGAGCTCCAGGTCATGGTGAGCAGCAAGAGCAAGGCAGTCAAGGCAAAGAAAGGGCTTCCCGAGCCAACCAAAGGACGTGGAAAGCATTCTGTCAGACAATTTCCAGCTCCAAGTGAAACCAAAGTAGAAACCACGAGTGAAATTAAATAATGAACGTTTGATGAATTGCAACAGAAAATGCTTTGCTAGGTTTCATGCTGACAACTAGAAATATCGACTTTTAGTGAATCTGTAGTTTTCAGTGAGAGAATGACTTTGTTAGGAAATGTTTAACCACTTCTTGCAGCATTCACAAAACAATTTGTATCTGTCCTCTTGGTTTTTTCTACTGAAGTTTGATATGAGTGAAAATTCCTCCAGATCTCCATGGATAAATAATATTTACAATAAATAATATTTACATGGATAAATAATATTAACTTTACCCTCTCTCTTTCTCTGATTCTAGCCTTTTATTACTTGATAGAATTCTCTGATGGGTACTAAACATTTACCAAATAAGAACTCTGGTGATTTTATGAATTTTTAGCTGAAAGAGAATATAAATAATCATTTGTATTAATTTAAAAATGGTAAAATTAAATCCTAAAAAGGACACTGAATTTTCTCTGTGATTATGGAAGTTCAAGCTCCTTTTTTTTTTCTATTTGAGTAGAATTTTTTCAAAGGAAATATGAAGCAAAATTATTGACACTTTTTTCCATTCAGAGGTTGGGTTCAATTCTGGATGTATCAGAAACTGAATCATAACTGATGTAAGCTTTGAGATTAAGAGGGTCAATAGTCAGAAGAACTATTGACACACTATCAGTGTATCAAGATAGTCACAATAGGCTGACAAAAATTCTGTCAGTTGATATGGTTTCAAGGGCCTGCTATAGCAGACTTAGATAGAATTTGTTTCAAATCTGCAGAATCATTAACTTTATTCTAAAGTCTTGTGACAAAGTCCTGACTGCTCTGTAGTCAGCAGAACCTTTGCCATTGATTTGGTAGAGTTGGTGCATTGTCCATCACGAATTTTGGGTAACATGAAACATTAAGTAGCCATTGATTTGAAGGTATAGGCTGACTGATATAGAGATATTCCATAAAAGGTCTATTCCCTCAAATTCACCAATGGTACATGAATAACTAAAATTTTTGGTTGGAAGTAGCCAGAGCCTGAGTAAATAGTACATTATTGTTAGGGATTTTGGCAAATTGCTATTAATGAGTAATAATGGACTGAAGGACTGACCAGGCAGGGAAATAGATGGGGACCAGTGAGAAGAGTCATCTCTAGATCTTGAAGAAGTGCTGGGCTGTGCAGTATTTAGGCTGTGGCAAGGTGCATCCTGGTCTTGCTTTCTGGGAACTTCCCGGATTTTTTAGTGCACTAAATATCATGTGTCCCATTTGCAGACCTCGTAACAACTGTAGATAGTCTTTCTCTCTAAACACGTTTGTTCATTAGGTTTTCTTCTGCATATAAATGCACTCTGTGGTCATTTTGAAGGATGTGTCTGCTACACTGTTTCATTAAACTGCTGCGTTATCAGGTAATTGTTTAAACATAATGCCATAGCACTATCAAAAGGAAAGGTGAACTAATGGCATTTGCAAATGTCAGGGATTATCTTAACACTTTTATTATAGTTTATAAAAAGTAGGTTCGGGGCATTCCATGGCAATTATTTCCACAGAAATTGGTTATTTAAATAAATTGCTAATTATCTGGATATGACAGTATTGAAAACCCTGCTAATGAGATACTTGATAAGTGTAGCTTATGGTGGCCACCTACAGGTGGCAGAAAGAAAGAACGAGCAGAATAACTGCAGTCAGAAAGGATGTGATGCAAATTGTTTGTGTGTAACCTGCAAGTTCCCCTGGACTGTTTGCAAATGCAGATTATGTAAACTACTTTGCCAGTATTAGGCAGGATATACACTGTGCAGAAAATGTCTTAAGGACTATGTTTTCTGGGCCTTCTTCCTGATCTCCAAACTTTCCAAAGCATTGGATTGATATCTGTGATGCCTGAACTTTTCCAGACCATTTTCCTTGTGTAATGCTTTTCACCCAAATTGGTCATTAGGTTATTTTCTCATTAGCATGATTAATTTTAACAGTCTAGGAGATGACCATGTCAGTTTTCTTCCAGGAAAGCATCTACAAAAGGAGGAAAGGTAATCTTACTTAGATTTGGGGGCTTACATTTTTTAGCAGCAGACTTTAGTGGTGGCTTACTAGTAAAAAATTATGTGTCAGCTACTTCTTCTTTGTAATATTTAGGCTCAGTGGTTTAAATCTCAAATTTGTAATGTAGTATAATATAATGCAAATTAAAAAATATTTTTACTTGAAAATGCACAGAGTGGGGAGAATTGAACCAAATTAATTTTTATTCCATCTGGTATCCATAGATACAACAATTTGGTTTGGGTTGATGTACTATCCAGAGAGAGTTTTCTTTCCTTTAAAATCTGTTTCTGTCGTTCACAGAGATAAAGACCACTGAGACTGTTTCAAGAATCTGTCTCAGTAGTACCAGTCTGAATTTACTCTGTTGGCTGTTTTTAGTGGACCTGGATCATCTTTACTTAAAGGCCTTATTAGGGCTACTGCATATATGCATTGAAAACTTTAAACCATCAAATTGGTCCAATATATTGCAAGTGAGAATGTAGACGAGTACTCGAGATGTCTGAGATTATTTTTCTCCTGTTGGTGGATCACTGGGGTCAGAAGATCTGAATTGTTTCTGCTAGGAATTCCCAAATTTGAGGGAATAACACCAGGCTTCTTGAAGGAAGGAGTAACACCAGACTATCTTTCAAACCTCAATCTGGTGAACATTTTTGGTGTTTGACAGGATCAAGTCTTCTCAGGACTCCTAACACTTATGAAGTCATAAAACGTGTCTTCTGGCATTGGTAAAGGGTTTTTTACTTCCTAAGGAAAAATAAACAAATAAGCAGGTATATTATCTTTCATCAGTTTGTCATCAGCCTGCCATCCTCAGTGGACAAGAGCAGCTCTGCCTACCTGTGCTGATAAGGGAGAGACATTTGATTGATGCATGTTCTCCTTCTCCTTCATGTTGTGTTTTCACTATTGGATTTCCTTGAGTGATAGTCTGAAAACTTCTTACTTTTTATTAAAAAAAAAAAAAAAAGTAGAGAAAGCCAGAGCTCCTCAAGAAAAAAGTCAGGGACCTTCACATCCTAAAATTATTTCATTGTTTATGTCTTTCTATAATAGCAAATATTTGTTCCATAATTATTCCATAATTAATGAGATTTGAAGGAGTAACTTTCAACATGTAGTAACATCTCATCTCCACAAGGTCTTTTTCTGTCTTCCACTTTTATACCTCACTCTCCTGCCTGAAGTCTTGATAAATGGACTTTTTGTTTATTAAATCTCATTATTTTACAGCAAGGTAAATGATAGCCACATCTAGCATCTGGTAGCAGCTATAGCACTTCTATCAGGAGAGTACCATATCAGCAGTTTCCTCAGCTACGGGTGCTTAACTAGTGGAATTACAGATCCCAATGTGCCAAAGTATGTGGTAGATGCTTATCTTTTAGTATGTGAGCTGTCTTTCAAATGCATGCTGGTTTTGGACCTCAGCTTCTTAAATACCATAGCATTTATCAGAAAACGTTCTGCAAATTCCCACTACTACTTACAGATCTTTTAAAATTTGGCATTAAATTTTCTTTATTTCAACCTTCTAAAAACTCCTTCTCCACAAATCTCTATAATGGAATTTATTACCTTCCTGTGTACCTGTATGAAAATGCAGGAAAATAGAGACTGTTAGTCAAATTGAATATTCATTTACTTTTTTTTTTTTTTTTTTTTTAATTTGCCTTCTTTTTTAATAGCTTGGCATTACTTTGTTTCTATTGTCTGCATTTTTTTTTTTAATCTTGTGAGTTGTTTCACCATTTCATTAGGCAGTAGGATCTCTATCACAAGCAAATCACATTGTATTCCAGCCCAGCAACTTTTGTTACAGAGGGGGAAGCTTCTAAACTGTTGATGAAAAAATGTAAGGGAGAACGGCTTCAGCTTATGTTGTGCTTGTACCATATGACGTAGACTAATAACAGAAATGCTGGGATGACCTTACTTAACCCTCTGATTGTCATTACATCCGTTTATTTACTCTCATCAGAAGCACTTCTGAAATGTTTTTAAATTCATTTGGGTGAATTATAAATGAATGGAATACTTTTGCAATCATACCAATTTATCACTAATTTACTAATCACCAAATGTATGTAATAACTCATATTATGAATATCAAATTCAGCTAGTACTAAAAAGTACCTATGTTCCGTAATAAATTCTAAGTCTCATTGCTAATTCTGCTAGACTTCATTGAATCATATGCTTGATTTCTTTGGGCTGAATGAAGGCCTTTTTGATTACCTATTGTGCTGAAACCTTAAATAAGCTGTGATTTGGTCCTTTTCCTGTACTGACCATGTAGAGTGACAGTCATTTAAGTAAGAAGGGGGCTAATTATATTCTGGAAATATTTTCCTGTGAAACTCTTCACAAGATATCTTTAAGGCCAAGGGTCTAGAAGCCTTTAAACCCATTAAAAGCAGACTCTTAAGAGTCACATTGGGGTTAGAATTGTATAAACCTTCATGCCTCAAAGAAGATTGGGAAGACATTTCCCTGTAACCACATTATTTCAGAGTTCCCAGTGTCTGTATTCTTTCACCTTTCTGAAAAACAGTTGCCTCACCACAGTGAGATTCTGGAGCTGTGTCAGCCTGAAAGCAATGTAGCAAGTCTGATGCTTACTTCTAGCTCCAATTTCAAAAACTGAATATTTGAAGAATTTCCTGAACTCCTGTTTTTGATGAGATTACTTTCAGTGGTTTTGGCTGTGTAGTGTATGTTTTGGCCTGTATGCCTTCCAAAAACCTTTATTTGTAAATCTGTCAGAGCAAACAGTGTGGTTTCCATTTTTTTTCCCCTCAAGCATTTCTCTAAGACTGGACCATTAATTATGTAACAGTATTTGCTCTTTGGACACTTAGCAGTCATCCTCTTTTAAAGAATTGTTTTGTTCCTTTCAAACACATTACGATCAATCCAGCCCTAACAATGGGAAATAGTCCCTAGTGCCCTAGGGAAAGTTCCTGTTCAACTCCAGATCCTTTCCGTGATCTGTTCTGCTGGGATCTTAGATTCTTTAAAGCAGATTTGATAGTGGGATTTCATATTTTTATCCATCAGGCTCTGGTTTTCCTGAAAACATATCAACAGTGCATCTTGGGTTAGGCTATCCCTTTCATGTACATAAAGTTTAGTAGCTTACCTCACACAGTACTGAGGGGTAAAAAGACTGCTTGACAGCCACAGACATACAGGGCCTCTGGGAGTGATGTGTCATCTCTTACACTATTGTTGGCCAATGATGGCATCAAATTATCCTAAAGCTTCTCTAATTTAAGTAGAAATTTTAATAATGTGGGGGTTATCTAGAGAAATCCCGACTAGCCTAAAAAATAACTCCAAGTGTCATCTGTCTATGCTCTCCATCATTTAATGAGCAGCATCTGTAGGCATATTTTTAAAACTAGCATATGATCAGTAGATATGAAATACCTATCAAAATATGAAATGTAAAGTGCAGTGAAATGGCACTTTTAAACAATTGTTAGTTGAACATAAATAAATGAGATGTTTCCTCTTACTTGGACAACATTTAGGTTCAAAAAATAAACCTGATTTTTTTAATGTAGAAAAATAGATCTCTTTATCTACAGTGTACTATATGGTAAACTATTGCTTTATCTCTCTGTTTATTTTGAGCATCAGCTAAAATGTTCAAGCTAATTTTGCATCATTTTTCCAAATGTTTCTGCCATTTTCTGTATTCCAGCCATATGCATAATTTGCTGTACAAGTGTTGATACCACTTGAAATGCACTTGGTGTCAAATTATAAATGAATTTAACCTCTGCACCCCAGAATTAGATGTTGGTTTGTGACGCTGCTGTACCATGAGGGGTGTGGAAGCTCCGTCAGGGTCGGTTGGGAGTTGCTAACCCGGTGTCCTGGTTTGCTGTAGGAAACGCCATCCGGCCCATCGCCCTCCGCGCAGTGTCCGCCATCGCCCGTGCGCTCCCAGGATTTCCCATCCTGGCAACTGGAGGCATCGATTCTGCTGAGGCTGGGCTTCAGTTTCTGCACAGTGGGGCTTCTGTCTTACAGGTACCTCTATTTTGTTTAAAATGTTAATGTTCCAGTAACTGTGATTGAGATTGCGATGTACCTTCCTTTCAAACATTCGGATGGTGCGGAGTTTCTACCATTGAAAAGAATTTTCATGTTTTTAACTTGCTAAGAGACATTTATTTTACATGGAGGAGGAGGAGGGGTTGCCAAAAGAAAGCTTTGGGTGTTGCAATACCAATCTGGAAAAAGCCTAACCATGAGTTTGTTAGTAGTTATTATGTCTGGCTTAGATGATTTAAAGTTTAAACATCTCTCTCCCTTGTCATACAAATGGGATTGACACAGAATTAAGCTTGACTGATCTGTTCTTCCTGTGTTCTCAGTTTTTTTTTTCTGCAAAGAGCCTTCTCAAAGTGAGCGGGCTTCCAAAGAGCACTGCGTTGGTCTCGCAGGGAGCCAGTTTAAAGTAACTTTTGTTTATCCAGGCACCTGTGTCCCTTAAGGATGTCCACTGAAACAGGAGGTGTAGCACTTCACCCGCTTCATGGTTGCACTGGAGTGAGGTGTCAGCTGCAGTCAGCAGTCTGTTTGCATTGCCTCAGGGTTGGTTTGTGCTGCACTGGCATGGTTGGTTAGTCCCTGTCCTGGAAGGAAGCCTTGGTGTCCTTGTATTACAGGCACAAGGAAATTGGTGAAAAATCAGCCCCTAACCTGCTCTGCCAGGCATGTCAGGGCACCATTGCAGCATATATGTTAGAATGGCTGAGGAGCACGCAGGCTTTATGTTATATTGTTCCATTGTATATTGTTACATTCTGGTAGATGTTCAGCCCCTTTATCTGTCGGTCCCACCATAGTCAACAGCAGCTGTGGATCCTGTGAATATTGGCTTTGTGTCACTCCATGGGATGACTAGAATGGTTTCATTCCCACAATTTACTTTGACATTGAAATTAAATTCAGTGTGACCAGCCTTTCTATACAGCTACAGTGACTGCTGTGATTAGTCATTTGTTTGCTATGTTTCACAAAAAAAAAAAAAAAAAAAAAAAAAAAAAAAAAAAAAAAAAGCACGCCAGCTCAATATTTTGGTTTGGTTGGGTTTTTTAAATGCACATCAAAGTTAGCATCTCTGGGAGCTGAAGCAGAAGGCTGTTCCTTTTTTATAGACTTGCTATGTTCCTTGGATTTATTAATACCATTTCCTTTTTTTTTTTTTAGTTGTATTAAAGTGATTCAAACTTTTGTTTTTCGTGGACAGATAAAAGATTGACCTTTCTTACACAATTGTCTGAGAGTTTCTTCCATATAAATTCTAAGTAATGGTGCAAATTACAGGGCATCATTTGTCTACAAAAAAAAATAATGTTTGGCAAGGAACCGGTTTTAGTGCTCTAGATGCAATTCATTTGTTATTGCTAATAGAGCTGCACTTCTGATGGCTCTGTCTGCAGCAGTGTTACATGATCTGAACTACACAGAATGAAATGATTTTCTGTTCTATGTCCGCCGTGTCTGTTCCGGGATGACTAAAAATCAAGGGGTTTAATGTCACTTTTGCACTTCTATTTTATATAGACACTGCAGCTGTTTGGGTTTTTATTCTTTCTTTACTTTTCCTGATGGTTTATCCCAATGGGGATTTTGGGAAGTTCTGAAATATACTTTCATGCAGACATCCCAGTCAGTGCTCAAGAGAAAGGCTATTTGATTTTCAAGACATTAATTATTGTTTTCTTTTTAGTAGTAATCAAATTCTCTGAAACTGCCATCCACAAAAATCTTGGATCTATATGGATCTTTTGCCCTTTACAGAACTATTTCTCTCTTCAACAAATTTTTCCCAGAGATGCTTAAAAAAGTCTTATTTTGTCCTTAGGTTTCTCCAGTTGAACTTAAGTCACCTCTAAAACTGATTTTAAACTCCTCTGGATCAAAAATATCTTCAGTTTGAGTGGTTTACTTCTGTTACACTAAAGTAGGGAAGTCATTTAAGCTAATCTCAGATAAATGGATTCTAAAGTGGCTGTGTAGGTAAAGATCTGAACTACTTCAATTGCATCCATTTTAAAATAAGCCTTTAGTAAGCTTCATGCAAGATTGTGAATACAGGCCATAAGTCTTTCCCCCATGATGGGAAGGATGGATGGAAGGGAGAAGGAAATGAGTAATCTCTGTAGAAAGTCGTAGAAGAAATGCACTTACTGGGACTAGACTGAAACGTATTTGCTTCTCAGATGAGATACATTGTGATAGACAGAAGAAGACAGCTTCATCTTCACAGGTCATCTTTGGACCCCAGTTAGGATTATGAGAATCATTTCTATTGTTTTCCTTCTAAATAAACTCATACAAATAACGTAACAAGCTGATATTCCTTTCCCTGAATCCCAATGTCTTGCACATGTCCTTGGTATCAAGTGCCCAATTCTCTCCTTCAGCAGCCACAGCCTCTGTTGCTTATGGCTTTGACATTCATTTCTGCTTTCTCAGTACTGACTTACAGAGCAGGTACAGAATTTGTAGATAACAAGTAAAGTGAGCCTCTGAATGATTCAGGATTTAAGATTCACTGCATACAAGTCCCTGAGTTAAGCAGGTAGAAGCTGGGACTGTACTGGGGGAATTCTGAATGTGTCCAATAGCCTTATCTAAAGTATCTGCTTTGGATACTGTTGGAGGTGGTTCTGAAGAGACACTCAGATTGACACAATATTGCACATTTTGTGATCTGACCTCACATTTCCAAATCCATGAGGATGCCTTATGACTGATCCAGAGGCAGGAAGCAAGCAGCCTGGGCTTTGGCAGTGATGGAGTGACCTCTGTGCTCAGCTGTGCTGAAGAGGCAGTGGGCTTAAAACTGGCGTGTGCCACTGCTCTCACCACCCTGTTACCCTGCAGTGCTTGAAAAGGGTGGGGACTGTCAGATAATCCAGCATTAAACATGCTCCCATACTGCAGAGCAGCACAGGCTCTACTGATCTATCCATGGAGCCCAGCTCAAGAGCTTGGGACAGTTTGGCCACTGGGCTTCCCTTCCTTGTGTCCCAGCAAGAGTCCTGAGTCTTCTCTGCCATGGGACATTCATGGCCTAGGATAATAAGGAGGCTTTGTGTGAGTTGATTTAATTGCAATGTAACATATCTTTTAGAGGAAAGGCTTATGAATAATACATGTTTTTCCATTAAAAGCAAGATCAGGTTTTCCTCTTCAGATATTTCACCTGCAATCAGTTCTCCATTATTTTTTCCAATTGCTTTTATTTTTAAAACACAGTGATTTATTTTCCATTTGCAAAATCATCGTACACAGGAATGCAAGTCAGGAGTCAGGTGGTAAGCCTTGTTTTGCTGTATGCCATAACCACCTCAAGTGGTATTAAGCAGGTATATTAGGAAATGTTGTGGGGAGAGAGTTTCAGTAATCAAAATATGTTCTCTACCCTCCTTTGAAAGATGGAGGGCAACATCTTAGTATTGTTACTCACAACAAGGTTTGGATGTAAAGAATTTTGCAGCAGGTATGGAAAACAAACTAGGTTATTATAGTCAGTAGTAGCTGGGCTTAAGACTTTATACAGCAATTTAACAGAGCATTCTTCCCTTTATGGAGTTCAGAAACACTTGCAAAAAGACCCCATTGGTTTTTTAATTTCTCATTAAAGATGCTGAAGCATTTTAGTTATTCTTTAGCTGATTCCATAGCAGTAAAGTTTTTTTAACATACCTGAATCTACCAATCCCTTTTTCGTATAGGCATGAAATTAAAAAAAAGAAACAAAACACACACACATACAAACAAAGAAAAACCAAAACAACCAAACAACAAAGAAACCCCCATGATTTTAATATGGTGATAATCCTGCATTCATTGTATACCGGGAGCTCCAGAAATATCTAGGAACACCTTTTTGTGATACGTCATTATTAAAGTTTTCCAGTAAGGTTGAGGTATTTTATTTCTAATGTAAGTAAGCATTTTTTAAATTTATCAGAATTAGATGTATATCAAATATTTTTGCATGTTTTGCAACATATATGTGATATACCATGCCACACTGATGGTTTGTAAGATTTTTGCAGGGTTTTGAAAGAGACATGCATTTTTAAAGTCATCTTGCTGCAGGAAATTAAAATGGGAAACAATTATAGAAAATTCCAGTGAAGAGAGAAAATGCATTATGGAAAAAGCAATAAAAGCATAAAAATACTAAAGTAAAAATCACTTCACAGTAGCCTGTATGATTCAATTGTAGATCAATATTGTGTAGTTAATGCATTAGCAGTAGAGCATTAATTTGCAATTACAGCAGGTGATCTGATCCTCTGTGTTCTGTCCATTGACATAAATGACCTTTTGTTGAAAGAGATTCTGTAGTCATTATTTCTAGCAGATGTAACTAAAAAAAAAGAGGTAGAACAAAGGGGTACTTTCCAAAGTATACTTGTTTCATGGTAGAACCTTTCAGCACTATATTCTGCTATGGAAAACTTTGTTCACTTGGAATATTGGTCATTTTCATGTAAAGAATCTGGAGTCTTTTTCAGATAAATGTCTTTTCTCACAAAGTATCAAAGGACACATGTCCTCAGTTGCAGAGGTGGATGTCTGTAAGGTTTTCTACCCAGCAATTATTTAAAATCCACCCATTGAATGGTGCTTCTCCCTGGGATAGCCTGTTCAGTGGCTTTGCCCTGAACCCTTTTTCAAATCCACCTTCATCCTCCCTCACCTCCCTCTTGTCCTGGGATGCAGTGCCTTGCAGTGCTGTTCCTGTGGGTGCTGTGCTCCTGTCCTCACCGTGTTGTGTTCAGCCTGGGTGCTGCTGCCCCCTGCCCCTGCCCCTCCTCATCTCTCAGGCAGGGGAAGAAGCTGGGAGATGTCCCCACCACAGCCAGAGCTGCCACAAAGCTGGACCTGCCCCGTGCCCTTCTCTCCTGCCCAGCACCAGCTGTGGGTGGCACCTCAGGGATCTGAGGAAGAACAAAACCATTCTGGAAATGGGACAGCCCATGACAGGAAAGCAACATTGATGACTTCTGCCTCTGTAAGATAACTCTCCCTCCAACATGGAACACAGTGGTTTTTGTGAGACTGCTTGTGGATTTTTAACATTTTCAACAAGCCTTCTTGTTGGTACCTCTTTGGAACAAAACTCTCAAGGGATTCAGGACAATTTGATTAGTATTTTTTCTTCAGCAGGCTTTTTACTGAAGCATTTAGCTGAGAGATTTTTATAACAGCAGGATGGCCCTTTGTGTGTGAACAAACAGGCTTTTCCATCACAAAAACGTGGGACTTGATCCATGAGACAGTATTGTTACTGTATTTGTGCAAATGTGAAACCCTGTAAGGAGCTCTATACTTTTTTTTTTTTTTAATTGCTACAGAACTGCAAAGTAGAGATCTGGTTCTCCATGCACTTCATTACTCTTCTTTTTAGTCTGTGTCAGTGTCTGTTGAAATCAGTGAAGATTCTGATACCTTAGTTAAGTAAGGGTAAGATCAGGCCAAAAATTCCTCATCCTGGAATCACTCTGTGCCATTTAATGCAGAGTGAAGAACTAAAAGACATTCAAATCATGGGAGTGCAGAGCAGGGGAGTGAGGAAGCTGGCCCCATGTTTTGAAATTACAGGTTAAGTTTCTACTGATAACCACTGGGGAAAAAATACTTTGTCTTGCAATGAATAACCATGATTTTGAATGCAGACAAAGAGTCCTTTGTCTCAGCCCTGTATGAGGAGAATGAAGTCAGGTGGATTGCTGCAAGTCTTAAACAGCCACAGGGTGCCATCAGTGTGGCAGGGCAAGGCTGTGCTTCTCCTGCCTGTGCTCCCAAAGAGCCAAGCCTTTCTCTGCCCCCTGCCTGTCCTTACCCCAGCACATGGGGGAGCACAGGCTGCAGGGTTTGCTCTGTGCCAGGCAGAGTGCTCCAAGGGTGGGTAAGCCCAAGAACAGGCACACTTGGGCTCCAGCAGGACACTGTGAGGTTTCTGACACAGGCTGTGGCTTTAGGGGTAGAAGAACAAAACCTTCCTGTACAAAGCTGTCTGTGACATAGAGAAGTTAAGGTGCCAGACCTAATTCTTCTCTTATGATTAAAACTGATGAGGGGAAAATAGGTTGCTGGATGCAATGTCAGGCTACCAAAATGATATGAGACAAGATTCAAGGGATGGTACTTTAGACCCACCAAGATTTTTAAGAAAAAAAATGCCACTTAAGGCAAAACCACTTTTCAAATGTAAGTCTTTTGATTGAGATAAGTGTAGTCTCCTGTAGGAAGAGCAGGTTTTAGACTGTATTTCCAAGGAACTCGATAGATATTTGTACATCCATTTGAGTATCTTCCATCACATTTGAGGTTTTTTTGGCCATTTTCACTGAAATTTGCCAGGAGGCAGAAAGTGTTTCACTGTAATAAATTTTGAGAAACAGAAAAGGCAGAGGAGAGAGAGTAGCTGCATTCCTTCACTGTAAGCACAAGCACACTATGAGCTCACCTTTATTAGACCTCTGAGAACCCGCATGGGACAGCACTGTTAGGACTGTGCCAGCCACAGGAAAGGCTTTAATTGGCAGTCACACCTTATTAGATGTCAGAGAACCCAACCAGGAGACACAGAGCTGCTGGAAGCCAGATATCATTAGCTCCACTGCTCACAGAGCCATGCACTGAGAAAAGTCTTCAATGGATACAGCACTGAATGGAGTGGCCGTTCTCTGCAGAGATGAAATTTGCAGTACATGCAGAAACAAAAGAGGGAACAAAGTGCTGTTTGAACATGTAGACATAAAATCCTAAGAAAAATGAACGTGAAAGAGAGAAAAGAGTTGGGACAGACATACCCAAGCATTCACTTCTGAAAACATTTCATTATTTTTTATTTTTTTCCTAGCCCAGTGCTAATTACAGAAATTCAACCTGTTTTCAACTGTCTTTGCTAATAAAACAAACAGTAATTAGAGGACTGCCACACTTGCTCCATTACAGATGATTGGGAGAGAAATTGCTAACTGATAGTGAGAATCTTCTGTGAGAATTTCTTTTAAAGGAAATCAGGATTTGTCAAACAAAAACAATCCATAAAGTTTTTTTTTTGTTACAGTTCTAAAACAC
Organism: Aegithalos caudatus; assembly: GCA_013389925.1. NCBI lineage: Eukaryota > Metazoa > Chordata > Aves > Passeriformes > Aegithalidae > Aegithalos > Aegithalos caudatus. Next base: position 66,105 of record WEIU01017467.1, on the reverse strand, counting down.
CATCAAATTAGAACAGGTTTTTATTATTGATTCTCACATATTATTTTGCCACTTTTAATGAAAAGTTGCAATATTCAACTCAGCACATTGTAAAGGTACAGACTAAATTCAACACTAATAATGCCTTTTATTTTTGTGCAGTTTCACATTAGTTCTACATTTTATTTGGAGCTGCTTAGGGGAATTATCTATTAGCTTTCCTTTATTTCTGCTCATTTCACCAGCTAGTAAATGAAGTCTGCATCGATAGGATTGTTATTTCATAAATTTGTAAGAATGAATTAAAGATCATTCTGTAACAATTGCTATTTGTCATCCTCATAATGAATTTTCATGCAAAATAGTTTCAACTATCACTGTATGGTAATAATTATTTACTAACAATTAGGTCTCAATTGGGCATCAGTTCAAATGCTGTCCCATAGCAGTCATTCCCAGCCTCTGCAGGGGATTTGTTCTCCTGGGAGCACTGGGTCTGCTCCCTTTCCTGCTCTGCCTGGGTGCCTACCCTGCTTCCTCGGGTCTGGCGACACAGGGACTTTCAGAACTGAGATGATGGGAAGAATACTTGCTTTGGCAATATGTTTTTCTCCATCTCTCCCAAAGATCCACAGTAGTGGTTGTCCTTTGAAAACCCAGTACTGCTGCACCTGTTTTTAACATGGATTCACACTGCTGGTGTGGATTCATGCTGCTGCTCTCTTGCATGAACACGCACAGAGCTGTTCTCCATGTAGATGAAGCACGTGGTGTGAATTGACACCAAGTGAGTTTTGTTTAAAGTTTACCAAGTGCAACATAGAGATGACTCTTCACAAGAGGCTTGGTTAATTGTTGATGAAATTATAGGCAAGTTGTTTTACTCAGATCAGGTTACTTTCAGACATGAAGCTAGAAGCTCTCTTGTAGACTGAGTTCCCTTGAGTACACGTGGAGGTGACTGGAAATTGAATCTGAAACTGTACCCAGCTCCTTGTTGGATATTGAAAATAAATAGAAGGCAAGATAAGGAAAGTGGAAAATGCTGTTTATTCCTTTCTGCCATCTCCAACCTGTGGGGTTGTTGTTCTGTTTTGGGGCTTTTTTATGTTATATGTGTTGTAACTGCAGGGGACTTGTTTTTCAAAAAGGGAGAACGTAAAACATTCAGTATTGCAAAGCTCTGCCATCAGTAAAGTTCTTCTTGGAAACATTGTCAGTGTTTAAATGCATGTTTAAGAATGCTTTTTGTATCATAGGAGCTTTGTTGATCTTTCAGTCAGAGACTACCTGGCAGTGAAAGGAAGAAAGGGAAAGCAAGCAGTGGAAGAGGCTGTGCTCAGAGAAGGCATGGTCCTGGAGCCCACACTGGCACAGGAATGCATTGCTATGCAGCTCAGCTGGGGCTTGGTGCTGGGCTAGCTGCAGTTTGGTCACTGATATTTTGCTTTTCCTGATGGTAGAAAAGTGGGTTTTCTGACCAGGAAGGAGGGAGCAATAATTTTTTTCCTGTTACAGCACAAGCCCTCTGACATGGTTTGCTCTGCCTGATGAGGGGTTCTTTTATCCATGCAATTTGAAAAAAAAAAAAAAAAAAAAGGAAAAAAAAAAAAAAAAGGCATTATTTTTCTAAGCTGGCATTTTTGAAGCTGGCAGTATGTTTAAGAAAGGGTTTAACTTCCTTCAATATCATGAGTTATATTGGTGCTTTTCTTGCTGGTATTTGTTATTTGGACAGAGATAGGTAAAACAATCCCTGAGGAAATGTGGAAGTGGGTTTTTATCTTGGACACGAAGGATTTGCAGGGTCAGAACTATTTTGTTCACATGAATCTCACTCTTCAATGGACACAGCAGCTGCTGCACAAATTTGTACAGGCAAGCTGATAAAGGATGAAAGTAATTTTAGCTGAAATATAATGTGAGAGTACGAGAGGGAAAGACTCACAAGGATGAGGGGTTAATCATTGCAGGACTGAATTGAGGTTCCAAGATAGAAAAATTGCTTTTCTGTTTGATTTTGAGAGGTCTGCAGCTTTCAAAATTCTGGTCACAGGGGGATGTCCCTCAATAGATGGTTCTCATTAGAATTTGGTGAAAATTTCTTTGAGGGAACTGTTTTTCATTGACAAAATTTTTTTAATCAAAATAGATCTCAAGTCCCTGCTGTTTTCTGATTCAGAGTGTCCTGGGATGAACACTGAAGGTCTGCCCTGGATCTGTTAGGCATTAATGAGGCTGACAATTGCTGGTGATGAGGAAATAGTTATTCTGTCACAGGGAAGTTTAAGCATGGAAAAGTTTTCCAGTTTTGACTGATAATCAGAATTCTAAAAATGTGTGGAATTAACACATTTAAAGAAAAAATATTATTTGGGTGAATCAAATCTGTTTCAATCTTTTTGCAACATATTTTGGTTTTGACCTTTTAATTTCAATTAACTTGGATTACAAAACAGACATTTTCAAGTTAAATGGAGCCATTTCATTTGATGTTGTCAAACAGCACATATTGGTAATTCTGAAACTCTTTTCCACACAATTTTCAGAACACCACTTATTGCTGAAAAGTGTGATTTCCTAGAACTACTCTCATCTCTGACAAATACACCTTTCCAACAAAGAGATAACAGACCCACTCGATTCTAGAGATGACAGTGTTCCTGTTGGCTTGCTCTCAGAAAAAAAAAAACAAACTTTAAAACATGCAAACTGCTGTGTAATGTTACTTGATGACTTTTATCATCAAACCACCAGATCTGAGTGACTTAATTGGTACCTGCTATAGAAATTTCTTTGGAGCTGAAGGTTATGGCTGGTGGAAATGGGTCAAATAAATCTACATCTACCTTACACAACTGGTGATGCTGTCCCAGCAGCTGCAGAACCACTGCAGAGAGCTGAAGGATTTCATTTTCCAGAACAGTACTTAGAGAGGCGAGACCTTTAGGTGTTAATAAATGAAATTGATGTGATATTCAGCATGTATTTAAAGACAGTTGTAGAACCTCTATATGTGATTGGACTTGTTTACACAAGGGAGTTAGTTCATCTGCTTTCAAAGCTATTATTCATTTTGTAGATCTGCAATACAATGATACATTTTGCTATACATGACTGATTATGAAGCTGTTCCCAGACTCCTCAATGCTCAAGGCATGTGGAATCATATTTGTTTTCTTAGGAAAGATGATCACGATCAGCACTTTTATCCGTGTGTGTGCCCACCTACTGCATAAAGGTCCACTTTGTAGTTCCAAGAACTGACAGAATGCTTTAGTGAGATAAGAAAATATAACCATTCCTCTAGGGGTAGTTGACAGGGAAAAAACCCACAGTTACCTCAGGGAGCCTTCTGAAAATTCTTGATTTATTCTGCACTTCCCCTCTCAAAGACATGGGATACAAAATTGCATCGTTCAGGGTCCCTTGATAAGCACCAGTTTCCAACTCCTAAACACCCAGTTTAGCTATTTAGATCAAAGATACATTAATTGACAGTGGAGAACTTAAGGGGAGGAAAAACAGATTTGAGTAGGCTAGGAATTAATGCATTGAATAACATTCCTAAAGGATCCCTTACAGTGCTCTTATCTCCTGCTGTGCCCTCGTCTGATAAGTGGCTAATGGATTCTCAGCTTTTTTCTCCTCCTTCGTTGTTGGCCACTCACAACTGCCCAGGGTTGCTGAAGTGCAGGACATGAACTAGATCTGTCTTGCAGCCCCCAAACTCAGGTACTTTGGGGTCTCTCTGCCAGGAAGAGTAGCCATCCCCTTGGTGCTGGGGAAGCTTCTCTGTCAGGAGGCTGCTGTGGCATCAGCACACACTGTGGAGCTCTTCCTGCTGTCCAGCTGATGCATCCCTATTTCCATACCTGCAGTCCCTGCCTCAATGCTCCCAAAGTGCCAGCTCAGCTCTGCTTGACTCCATGTCAGCATTATGTAGTCCTCTTGGAGAGAGGATCCAAGCTGTTGCAGGAAATACAGCATTTATCCCACAAGCTTGTCTTGCTCGGGCCGGAAACCTTCTCCTTTTAAGTAATTTTCTTTAAATATTTTAGTACTTATTATTAACTAATAAATAATTCCATTATTTACTGACATTACCCTGTACTTTTGATTGGAATGACAGTTTATCTCAAGATTGTCTGATGAAATTTTTTGAGATATAACATAATATCTGAAATACTTCACTGACTTACTGAGACCCACATGGCAAAGGATTATCCAGTCCTTTTTCTTTTTCAACATAGATTTCTTGAGCCTTATGTGAATGATTGCCTGCTTTTCAGACTCTGGAGTTATTAGCATCTTCGAATCTTTCTTCTGTGTGTTATCCCTCAAAGTGTCACTAGTAAACCCTCCATTCATTAGGACTTTAAGTATAGGACTCAGTAAAAAAGATTAGGTGGGCTTTTTTCCCCATCATTCAGACAATTCATAGATGTAATATCTGAGTCCTTCAGACTGCTTTCTGAAAGCTGTACTAGACTCTGAGACAAACAGTAGTTCATTAGCTGATGTATATTAGTTCAATCATAATGTTTTTAAAAGGCTATCAGCTATCATCTGATTCAGTTTTGCGTCGATCCAGTATCTGAAGACTTGTTAAGTAACATCCCATCTGCTAACCTATATCTCTAGAGTCATTTAAGCAGCTAATGTGAGTGAATCAAATCATTCCATCTGTACTATATCAATATTTTGGAAGCTTTTTCTTTTCACAAATTTGTTCTTTAAAATAAAGAGTCTTGAGGTCTTTTCCCGAGATTGTAGCACATTGTACCACGTGAACCACTTTGTACCACATAAACCACTTCCCCAAATGTTCTGAACCCTACAAACCTCCAACAGAAGTAATAATTAGATAGAAAGGATAACTTAGGCTACACAGTTAACATTCTGGTAAGTCAGTGTTCAACGAGACATGAGGAGGAGGAACTGTCATTATAGAGGCATCCTTTCTGTAGACATTGGTGTCCTGAAGGTTGTACATACAGAAATGCCTCTCAGAGGAGGTTTTGTCTGAATGCTCTCACATTGCAGCTCTTGCCACATTATTATCAGCACTGTGTCAGGCAACCTGTGCAGTGTCTGCTGCTTTTTGCTTCAGAGATCTGGGCACATCTAAATTATTGTACAGGGACTAGAAAACATACATTTTTATTTCCATAGGCAAGAGCTATGCAGCATATAGATTGCATGGACCAGAAAGATCTCCCTTTAGTCAAGTCAATTTTTTGTTAGTTGCCTTTGAGAATAAATCCTAAATTTTGTGTATGCCTCGCCCAGATTATCATAATGCTCTTGCCCTCTAAAATAAAATTAGCCATCTTAATGTTGGTGATTCGTGTAGATACACAGGTGGGCACAAATGGAATCCTTCCTGAACCATCTTGCACTCACTCACAGCTTCAGGTTTTTTTTTCACAGGAATCCAAATCAATAGAAACTAATCAAGAAAGGAGTAGCTTCAACTATACATTAAATAACAGCTCAGGCATTCTTAAATGTTTCTCCAACAAGGAGGTGAATTTATGTCTTCAATACTTATCTGGAATAATTTTTAATAGAAAAAGAAAGCTTCTACAGAAAGATGATTAATGCTAAAACTGAAAATATATTACCATATAAAATAGTAAACCTTTTGTTTACCATTTGAGCATACCAGTAAAAATATTTCAAAGAGAGCCAGCCAAATTAATGACAAAGCACAATTGTTAATGCATTGTAAACCCTCTCAGGTATCTCAGAGGAATAATAGTTGTTTATCCCTTTGCTGTGGTCAGAATATTAGGAATTGTGAAGTCAAAGGCCAATTTGTTAATCGAATGGCATTTTGAGAGCTATTTTATTTACAAGTCCTGTGTAGTTTAGAACCAAAGCTGAAATGAGTCTTCAGCTTCTGGGGAAGCAAGATGGCATTCTGCTAAATGCTAGAATTTTATCATTTGAAGGGAAAAAATGGCAAAAAGAAAGCAGCCAGTGAGACCTACGAATAGAAAAGCATTTGAGATCTCAGAAGGAGTTTAAATCAATGCACTGCCACAGTTACAGCACAGATGAAAGAGCCTGCTGTCTCAATTGCCAGGAAACTACTTAGAAACTCTCACTTTGATTTTTATTTTTTTTTTGGTAGTCCGTTACATTACCACTAAATGCAATATACGGAGACATCACTGCTTTGATGTTGTACAGCTACAACAAATGGAAACTAATATGGTAGAACAGTCAAGCTATGTGATTTGCATTTGTATATACAAATATATACCCATCAATCTTCTTACTTCTAGGCCGTGTATCACTGCCGCCCATCTGCCTCCTTACTGATACTTCTGTTTTCATAGAAGTGACAATTATTTTACACCCATTGCCTGAACGGGAATACATATATTTCAGAGGGGTGTAAAAATTAAAATCTTCTCCAAGCTATTGTCTCCCAGAACAAATTCTTCACTTGCAAAGCCTTCTATCAGTGCTTTGAAACAATTTCAAATTGGAGCACAACAGCTGCCAGACATTACAGGATTTTTGTTCGCACAGATCTTGTCACACCAAGAATACTTACTCTCTTCTTGCAAAACAACCCATTATTGAACAGTCTAGATTCTCTGACCTGCTCTAGTATTTTGAGGTGATCTAGCAGTACATGAGATTATACATAATACCTCTTATTGGGTCAAAGTAGTACAGGTAAAAACTGACACAAGCATGTTTAGATCTCTGTCTCCTCTGTGGTCTCTGCTGAAATCCCAGCTATTGATGGAATAGAAATAATGCAGGTAGGGACTAGGGTTCATTTCTGGCACCATCTTAGCCATCATCACCTGTACAGCTGGGGTTTTGCCACATAATAATGAGATTATGTAAAAACCAAAGGTCGTAGGGAAAGAGAGACTGCACAGCCTGAAGAGGACTTCACTGTTTCCTCTTCTAGTGTTACAGAAAAAGATTTCTCCTCTACCAGATCTCCCAAAATGCACTGAACAGGGATTGCTTTACTGGGTGGTGTGCTTACTGCTTTATGTGGCTGGAAATGCCCCAGGCACTCTGTCCAAATTCTGCATGGATGGCACAGGTCTTCCATGCAATCCAACAAGATATGCCAAATTTTTGACAGGAACCACTTCCATTTTTATAGAGAGTGAAACAGAAATAAAATTTAATGTCTGGGTATTTTTCCCATTGCTTCCAGAAACACAGGCTGTGGACAAAACTGAAAGGTCTTAGAGCTCTCAAAAATCAGTGCAGGGGACTTGCCTCAGTAAACAATTCAGAAATTGGCATCTCTTTATTGTGTAATGATTCTGCTAACAGCAAAGGCGTTTACAATACTTTGTGACTGATGTGGAAGTACTTGTCACTAGTAGTGAACTTTTCATCAAAATATATGAATTAAAAGTTTCAGATTCATGTGAATGTTTAATAAAAATCTTGTAACCTGTAAAAATCATTTTACACAATAATCACCTCCTTACAATTTACTCCAGTTCCTCGAGTAAGACTTGTAATGTCTCTAGATCCTGGGACAAAGTTAAACTCAGTTTTTATGATTATTTAGTAATAGAGCAGACTGGTCATTTCTTATGAAAGACACCAGCAGGGACTTTTGCAGGCCTCTCCCAACATTGCTTTTGCAGAACAGTTTTACTCAGAGCCTTAACCTGTGATTCATTTCACATCCCCGTTCCCCAGTGAGATAATTTGGAGTATGTTTACCAGTAGCAAAGCAGGTATTGTGTCTTTTATTATCTCATATATGTCTGTATAGGCTAGAATTGTAACTTACAGTTGCAACTTACACTAAGCAGTTTTAGATTTCAGAATACTGAGATTACAATATCCATTATCATACATTGCATGTTGGCCTAGGTGTCTCTTTTGGGATATAAGGGGCAATCATTGGAGTCTGGATCTGGGAGAAAAGAAAGGAGACCAATGTTAAAAACTAAATTGTAGCAATTCTACTACTGGGACAGAGCCAAGCAATGCAGTAAAACCAAACTTGTGCAAACACCTCCGTGCATACTTGTGCAATACAAACAATATACATTACCTGCCTAAACAGGAAAAATGCAGCACCTTTCTCTTCTGCTCCAAATTCTGGTCCAAAGCTAGAAACCAACACAAGTAGGACAGCACTTGTCAACAGTACAGCTGACAGCTTTGCTGTGACCTGGACTTCACTCTGTCCCATAGGATGCTCCATAGGGCCAGTCTCTCATCTTCCACAGAAGATACTTTCTACCTAAATGTTTCAGGTGAAAGGCTGGGTCAGTGAACAGCTGAATGTTAATTTACTCATTAAACAGATCCACTTGGATTATTTAGGATTAAGGGATATTAAACAGGTGCCATCCCTGCTGTGCAAAGTCCCAGCACTGCTGCTTGCCAGAAGCTGGGCTGACAAACCACAGATCCGGGCGCTCTGTTTCGTGCACTCGTCTGTAAGCAGCTTTGGTTGGCTGCAGGACACACACCACTGCTCTGGCACAGCACAGCAGGGGTGTTCTCACTTGGGAAGTGCTCAGGTTTTTGTTCAGGGTCTAAAGGGAAGCACATTCCCTGTGCTTGGTGGATGCTGAGGAAAGGGGCTGGGCGGGCAGGGCTGGCTGCAGCTCCTGCTCCATCGGTGGACAGCAGCAGCACTTCTCACCTTTACCTCCTCCCGGGGTGGTTTAATACAGCAATAAATGAGAGGTGGTAGCAACCATTTTGGATACAGCACTATTTGGGCTGCAGCAGAGGGGGCTCAGCACTGAGCTTTGCAAGGGAGGGGAGTGCCTGTTCCCAGTGCAAGCAGCTGGAGCACAGCGGGGACATTAATGAGGTGTGGAGATGGGCCGCTTCAGCTCTTCCGTGATTTTTCCGGATGCCTGAGTTTGAGTCTCACCTGGTCTATTGCCCTGCCACTTCTCCTGTGCTGAAGAGAGGACACAGTGTCATTTAAACTGGTGATTCGGAGGCAGCCAGGTATGATGCTGAAAACCTCTCTCTGCGGTGTAGAAATTGTCATGGCTGATGGGTCATGGCGACCTTTTATCCTGGCTTTGTTCACCAGCTCTTAAAATGCAGCAAAGGCTTCTATCTGATGGATGGAACATACTGTAAGCGTAAAATACAAATCTCAACACCTGATTTGTGCAACATCAGAATTTTGGAATTTGCCAAAAAACGTGGCAAAACTATTTCATTTAGGTTTGTATGTGTTAATGTTTGAAACTCTCTTGTTCTAGGAAAGACCCATAAACATAAGCTCTTGCTTTTATCTCAGTGGAATCAGTGAAAGGCGTGTCTTTGGCTAATTATCCACTCCATTGGTCACCATAGTCATAAGGTTTCTACAGAAGGGTAGGATTGTTTGAGTCCACTTGTTTGTTCCAAGCCTTTCCATGTCATGTAACATTTTTATTTTGTGCAGAGATTTACATTTTTCTTAAAAATTGCATTTTGCCTTCAGTTCTGGAACTTTCCTGGCTTTCCAGGGAAGACAAATAGTGCACTGCATATAGAATCACATGGATCAAATAGTTAGCTCTTAGTGTGTTATTATCCTCCACACATTTTTATATTATTGCAGTTCGTAACACTGCACCACAAGCTGGAAAACAGTAAAAGCCTCTTTATTTATAAGGTTATTACAGGTATCCTCGGGTGTATCTCATGTGTATACATCCTGTCAAAATATTTCAGGGTTTTGACAAAAGTGTCTGAACTTGTTTCAAGTGACATGACATGGCTTTTAACTGCATTTTTTTACAGTTTTAGTATTTTTAAGAGTAGATAATAAAAGTGTTACCTATGCAGTGAAAAAACACAGAGAATTCCTTGCTGTACAAAAGGGTTTCAGTATCAGTGAAGTTTTGCAGTTAAATAACCTGTATGGGAAGTAATTATGACGCTCTCTATAATTGCCATTAAAAAAATACAGACTTGAAGCCTGTGGAAGGTATAACAGACCTAATTAATGCCCACACTGTTTCTCCATAGAAACAGGGGGTTTTTTGTAATGTAAATGCACTGCATAGAAGATGTTATTGTACTTATTTTATAGTTTGCCCTTATTTTTTTCTTGTTCAGAGGTACTATGTGATATTTCCCAATATGATGTGTATCTGTCTTCAGGACTGCAAGTTGTATTGTCATTTCTGAAATGGGGAAAACAACAGTGTATTTCCTGTGTTTTTTAAGTGATGACAATTATGATCTAAAGTATGTTTCCACATCCAAGAATGGATGTGTTTGTGCATGTCTGTGTGCACCAATTCATGTTCTAAAGTAGGTGGCTATTTCATTGTTGTGTTTACTATGTGTGCATGGAGTCAAGGTATTATGAGGAGCATTCCTTTTAGCCTTTACAATAAAAGCTGAATCAGAGGCTGAAAACACTGACACATCTGGAATTTCAGAGCATTTCCAGGGACTGATAATTAATGGCACTCAATCAACCCTGCACCTCGTCACTGATGGCTGATTAGAGTTTAGCTAATGAGAAGGCATTCAGACAACAGTCAGGGACTTTTTTATTCAGTTGTCAGTTTGGGCATCTCTGTGGGTTTAAGTCTGAGCTGATATCCCCAACATCCTTTAGAAGAACCCATGTAAATGGTCAGACTACTTTCTGCTGTCAGTAGTTTTGTGTTTACATGTTAAGCTCCGTAGGTCAGGGATCCCTTCTTTATATGTTTATAAAGCCCTATTGCTATCTTTGCTTCTGAAGTATCTAAAATAAAGTGGCCTGGCCTCCCAGTCGCACTGGGTGGCAGAAGGGAATTGTTCTGTTCTGTGCCTGGCAATGCTCACCCCATACTAACAGGTCAGTTTAATGAGTGCTGTTTGCTGAGACACTTCCATTGGATCCAGATTCATCTCAGGGCTGTCCAGTGGAATGGCAAGAAACAATGGGCACAAACTGAAACAGGAAATTCCATTTAAATATAAGAAGAAAGCTGCAAGGGGGATTGAACACTGAACTAGGTTCCCCAGGGAGGTGTAGTCTCTGTATGTGGAGATATTCAAATCCTGACTAGATGCAGTTGGGTAGCCTCCTGTAATTGACCCTTCTCTGAGCTGGAGGTTGAACAACAAGATCTCAAGAGATGCTTTCCAGTCTCAGCAATTCTGTGGTTCTGTGATTTGCTAGATTGGGACCTAAGTGGTTATGCCTGTGCTTCCTGAACAGAGCAGGCTGGGGGATACCCCTGAGTGTCTGCAGGCAAAGCTGTGAGCACAGGTGGTGGTTTGCCAGTGTCCTAGCATGCTCAGCAGCAGCTCCCCAGCAGGCACATCTGGGCTGGGCTTGCAGGATTATCCCTGAACAGCTCTCAGGTCTTGTCCAAGGGCTGCTGCTGGGAAACTTGGGTATAACTAGTGTTATAGAGCCCTTTCTTTTCTGAACTGCTGTGGTGATATCCTGACATAGGATGAAGCAGACAATAATACTGAATTCTTATTCTTTCCCAATGGAGTTACAGGAAGGGTCACCTGATAATCAGTTAATCCAAAGAGTTTGCTAATTCCATGTGCTTCTATGCCAAGTTGGTACTGATAACTGACTTGTATTTTGTAGGTGTGCAGTGCTATCCAAAATCAAGATTTCACTGTTATTGATGACTACTGCACTGGACTGCAAGCTCTTCTTTACCTGAAAAGCATTGAGGAACTTGAAGACTGGAATGGACAGAGTCCTGCAACCATCTGCCATCAGAAGGGAAAACCAGTACCTAGAATTGCTGATCTGATGGGAAAGGTATGTTGTTTTATTGCCATTCCTGTATTATAACACCATGTCTTGGTTTTGAATGTAATTTCATAATCATCGTATGCAGTTTCTGCTACTTACCTTGATTAATTGCTGCTGCTCTCACAATTAGTCACCAAGTCATTTTCCTTCTGAATATTGACAAATATGTAGGCAGCTTAAGAAGACAATCATGGAATGACTTGATATGGGCTAACATTTTTACTATAAATAAGATCTCTTCACATGATTCATAACATCATGTCTTGTAAAAAAGTATAGATGTAAAATTGCAAATGCATCAGAACAAGTTCTGTAACAGATTTAATGAAACTCAACAGTTTTAATGAAACTCAACTCACTTCAGATTGATCCTAATATTGTGCCAGAAGTTCCTGGGTGTTTCAGCCAAGGCCCAACATTCAGGAGACATGCAAAAACCCTCATGCACTGGCTCTGACCAGCTGAGACAGGTAGCCAGAGACCAGCTGTTAGCTGGAATGTGAGGTCAGGTAGGAATGGTCCTTCAATCACCATACCTGAGCATCTCGTGGTCTTTCATGTGTTCTGATGCCCAAACCCTCTCCAAGACAGGGAAGTTCTGGGTGAATATTGGTGACAACAGACAATTTACTGAATTCTGCAAGACCATTTAGTCCTAGAAAGTCTGTGATGAAATAGGAATGTAAATGATGGTCAGCGTGAAATCCTAACCTCTGGACTGTCTTTCCTCTCTGCTCTGGTAGTTCTCTGCTACAAACGCATTTTTGGAGATTTTTGACAGCTGCAATGGGTTGCAGCTGCCCCAGCCCTGCTCACCCCTCCACCAGGGCACCTGCTGATCCATGCTGAGAAGCAGGGAGGTGTAACTGGCTTCCTGCTGCTGCCCGGCTGCCTCCTGCTCTAAGCAAAATACCTGCACAGCAGGGAGGCCAAGCTTTTGTTTCTGGTTACTAGAGGGGATCACTTTGAAGACTGATTTCAGTTATACATCATGCCTATTGATTATCCTTCCAAAAATCTGATGTACGACTGTTGAAAATGTTGTAAAAAGTAAAGAATTACAAAAGAATAGGATTTGGAGTGTCAAACGCCTCCAAATCTCTGCTTATCATTGCTGATGACTGGAATTGGATTTAGCAGGAGATTACAGACTCCTATATTGTTGTTGTTCTCTGTGGAGCTCTGAAAATTATAACATTACCTTCAAGGAGGAAAGACAATCCTATTCCTAAAGCTCTGGATAATACATTGCTTAAAAATAAACCAGGATATAAGCAGTTTCATTTTCATCTACTTATGTTAAGCAGTTAAACCAGGCTCAAAGGGTTATAGCTAAACTTCTTTCCTTTAACACCTGTGGAAACCTACATAGCATTTCCAACTCATGTTACAGATTTGTTGTAATTCTTCTTTAAAGCTGCACTCAGTGTTCTGTCTTTGTATTACCTTTGTATTTTACTAAACAGACAACCTTTGTCAAAGATGTTTCTCCTGTCCTTTTGAATGAAGAAAAAAAAATTGTAATTTTTAGCCTTTTTTGCTTGTCACTGCATCAATAATTAACCTTAAAAAGGTTGCGTGAAAATATGCTTTAAGGAAGCATTTAATAATTCAAAGGAATCTTAACTTGAAACAGGTCACATGAAAAAGAATAAAAACAAAGCCCTATGTAATCTTGTGTGGCTGGCTCTGTTAGACATTTACAAGATATACAGAATATAATTGTGTATTCTTATTAAGACTGAATTACATTGTTGTAACGTTGCTAATAAATAATAGCATTTAAAGTTAAGCAGGCTGCATCGTTGATAAGCTATTGATACATTTTAGGCATAAGCTCAGCATGTCTGTTTGTCCACAAATGAACATTCAAGGGAAAAGGAAGAAAAATAATATAATTCTGGTAACTGGAAATACCGTGATAAATGATCCTACTAGGGGCAATCAAATACAAAGACTTGATATCATTAATATTTATAATATCCTAATTAGCAAGACTGTTCCTAAGCAGTGTTATTAGTGTAACTAATTATGTTATCATAAACTAAGTTTGCAGTATTGTAGGAATCAGTACTCTTACTTTCATAAATTATTATCAATATTGGATTTCATGTACTTGTGCCTAGTAAATTTAGTTAAGTAGTGTAGTTTCATCTCAATTCAAACACAAATATCTAACTTGCTTGGCAGCAGGTCAAAACCCACATTTGTGAGTCTCTTTCTAAAATGAATTCACTAAAAAGCATGTCCTTATTCTCTGTATGGAACAGAGAAAATAACCTATTGATACATTCTCATCAATAAAATAATGTGTGGGAATGTATATGTTATATATGAAGTCAAATTTGAAAGTCAAAATCCTGCCTTAAAAAAATATGAGGAGCTGTCCTAATTTGTGTTGGTATATACCACAGGATGAATTGCAGTTTCTTCAGTAAGACCTTGTGAGAAGCTAAACAGCAAATAAGGATGAACATTTGCATTAAAAAAAAGAAAAAAAATAATAAAAAAGGGAATTTGCTGATTTTGATGTGTTGTGGGTTTGATGCAGTAAATTTAAAAATATACAGGAATCATCCTCCTTTTCATTATAAGATTGCTATTATTTTCAAATAGATTCACAGGGATAGGAAGTTCAGACATTTGACATTTTAGTAATAAGGAACTGAGGGAGAATTATTTTCACCAGCATCAAGAACCATTTTCTTTCTGATTGTATACAAATTCATTGAGCCTCTACCAGTTCTAAATATACTACAGATTTAGGAGCTATTCTGTTCCCAGATAAGTATGTTCATAATGGTATCTGTTTTGATTCACAGTGAAATATTGAATGCTAATGTCTGTATTTTTATGTAATGGTGGACTATTCTTTTTATAATTCATTTTCTGTCCTGGTTTCAGCATCAAACACATGCTGGCTGCAGAGTGTTGCCACAGGAGAGTGACACCGTGGAGTTTTGTCATGAAATATTGTAGTATTTAATGACCAGAGTAAACTAAAAGATAAATACTTTCTTCTAAATGGTACACCTAACCTCAAACTGAAGCTGTCTTGCCATGCAGTCACCAGATAAATGACGAACTGAACAGTTACTCCTGTCAGGTGTTACATTTATCACAAAAATTTCCTTCCTAAACAGAGAGAAAACTGAAACTCCTGTGCTAAATACTGTAATATAACAAGCAATTAAATAGAAAACATAAAATGCTTTGGCTGAAAAAGAGATTCATGTTGATTAGTATCTGTTCATCCTTCTGCATTAATGAAACTAATACTTCTGGTAATTTATAGCCCTTGAAATATCAGAAGCATCAAGCACTGGAAAATATTTTGAAAACTTGAGTGCTCTTTTTCTGTTTTCACTGTTGCAGAATCTATTTATTTTTGTATGTAGACCCTAAATCATCTTTGAGCCAGCAGTATTTATTTTCTGATAGTCCTTTCAGTAGTTTTCTCCCTTTTGCTAACACAGCAGTTGCTGCTGGAGCCATTGTCCAGGATGTGACCTGTGGTACTATACTGCCTGTCATAGGAGTGAGATTTCTGGCACTTAGAAATGCCAGCCTCATTGGTTTCCAGCTACTGGATGATACAGTTTTCCATAGTTCCACCAATTTTACTCATTCTTTCCTGTGGTTGTGGTTGTAACCATATCCATAGCAGCTCCAAAGAGATTCCTAGCACAGATGCTGTGTCAGATTACAAAGGTAGCCAAAGCCAGAGCTCTGGGCTTCTTTCCTCATTGCTTTTCAGATGGTTTATTGAGTTGGGGTTTGGGTTTGTTTTTTTCTGTGGCACTTGAAACCTTGGCACAGATGACTGTTATTAATATCAACTCTGAGTCACCTTTGCATGGAATAAAAGTTGTCAGCCTGTCTCAGGTTTAATCTCAGTGTGCAGATCTTGATGCTGAGATGAGAGAATGGCAAAGTGAAGATGACACCACAGTGCTTCTCACTGACTCCTTCAAGGAAGAACTTGTGTAAAAGCACACTTACCTCAGAATGCATTTAGGACTGAGATCAAGTGCATGATACAGTCAGGAAGACAGTTAAGACGTAGTGCACACTCTTACAATTCAAAGTTATTAAGGTGACTGCATAAACCAGAGGAAGGGCACAGTTGGTCTCCTTACAATACAAAATTAATAGAATTATGTTTTAAAATAATGTTCACGAGTTTCTCAGGAACATACATGACCAGGAGTGATAAAGATAACTCCGTTCTCATTAGGTATCTGAATAAGGTCTAGTATTCCCCAGAGGTGCAGTTTGATCCCGTGTGCTCACTGCCTCACCTTGTCTGTTTGTTACAGGACTCTTTTATTAGTTGCTCACTGATCTTAATCCAGAGAGCTGAAGTGATTATGTCCCAGAAATGCAGTGGTGTCAGCTGATGATCACAGAAGTGCTACAGCGTTTCTCTAAAAACTTCCACTAACGTTATCTATAAAAATCATACTTAATGCAGTGGCTGCTATACATGCCAGGTAGCTAAACAAAAATCTGGCCATGTATTCAGTTGGTAGGTTTGGGTTAGGAAGAGAGGAATATATGTGGATGTTTCATACTTTGCCTTCAGCACCAGGAGTTATGAACAAATGACATTTGTTTAATCATGTCTAAATTATAAAAAATTAAAAATAACAACAACTAATAATTTAGGCATCTTGATTCCAGAAATGTACAAAATCCCAAACGAACTGTGGTAGTTCTCAACTGTTAAGGTTGTGCTGTACTAAAAATGTTAAAATTGTATTTGGTAAAAGCACATTTATAGACAGTGGCTTTGTTAATCAGACAGATGAGAGAGAATGATGCTGTACAGGCAACAGCGTATGACTTCAATGAAATGTCATCGCCTTAAATTTAGCAACCTTCTGATTTTCTTCTTTAATGGACTTCCCATTGGAACAGACTTCCCATTTAGACTAAAATACTCATTTCCTACAAGTTTTCTGTGGGTACTAAAATCTGAGTCTTCTGAAGAGTATAAACTTGCTAAATTCTAGCTGTACTGCAGTCAAATCTAAATAGTCTTTTGTATGGCAGAGAAAAAACCTTCCTATACCGAGCAGACTTCATACAAAATATTAAATTAATCTTCTGTTAAATAAATAAATTAAATGGGAACTCACAGCCATGCAAGAACCACTGTTGCATCATAAAGTTTTGTCTTTAAGATTCTTCAAGACCTCTGACCATCACTGAGCAGAGGTTTTCACCCTTCATTTTTGTTCTTTAGGAAGGCAAATTTGCCCAGTATGGTAAAAAACTGTTGCCTTATCTCCAGCACTGCATTTAAAAAGGCAGGAAAAAAAATGTATTTGTGGCTGGAAATACAGACTGTTTAACAAATGTTGATATAAAGCTTGCAAGAAGATAATTAACAATGGGTGAGAAAAAGCATTTTCCCATATTGCTATGACCGGTTCTGAAGAAGAGTCAGAGGGGAGAAAAAATAGCTTTAAACTGTGGTGGCTTGACCCTGGATGGATGCCAGGTACCCACCAAAGTAAGGCTCAGGGGTTGAAATAAGGACCCGGAGAGATCACTCACCAATTATCATGATGGGCAAAACAGACTCAGTTTGGGGGTATTGAATTTATTACCACTTAAAATCAAGGCAGGATAATGAGAAGTCAAACAAATCTTAAAAGCACCTTTTCCCCCACTCCCCAGCTCCTTTCCAGGCTCTCCTTCCTCCCCTAGTGGCACAGGGAGACAGGGAATGGGGCTCGTGGTCAGTTCTTCACACGTTGTTTCTCCCACTTCTCAGGGACAGGAGTGCTTCCACTGATCCCTGGATCAGTGCAGAGTCCCTCCCATGGAAGACCAGTTCTCCCAGAACTTCTCCAACATGAGTGGTCCCCATGAGCTACAGTTTTCCATGAACAGCAGTTCCATGGGGTGCAGTCCTTCAGGAATAGGCTGCTCCAGTGTGAGCTCCTGTCTCCACAGGTCTGCAGGCCTGTTCCAGCATGGGCTTCCTACAGGTTCACATCCCTCTCTCAGGCACCCACCTGATCCAGTGTGAGTCTCCTCCATGGGCTGCAGGTGGATCTCTGCATCCCCACGGACCTCTGAGGGCTGCGGGGGCACAGCTGCTTCACCATGGTCTGCACCAGGCACTGCATGGGAATCTCAGCTCTGGCACTTGGAGTACCTCCTCGCCCTCTTTCTTCACTGACCTTGGGGTCTGCAGTGTTCCTCTCACATGTTCTCCCTCCTCTCCTCCAAGTGCAATTACCTCTGTGCAATAATTTTTCATTCCTTCTTAAAGATGTTATCCCAGAGGTATTACTGTAATTCCTGATTGACTCACAGCCAGCCATGGGTCCATCACTGCTGACATTGGCTCTGTCAGATATGGGGAACCTTCTCACAGCTTCTCACAGAAGCCTCTCCTACAGCTCCCCCTGCTACCAAAACCTGGCCTTACAAACCAAACAGAGCTGTTTGATCCTCTTTCCCATTAGCTAAAACTTGGACCTGAAACACGGCTTTCAGCCAGACAAAGCCTTTTAAGTATAAGGCAGTATTGATCAAGAAACCTCTTAGTTTAGGATATTATGGGAACTTGCATCAGCACACCCAGGGACTCTTGCTGCAAATGCTTGTTGGGTTGCCCAAAAATAAGGTTCTGCCAAAATATGTCTGCACCATTATCTGCAGGCAGATGAGGAAACAAGTCCTTTCCTCCTGCTCCCCACTTGGTCTTTCAGCTCCTCACCTGATGATGAAAGGCTTCACAGGCATTGCTTCAGGTGAGAGTCTGGTGCTTCTCTGTGGGGTATCACCAGCAGAGTTCTGGGAGCGCCAGCAGAACAGACTCTGCACCCCACTGCTCCAGTCATATTTACCAGGTTTGTTGCCATTGGTGAACCCCCCAGCCTTTCAAGCTGACTTCAATTAGGAGTCTGACAAATTTGTGGGGGGAAAAGGACCACTTTAAAATCTTTCCTTTTTTTCCTAATTGTTCTGTTATGGAAGTTTATGTTGTGATTACCTACAGTGCTGTTTCTCACAGAGAGAGCAGGTTACATGAAATGCATCTTCCCTAACGGTGAAGCCATTTGCAGTAGGAATGTATAAAACAAAAGGAGCTAGGATTATTAAAGTGTATTTAAAGTAGTTTAATCTTCCTGGGGTTTATATGTACTGTATGCTAAATTTGCTTTGAGCACGGAGTTTAAAGTTTCAGATGCACAGGCAGTAAATGTGGCTATTAAGAAACCATGTATTCACGTTAACTCCTTGGCTGTGGCAGTTTTAGTGCATTCACTGCTGGCAGTGGACATCAAGCCAGGAAAATCCAACTCCTGATGCAAAAGGATTAAAAAAAAAAAAAAATCCAGGCACTGCCAAAAATACATAATTCTTTTTTTGTACTCTGCAGTTTGTTTTACTTAGGGAAACGGCCTGGTCATACCCTGCAGCATGCATTCATTACAGTGATCTTTGACTGGCAGATGCAGAGTAATAAGATGCATATTTTAGTGCTTATTATAATACCCTGTCCAAAAACAACTTGACAAATTTGTGATTTCGACAGTATCTCATTTTGCTGGCTGCAGTGCTCTGTGATTGCCTGGTCCACGTGGCTTCCAGATTATGCATACCACCAATACTGCTCATTAAAATGGCCACAGTTCACCAGTTTCGGTAGCTTGGAACGAACTTGGAATGAATTATTATACAACAAAGAGGCTGCTGTCATGCAGAACAAAAGACAAGCAAAAGAGAGCTTCGGCTTAATGAGGCTAAGTGAGTGTCTCCCCTGCATCACCAGCTACTTGACGGCCTTTGAGCATGGATTTTTTTCTCCACAGGCCAAAACCTTTGGTCTATTATTTTGTGTTTATGCACCTTGAGGCTAATATACATTTTAATATGCTGCACATGGAGAAAAAAATCAGCCATTAGATTAGAACATGTGCACTCCCTGTTAAGTTAATGACAGCCGAACATAGAGATAAATTTAGGTTTTCATATTTAATTATAGCACAGTGCAGTACGTTTAGCAAGGATAAATTGCACTATTATTATGCTTCATTTTTTTTGACATCTTTTCATATTAACCATGCACACTTACCCCCACTTCCTCCCCAGTGTCACACATAATGTCTCTGTGCATCATCCTTCTCTAACACCATTAATTTTTTATTCTGTACAGTTGTATATGTATTGTTGTATTTGTTACTTAGGATTAGCTTGCTAGCTGGATAAAACCATTCAAAACAGCCCTTGTGTTAGGTGATCTACATAGGCAGTAGAGACAGAAAAGACATAAAAAGAACTGGCTTGTGTGGCCAGAAATGGCTGCTCATTCTGCTCCCAGATTAGGGTTCCCAGCCCTTCTTCCCTGGATGCTTCAGTGTGGTGTACACTGTCTGACTGCAGAGGAGTAGCTCCTTTCTCAAGGAACTGAATTGGAAAACCCAGAGAAATAGTGTGTGGAAGGTTAAATGAGTTCTAAAGCAGATTGTAGTTGGATAATATTAATATGGATGACGACAATATTAATATGAAATATCTCTGTAACTGTATAAGAACCAAACCAGACCCAATGTTTTTGGTAGTATGTGGCATTTGTTGGGGTTTTATACATGTGTTACCTCTGTTTGTCAAAGCTGTTGCTCCAAGAATGGCATCAGGAATTAGGCCAGACATCAGCCTTATAGAAGACAATATGAAATTAAACACAGAGTCAAGCTGGCATGCAATTCAGTCTTAGAATGCTCTTATCAAGTTTAATGTGAATATTTGATAGTTTCTGTGTTGCCATGGATTTAATGGTGATGCTGGACTATTTTTTATTACCTGAGAGAGCTTTAAGATTTGCTTTCAGCTCTGGTCTGAGCTATTCATGTAGCTGTAGTTTGTGAAATATATGTTTGCATGCTTCACAAAATTAAGGAAATACTGCTATTTTCCAAAGTGGATTAGAGCAGGTAATAACTCACAGGAAGAAGATTTTCCTCCTCCTGCTGTGTGTATAAGCAAGCAGAAGATATTATGCTACAGGCTTATTCCTAGATTATTCCTTATTGGATAGTTGTTTCGTGACAAAAGACACTGTAGCTTGATGACCAGAGGGTCATGACAGGAATAATAATCACCATATGAAAGGGTGTCTGGATCTGGGTGATAAAGCATTCCTCATCACAATCAGTCAGCACTTGCTGGTGCAAGAATTTTCCTCAATGGCAGAGATCAGCTTTTTCATATTCATTGAGAGCAAATCGGTATCTCTCTCTTTTCCTCTCCCTCTCCTCCCTCTCGCTCCAACCTTCAGTTCTGCACCAGCATTTACTGCCAAAGAGTATTTTCTTTGTCAGGTGAAGACAGATTTTGGGGATGTTTAGGATGCTGCAGTATTTGTGGGATTGGTATTAGTTGCAGAGCCTTACTCTTTGTGTCCTCACTGAGTAAAGCTCAGGTCAGTAATGATTGATAGCTAATTGTCTGCAGTTCAAGCACTAGAAAATGGGCTGGCAATTAATTTATGTGTGCAAAACTCTTCTCCCTGATTTTGTAAGTGCAGATTTTGATGCAAATTGCATTCATGAAAGCAAGGTTGTGGCTTTCAAAATGTAAGCTGTAATTACTAGTCTGAGAACCTGATGATACTAGAATCTTCCTCTAGAATCTACCCCTAGTGAGAAAAGACATTTATTAACAACATTGTGTCTTTCTAAGCAGCACTTCTAACCATATTTTAATTCATTAAGCCCTGGTAAAATGCTTGATATTACATGAGATGTAGTCTTACGGAGTTGCAGGCTGTATCCTACAGACATCCAGATGGCTTAGAAATATCTGTGCAATCAGAAAGGCCTCTTCTCTATCTACAGGTAGCTATTATTAGTAAAACCTGCTTTTATTTATGTGTTCCCATTTTGTTTATGATACTAGTCACAGGTACACATACCGATGTGCAAGACTTGGACTTCTGCCTTCTGCAAGAATCATTATCCCTTTAAGGTTCTCATCTAAGAAATTTGTTTATTTGGATAGCAAAATTATGTGGATCTGTGGGCCACAACATCCATGCAAGAAAAGTGCAAAATTAAGTAGGTGGTATTGGTCATAGACAGCAGAGTTAGAATTAATTTTCAGCCTGTTTTCCAAGAACTCTTTTATTCTTATGCTAGTTTTGAGAGGAAGTTTGCAAGAACACATCTTCATTCTCCTAGGAACAGATTTGGCCCATAAG
This sequence comes from Aegithalos caudatus, assembly GCA_013389925.1. Lineage (NCBI taxonomy): Eukaryota > Metazoa > Chordata > Aves > Passeriformes > Aegithalidae > Aegithalos > Aegithalos caudatus. The sequence goes on along the minus strand of WEIU01017467.1, from coordinate 44,161 downwards.
AATAGCCTCAAGTGTAGTAGCATGCACATATGTATGAGAAGTATAGAAGGAGTTATTTATGGGGAGAGGCTAAAGGAGCTAAAAGTCCTAAAGTGTCCTGCCCAAATGATGCGTGTAAACATAAGAGGTGGAGAACTTAGTGATACACAAATATTTGAAGTTTACAATCAGAGAAGAAAGGGGTATTTTCTGATGTAGAGTGAAAATTCAACTTAGACTGATGAATTTAATTGGGGAAGTGCGGGGAAGTGTTCAGGAAAAGTAGGAGTGTCGCCCTGTTCTTTTCTGTTCTTTTCTGTTCTTTTCTGTTCTTTTAGCCTTCTGATTGTTTACATACTTAAGAGTCAGATTCTCACACATTTTCTATAAACAATACTATTGTTTACTTTCCTCCAGTTAGGAGGGACAATTGATAGACACCTTTTCAGACCCGTGGAATTGAAGAGGTTGAACCTCTGTCTTCCAATGTGGTTCATTTCTGTGAAATGTATATAAGGTGAAATCAAAAAAGTAAACTCCTCTTTTCCTCCTCTCGCTCTGGCTCGGTCATCTCTGTTGTGTCTCATCGTGGCGTTCCTGTGTCATAGGAGAAAAATTATTCTGATTGGAAGAAAAGTGGTTTTGTAGAAATTATGGAGGTTTCCTGCTGTGCTGCTGAGATTAAAGGTGGGGAGGACTTTTAAAACTTGAATGTGTGGAGTCTAATGGAAGTACTCCTGTGAGAAATTTTGGGTTGCCAGGATTATGTGCAGGACTTGCAGACTTTTCCTGTCTAGCACAAGCTAGAACCTGACCCTCTCCAACATTATAGCTGCACAATAGGGGCTACCCATGGAAGCCACTAGATCCTTATAAAGTGTTCAGACAGTGACTTACTGTAAGTATCTAATAGTATGCAATTGAAATGTCTTTTTGCTTAAAGAGTAAGATCAGACTTAAGGAACATGATTATGACCTTTCCCATTTAGTTTATTTTTATTGCTATAGAAAGGCCTTGAAGGTTTTTCTGTAGTCTTGTGGGGTTCTGATTCATCCACGTGCATCCACACGTCATAGCAGTCAAAGCTGTACTTCCTGAGTTTTTTATGGACAAATGGACTAAAAATGTCTCTCTGTTCCATTGTCTGTGAGTCATGCATTGGCACAGGACAACTGTCCCCAGCACCTGAACAGAGCTGGTGGCACACCATTTGTACATGAAGAAGTTGAGAAAAGAGATTTCTGCACTCTGCTGACCCATTCATGCTGAACAAAACTCATTAAGAACCGTGTTTGGGTTGTTCCAGGGAAAAATTACAGCCAGCCTGTAATCTGTTGCTCCACACTGGGGCTCTGTAATAGCCTGAAGTGGCCTGGCAAGAATTTTTATTGATTTTTTTGGGATCTCATTCAGGCTGATTGAACTTGGGTGCTCTGATGGTGAATGTTTAAGAACACCTGCCCTAGCTGTTATTAAGAAGGTGGGTCTAATCCTCACACAGGTAAGACCTTGTTTGCCCTTCATTCAACTCAGCAGACAAATTTTAATGAAATAGCTCCTTTAATATTTTATGCCATGGCTGTGATAAGTCAGTATATAACCTATATATTGGTCAGGATTTGTCACATTATGTATCTGTTCTTTTGTTAATCGTGTTTGACTGCTCGGAATAATTGCATTCTTTTGTACTACTATGTTGTATTTTTATCCAAGTCGATGATTTATTTATATAAAAGCCATAAAATACCTTGTTTTATACATTATGTCTGGATTCATGAGAAATGCAGACATATCACTGAAATACTGGAGTTTATTTAGATTCATCAGGACAAGGTCTTGCAGTTGAGTTTAAGGTAGTTGAAGTTTAGAACTTATAAACTATATTTATTTATATTAACCATCGTTAACCACTTGCTTTAAGTTTCATTAGAGCATAGAACATTATATCCTAGCTCCTAATCATTACTTAATATTTTCTGAATATTTAATACTACTACTGGAACTAATAATAATAATATTAAATATATGCCAAAAGTCATCTTTTCCAACTCCAAACCAAAAGTCTAATCTAGTCTCTCCAGTAAAAGTCTCTCTAGTCTCTTTTTCTTTGCCTTTACTGAGCCTTCTTTCAAATACTGAGCACTTCTGACATTTTGAAATGTCATTTCAAAATTTTCCATTTGTAAATTGACAACCAGAAGACTCATTGTAAACACAGAAAGCTCTATAAGCATAAACATATCTATATTTTCCCTTTTACTAAAAATGTATTACCAAACTGTAAATGGCTTGCATACCATTTCCATTAGGAAAAATGATATTTTGAAGCTTCTAAAGTTACCAATTAAGACAGGAGCAACCCAAAATCCTTTGGTGACTGTAGCATGAGTGTGCCTTTCGTAACCACCATTTCCTAAGCATGGCCTCAGGGTTGTTTTGGTTGGTGCAGAACAGGGCTAATAAATGCCTCACACTTCAGAACTCTCCTCTCTTTGTTCACAACAAAGTCATCATCTTTCATTTGATAGACTGAGCCATTTTCTTACCAATCCTGTCATAGCTTGGTTTGACCTTCAGTCCCTGGTCTGTGGGTGGGCTTTTGTGCTGGATTTTGGACATTTACCAGGATAAAGCAGATGGAGGAGAAACATTTACATTTTTCCACAGTACCTAATTTATTTCTCTGTTGTTTATTGCTGAGTTATATTTGTCTGCATAGTGTGAATAGTTTTCAAAGGTATTTATAACATTGCACTGATCAACGTGCAGTCTGAAAAGCTTGAAAGTCTGCCTCTCTGTCTCCATTTAAAGAATCATTTCCTCTCCATCCAGACTATGTCTTTAGTTTCCCAGTTCCTAAATAGCAGTTTGGGAGGCGATGCCTCTGGTTTTGACCACTGTTTTGAGTACTAACTTATAATTCAGCACACACAGGGAATATAATTTTTAGTGCAGAATTGGGCATTTATTGAGATATATGTAGGTGAAATCTTAACACAGTCTATTGTAAGACTCTAACTCTCCAAATACCATCCCCAGCTCATCCACAGAAAAAGGTCTCAATATGAAGTGTCTGACTGGGTGAGCTCCCCTTAGGATTCCCCAGCACAAGGGGTGAAGTCCCCAGCCATAAGCATTAGCCAGGACATGCACAGTTGCTGCTGTGAAAGGGACTGTGCCACACAACATAATTTGCTTTCAGTTTCAGTCATTGGGAAGTTGTACACTGTTATCAGTCCAGTACAAGATAATTCCATAAAGAAATTGCAATGAAAACTTGGAGACTCGAGAATTACATCAAAATCTGAGCTCATAACTGTAGTGTCCCTGCCTCAGTCCCATAAGGGTATTTTAATTTCTTCCTGTCTTGCAGCTCATAAATGTGCTTCTTTTGAGACCACACCCCAAATGCTGTTGGAAAAGGGCTGTAAAATTTTATAGATATATTTGAGAGTATTATAAAGGTATAATAAAGTAAAAATACTGCAAAGAAATAGAAGTTATTGAACAATTGGATTAAAATTTTAGGCTAGGGATTGTTTTATTGCATATGGGTTCTAGTTGGCCTTTACAGTCATGAGGGAATAGAAATTCTTTTGGAATTAGGAAAATTAATAATTTTGATTCTACTGTTCTGATTGATTTTAAGGTAACAATTTATTTCAATGTACTTGTAAACATTTGCTTAAATAAAAAATTTCAGTATATTGCTGAAGACTATTCTTAGCTCAGTTGGTAAAAAACTCAGTTCTGACATTTATCTATTGAAAATGTTTCACTTTATTTTAGGGAGGTATTCCTAGATCAGAGATTAAACTGTTTACTCATACAAATTCAAATGTTAAGTGATTAAGTAGCATTGAAATGAAGGTAATGGTACAATAGTGGTGGTGAGCAAACTGCAGATACTTTGTTTAATCTGAAATCAATAACACCCCAAAATGTGTCTGCTTTCTCTGAAAACTTGGCAGAGAAAACAGCACAATTGTCCTCAGTAGTGCTGCTTTGTATAATATACCAGATGGTCATGAAGGCAAAGGAGGACAGTGGGAAAGTCTGCTGCCTCAGTGAGTATCAAAGCTTACCTACATTCTCACAGACAGGAGTTTCTGAAATGTACATTCTCATTCTGATTAATGGGGATTTTTCCCCTCCAAAATCAGATGGAGTCTGAGACATTTGAGCTTTTCCCACAGTCTCTCACTTTCTAAGAAATAGTTGCAAAGAAGTTCAAAATATTTCCAGGTCTTCTCTGCCACAATAGCCCCACAGTGGCTGTTCCTGGCCCTCCATGCCCCACTTGCCACCCTGTGTCAATCTGGGAGATGCTCTGCAGCATAAACTCTGCCCCAAACCATGAACCCTGCAGTGGGGAGACCTGATAATCCTCATGGCCAGTTCCTGGCCACTGTGTGTGACAGGCAGGATAGCCGTGGAAATTTTATATTGTGGTGTTTATCTGGGCTTAAGTTCTTGAGGAATTTTTGAAAGATAATATGTGGCTTAGTGATCTACACTGGAACCAAGCTGAGAATTGTGAAGTGAGCTCAGCCAGAAAGTTCAACTTTGTTTGCACCCCAAATGGCTTTATATGCATAAGAACAGTAAGACTTTTTAAAAGGCTGTTGGAAATTTTTACTGGGATTTATTGTAGCTGATGTATCTTAAATTATTCTTCCCTGATCACAGCAATCAGGAACTTCAAATAAGGGTTGAAATGTGCTTTCTTTGCTTTGTGTTGCTAAAGGAGCATGTTCTTCTCTCCGAGTTGAAAAAAGTAGAAAATCTTTCAAGACGTTAAAATACAGCATGAAACTCAGTGTCTGTATCTGGTCTTCATGGGGCATGCTTGAAAGGAATTGGATTATTTTCCGGGGGGAACTTAAGGCAGAGTGTTTGTGTATAAATTAACAGCAATGAGAGTGGTAAATTAAAATTGTGACATCAATTTCATTCTTAGCTCTGCTTTGCATTTCTATAGAAGGATTTATTACTACTGTGATTTACCTTCTACTAAGAGGTAAAAGAATGGAAAGTATGAAGTAGCAGCAGTTGTAATTCTCTTCTGGGAAACTTCAGCTTGTTTAAAATGCTGTAGCGTGTCTGCTGAGGGACACAAGTTGGTGTGAGTGCACCAGGCCATCCTCCCTCCATTTTCTAGGCTGGATTTCCAGCATTTTCCAACAGGGCAGTTCAGCTGTAAGGTTCAGCACTCACTGAAGCAAAGATCTATCTTCCATCTCAGGTGAAGCACTGACCTCCTTTGTTGTCTCCATTTATATTTTTTTTTCTTTTTCTCCCTGTCTCCCTGCATGTGCTGGCAATGAGGAGTGGTGGTGGTGGTGTGGAAGCCCCAGATGAGCCATCCAGACACAGAACAGCAAACAGTGCTTGGCTCTTTTCCTCAGCACTGTCAGTGAAAAGATCCTTTGTACCTTCTGTGCTGAAACCCTGGGGAATACTACATTCCATGACTCCCTGCATTTACTCCTTGGCTTGCTGGATTTTCAGCAGCACACTTTGTATAATAATGCTGTGTAGGGTGGCTGGATTGGCTTAGGGGCAGGTACACAGCTGTGGAACAAGCTCTCTCAGGACCTCAGACTCAGGCAGTGCCTTTGCCTTTCACCCTGGCAGTAAAAGGCCCTTTTCCAGCTTTACCTTCTCTGTGCAAAAGTGTATCTGGGTTGCTACTTGCTTTTGTTTTTATGGAAAGGAAATTACTAAAAATTAACCAAAACCAAGCAGCCTGTCCCATGCCCAAAGAAGGAGAATGAGAGAGCTGGTGAAACGTGCAAGATAGGTGGAATTCATCAGTTAAGAGACACCACTGATGAAGGTAGCATGAAACCTTTGCAAGGGAAGGCAACAATGTGAAACAAGTGTCCATTCTATCTGGTTCCTTTTTTCCTCTGGAACAGAAATGAGACACTTAGAAGCAGGCTCCAGGAACCTAATTAAATACTGAAAGGAAGTAAAAATCAGCTCACAGTTCTGTTCCTGAGACTCATTCCGTGAATATTTAGTTTGTATTATTTTCAGAAAATGGTAAGACGTTATAATTCTCAAGATGTTTCTCATTCTTGAAGAGGGAAACTAGTGCCTAGGCTGGTCTTTAAATATGATCTATACTCTCAGTAGTGTCATTGAGACCTGCCAAATATTTGACATCAATCAGTTTCATTGTTACAAAAATGGAGTCAGTGGATCCCTCAAATCTACTTACTTCTACTCAAAACTACACAAGTCCCTCATTTCTGTTGGGGAAATGTTTAAAGACTTAAAAACAAGGTTTTCTTAAGGGATAAGCAACTGATAGCAACTTATATTAAAGAAGCTGGAAGCAATCATCAACAGTAAATTTTTAAAGCTGTTATTTCATTTAGAAAGGAGCATTAAATCAAAAGAATATGATTTTATGATCTGTCTGTACTGGTGTCAGTATCAGTGTCCCTAATATCAGTGAAGTGTCGAAAAGAAAACTCTATAGCATCCTGAGATTGCTTTGCTTCCTAATTAAGACTACAACAGCATTTTAAAGAGCGTGACAAGACTCCTATGTGGTGTAAAGTAGCCATAGAATGGACAAACCATTTATTCCTGGTGCAGGAACTTGCTTTAAGACTAGGCTGAAGATGCAGCTCATTCTTTGTCTCATGTTGCAATGCTGTTCATTTTGTTGTTTCTTTAAAGCTGTAACTATACTTCTCCTATTTGGGGGGAAAGAAAAAGAAAAAAGAAAAGAAAGAAAAAAGAGGTGTTCTTAAATGTTAAAAAATGCAGTGATACCTGTGATAAATAACTCCATACCATGACACACCTTTTATGATTAGCATTAAGCTTTGTCTCTAGTTCCATAAGTCCCTTATGACAGAGAATAGCATTTTTTGAAACTAGTTGGTTGTTACACTGTTCTACTTCATTCTGCCTGGGCACTGACATCAGAAGTGATTAGATTCCTATAGGCACCTAACTTCAGAAAGGAGAGAAATGTCTGTACTTCCAAATTAAATGTACCCGGGAATATTCCTAGGTGCTCAGGCCAGCTGGCACCAAGCAGCCTGTGCCGATGATCAGAAGCTGTTAGTCTCCAAAGCAGGTTGGCTGCAGGCAGACTGCCTGCTGGGAATGGCTCCTGGAGCATGCCGACTTCCAAAGCCTCTCCAGGAATTGCCTGGGATACTGATAGTCAGTGCAGGCCAAAAGCAGGCAAAAAATGCTGTAATGCTTTGTTATGGTAGATGAAAACATCCTTGTGCCCAGGAACATTCCCAGACACTGATTTACTACTGTGGATAGAGAGAGTAGCTTGCAAAAGATTCTGTAGGAAAAAAAAAAAAAGACAAGTAATGGCAGTATGTGACTGGGCATGAAAGATGGACAGATGGACACAGAAATGAGCTTTATTAGATCTTAGTGAAAATTGCACTCAGAAAAAGACCTATAACAGCCTGAGGCTCCAAAATCAAGAAAACCAGTCAGAATTCTTAGAAAATCTCCAGAAATATCTAAGATAATAGGATGTAATGTAATTATATAAATGTGTGACTAATAATGTGTGACAAAATATGTGACATACATATTTTTATGGTATATATATATGTGTGTGTGTGTGTGTTATAGTATATATATATATATATATATATATATGTTTGTATGTATGTATGTTATCCAATTATGGATGGTCTGAAAAAGTGGTAAGTCCCTATCTTTCCTGATGATGAGCCCATGAGTTCATTGTATCCCAGAGGCTGAATTCGGTTTGTAGGTGGGACAAAGTAGCAGTGGTTCAAATGAGAGCATCCAGAGATTCTGTTTACATTAAGGACAGACAAACAGGCCAGATAGGAACAGGGTTGCGAAAAAGAATGGTTGATGCTGCAGACTGGTGTTCACACCGTGTGCATCCCAGGTTTTCTTACTGACTTCTAGTTCTTGTCTTCCCTCATGGACTAAATGCCCATTAGCAGCTGGAGCTCACTTCAGCTGCATCCCTGGAGCACATACTCAGGTTTCATTTTGTCAAAAACAAAATGCAGTTTGTGCTCTCTGCAGCTGTGCTGCCATAAGAAGTGAGGTGCAGTGTGCGGGGACAAAGCAGAGATTCACATCCAAGGTGTGCTCTCATCTGAACTAAACCGAGTGCAGAGCTCCTGCAGCAGCATGGCAGCAATGCAGGGCTCCTGGGCACAAGCTGAGGACACCACTGGAGTAGAGACAAGTCCTTAACTGCCCAGAAAAGGTTTGCATAGACAAGGAAAAGTTTTGTTCAAACATAAATGCATTGGCAGAGAAGAGAAATCGACTGATAATTGTCTCACATATGGGATTTTTTGCATTGGCAAGAAGATTTTTTTTTGTCAAAGCTTGCCTGCAGTAGCAAAAAGGAAACAATTTACCACATCAGGAAAACAAACTGACTCAGAAAATATAACTTAACTCATATCTGGCTTTGATGCACTACACAAGAGCAAAAAAACCTCAGTGCCGTTTGCAGAAGCATGAACTTTAAACTAAGAGCAGCAGCACTAAAGCAGAGATGAGTTTGAATGCCAGCTGGATAGTTAAAACATCAGTAAATACTAGACAACAGAGACTTTGTTGGCATTTTCTGGGAGTCTAAAACTGCTGACAAAAATGTACTGCATAGAAACAATCAAAAATGTACATGATAGAAACAATCAAAGTACCAGCAGGACAATGTTGATTACCAAAAAAAGCTGAACAAATTAAAATACCAGGAAGTATAGATAGCTCACAAATACTCTGCTTTTAACTAAATGAAGTGAATAAATGAAAGAAACACATGATGAAACTGGGGCAAACAATTCATAAAAGTTACAGACAAAAAGTCAGAAAACTTAGCTGAACTAGGTAGCGTGCTCTAAGAGCCCCTGTATTTACATGGTGTTTTAAAAGTCTGGGATGTCTTCTAGGCAAAGAAAAGCTGGAAATGGACACAGTGATGCAGCCAGGAGGGCACTTAATTGATAGAATGTCCTCAGCACTCAGAGAAAAAGCATTAAGGCAAGTGAAAGTAAGGAGAGCGAAGTCTCATTGCTGAGGTTTTCCAGAGCCACAGGTCAGATGGGAGGGAAGATGGGAAGCTCTACATATGCATGGTCTTTTAGCAATTTAACAAGGCATTACACAGACCTGCAGGTGGCAATATGCTTTCCATCTTAAAAAAGTATTTTCAGTTTCTGATGCAATATTAACATATTTGCAAATGTATTAGATGTAAGAATTATAGGATGTAACTACGCCAATATCTTTTGAGCACCCCTTAGTGTGGATACCAGTGGGAGAAAATGCAATTTGATATCAAAACTGTGGTTCAAGAATGGTGGTTCAGTATCAGTAAGAAGAACTAATGGAGCTGGCTGGGATCACTGCCATAGCTGTATAGGTGGAGAAACAGAACAGCAAAAGCTGTAGCTGATCATGATTACATTCTCATCTACCTGCTTGAAATGACCAAGGCAATAAATCTAAAATGAAATAAAATGAGATGAAATTGCATTTGACTCCTGGAGCACTGGGATAATTGCTGACCTCCTAAAGGCTATTACCAAGCTCCTAAAAAGTAAAAACCATGCAGGATAGACCCACACCTGAAAATGTCAGTTTGAAGATTAGTGGGATTCATAAACCATCTCACAATACCTTTCCACACTTTTCAGATCTGTACAATCTCCTGAGGTGATTACTAAACAAAAGCATGCTATGAATACAACCGCTGTAATTTGCTGAAGTCTTTTCCTGCATAAAGGAGCTGTACAAATACCCCATGGTGCAGCACTGCAGCATGTAAATGCTGAGGCCATTACATTGCACAAGGCAGGGCAGGGACATAAGACACTCATGGGGCACAGCCCCTCCAAGGAGGCTTATGCATCACCAGCAGTGCAGGAGCAGTCCAGCTCAGATACACTGGAATCATGTGTGCAAGTGAAAATGTCAATCCTTATGTTCTAAGGGCAGGAAACTGTACGAGTACAAAGTGGCCATCAAGTACTAGAAAGGATCTTATAAAGCCTGAACTAGCACCCCTCAGTAACCACAGCCTGTAGCAACCTGCCCTGCTCAGCATCTGGAAGAACTGAGATGTACAGCCCTGAGTTCTTCTCCAGGCTGCTGTGCACAAAATCAGGACAACTGAGGAGTTACTGCAGATGGTACAGTCAGGATGCACCACCCAGGAAGTCCCAGTACCAAACTGCATTTGGATACAGTGGAGCCTGGGCTCATTCATTTATACAAATAACCTGGGAACAAAAATCTAGTCCACTTCTCATCACTGCTACCTACCACTGTCATTGCCTTGCAGCAAATTGCAGTTTCCCCTGCAGTGGTTTCATGGCTTGTTGGATTGCTCTGCACAGAGAGGGACTGGATATTTGGGAACAGACTTCTGCTCATGCCTGTTCTCTGGAGGCAAGAAGTTATCTCTCCTGTGTGGTGACTGCTCCTGCCTTTGGAAGCTGCTCAGACTGAAGCTCTCGTAGGAGCTTTATCCACTGAAATACACAGCACCTCTATAAAATATGGAGTAAAGAAGTCAGGCAGACAGATGACATGGATTATCTATAATAACATAAATTATGTCATCTGTGACCTTTAGAGCAGCACTGCTGTTGTAGACAGCATTAATGTAGAGAAGCTGCACTAAGTAGAAAATTTTGTTTCCCTCTCTGTCTTAATGGTCAAAATGGCCACAGATGATTTGTTTTTGAGCTCTAGATTGAATCACTATAAATATCAGGAATAATTTTAACAAGTTGAATAATGTGAAGAAATAAAAATATAATTTTTAAAATAATTTAAATGACTATGAGATTTTTAAATATGGCAGTTTTTGAGTAGCAATGCTCTGTAGGACTTGCAGTATCACTCATATGTGAAGAAGTTATCCCGTGGTTATGTTATCTGGAACTGGATGCAGAATGGCTGGAGACAAGACAGTTTATTGAAGCAGCACAGTGTGTGCACTGTGCTCTCTGTTTCATTTTCCTGGGAGCCATGCAGCTCCAGGGATGAAGTCAGGTGTGCCTGCCCAAGGAGGGTGTGTTGGCTGTGGGCAGCCAGTGGGACATGCTCCTGGTTCCCCACCACTGCACGGAGGCTCAGCCTCAGTCAGTGTAACTCCCTGCATGTTGAGCCACAGAGAAGCTTTGCAGGATCAGGACTTTGCAGGAAATTCTTTTCAAGTATCATTTATAGGGTTTCTTGTGCCACATCAGCTTGTTTGACCTGCGGAATAGCCACAGTGAGTACACAATGCAAAATGATAAGGAAAGTTTATGTATCTCCTTTGTTTATCTGCAGGGAGCACATGAGCAGAGAAAAAGGGAATGGCCTGTTCAAGCAATATGTGATTGTGGTTATAATTAATAGCAGAGGGCAAGCTGAATGCATATACTTGCAAGCCTAACTGTGCATACAAATCAGTGAAGTCTTGCAGTACCAAGATGATCAGAACTCATTTTAAAGCTATTATAGTAATTTAAAACAAGATAGTTAAGATAGTTTTTTAAAGTACGGTGATGTATGACTGTAATCTGTATTTCTAACGATTTGCATGTTAGATTTTTAGAAATCAAATTTTTCCTCTGATTGACTTGAGTGAAAATCTAATCAAATTAGCATTTTAGAATATATGACCATTGTAATGCCATGTTCAGGATATAATGATACTTTAGATACTTTAGCTGTTATAAAGACAGATAAATATGCAAGAGAGGCACTGTGAGGGACTTGGACTGGGATTTGGACTCTAATGAGGACTCTTCTGATTTTATACATTTGTTTCTAATATAGTCTGTTACTTTAGTACCTACATATTGGTGTTTCCTCACTATTTGATGGTGATATGAGAAGCAGTTATATCAGTTTAGTGAAGCATTCTTTTGTAATATGTTATTTATATTTGATACCTGTTTGATGTAATATTAATTTTAAAGTGTTTAGCAATTACTTCTTTTCAGATCTGTTTAAAAGTTTTAATAGCTTGAAATGAAAAAAAAAATTATTATCACTTTCCTTTAGTTCACCATTCCATTTTTTTCATCTAACTATATTATTTTTTCAATGTCATATGTTATGTGTTGCTTTGTCACATTTTCAAAAGCTCTCAAAGGCCTTAATCAAACTAAAATAGCCAAACTTTCACAGGAGATTATTCAGCATTGTCTCATCCTTCCTCTCACCAACTGAAGTGGGAGTTTTGACTATTGAGGGTGGAATTACTTGCTATTAATGCTAGAACTATTTGTATTATGACTCTTAGCATGAGATATAGTGAGTTTAGGATATTGAGGTGATGATGAAAAGCATTGTGTTATTGAATTTGAAGACTAAAAGGCAGCGGTAGGCTCCTTGGTCATAACTGCAAGAGTTGACTACAGCTCTTTTGTCTGCAGTGAATACTTTACATTTAAATTAGGATTGTGTGAAGTAGAGATGGAAGGATTACATGTGTGAGAGATGAATGAGGGAAAGTATTGTAGTCTGTGCAGGAGGAGGATAAGTGTTGTAGTTCATCTGCCATAAGAGATGGATTACAATGAATATGAAGTGGAAGAAGGCTTAGATAGGAATTATTAGCAGTGGTTTGCATTTAAGTAATCTATTAGTTCAATAATATATGTATAGTTATGCAGTGTGTAGTCTACCAGGGAAAAGTGGAGCTCATTTCTAGATATATTTAAATTATATGCTGTTTATAGTATAGACATTTGGTAATAAGTCTGGAGTTTCCATGCAAAAAAAATAAATCAAAACAAAAAGACAGGATAAACAAAAATCAAAACAAAAATCTGCAAAGGATCCAGCAGATGGGAAAAGTGTAGGCTTTTACCTCTTTTGGAAGGTTTGATTGCTAGCAGAAAGTACTTGACAGGCAAATTTGCAGCTGAAACACATACAGCAATGGTGGAAATGCACTTTCTTTGCACACTGGGGAAGCAGTAGTTGTTTTGCTGAATGTACTGAAAGCCTTGTAGAGTGGCTTTCAGAATCTGGATTTCTTCCAGGGTCTGTAATAGGAAGTTGCTGGTTGCCCTCTCTGTTTAGTCTCCTATTCCCCTGAGAGAATTAATTTGGTGGACAGTACTGGTTGGACTGGGAATGTTTTCTGTGGCCATGGTGCACACATAGGCTATCAAGGAATAAGTTCTGCAGGGTGTCTGGAGCTGTATTTCCACCAGGGGGATGCTGGATTGGAGTGTGAAAGAGCTAAGGCAGATGCAGATATTGCTCTTTTCATCTCCTCCTGGCCACAGGGGTAATTTGCTGGGCTCTGTGGTAATGTTGAGTTGCTCAAGGAGCTCTTAAACAGATTCAAATGGGTCATACAAGCAGCTTCAATGCAGCTTCCTTGGCCCTCACAGTTCTTAAGCAGGGCTATGCTGCTTCTGGTACCTGACCCAGCTCATTTAGCACAAGTGGAATTAGCAAACTCAGCTTGATGCTCACCTTGCTGGGTCAGCAGTATCTGTGATTGAGAGGCCAGTTGGTAACAACTGTAGCAGCAAGGATATCCATGCTTTCTCATAGTTGTAAGAAAAGATTTATTCTTCCCTTTTAATAGTCCAGCTGGCATCTCTGAGTCTTCTTTGAAAGGGCCTAAAAAACACACAGTTCTAGGATTGCTGGAGTCAATCCCATCAGTACAGGTAACCCCAGAAGAGAATGGTTACATCCAAACAAACATGATTTTAGCATTGGTCTCAACATCCCAGTTACCAGCCAGCTGGGAGAGGGTGGGTTAAAGTATCTAGCAATGGCATTTTTCATGTAATCCTGTAATTTACGGCATTGATATAAGAAGTACATAAACTGAATGTATAGATACATGTACAAATGGTATATAGATACACATGAAAATGTGAATACTGCACTGATTATTTTTGCTTATGTATCAGTAAAAGTAAAAAATCTTGTTTGAACCAAGTTTTTTCCAACACTAAGGCTCAACTGATACTGATTCCTGTTTCCTACACACATTTGAATAGTTATATTTGCTTGCCTGACAGATATTTGTTAATAGCCATTCTGCTGACATCTTTATGCTGCTGCTTAGCTGACAGAATTTCATCTGCATAAATGGGTGGAAAGTCCTTTCCTCACGTGTCCAACAAACTGGAGACAAAGTGCCTGCCAATGTTTTAATTTCTTTTCCATGTTCTGGTTAGAGAGTGAGAAGAATGCTTTCACTCCACAGTGTCATGAATATGGTAATCTATGGAAATCACAGAAAGCAGGTACTTAAGTTAAGCACATACTGTACTACAGGAATCCCTGATGAATTCAAGTCTCTTCTGTTTAGAGAAGATGTTGTTGTCTATTAAGTGACAGACTGCCAGATGTTCATGAAGTAGCACAGTAATGTGTATCAGTATCTTCTTTTCTCTACCCCAGAAAGTAACATTTTCTTTATCATCTATGTCATCCTGGCTTTTGATTGTAAATGTCTAAGCTTGCTTCAGATATTAACCCTTTTTTTTGTTTTATTGATGAATATTTCATTACTTCAGTACATTTGTAGAATGTAAGTTGTTGCTGCACTATAGTAAGCCTATAATCCTAAAATCTCTTCCCTCACTTAGTGTATATAAACCAAACATTTGAGTTAGAACATGAAGAATAATTTGTTTCTGATTTGGAACTAGAAGAGAAAATTGTGGCAGTGTTAGAAAAATTACAAAAGGAGAAATAATTGTTATTTTAAATAATATTTTTATCTGCACATTCAAGCATGGCACTGTATATCTCATTATGAGGTCACTGCAATGTGTTTTTCTAGAACACACATTGTTGTTCTGTTTAGTCTCAGAGTTACTGAAGGGTTGGGGGTTAGCTCACCCACTTTAAATAATCATGGTTTAAAGAGCAGGCAGAATAGTTGAGTAACTAAATACAACAGTATATACACTCACACTCTGGGCAGCAGAGGTTACAGAACAAGTACATGGGCAGTAATTGCACATTACTGAGACAGTGCTGTTTACCAAGCAAATAAAAGTTCCAAGAAAAAAAACGAAAACTGAAAGGCAGAGTTCATTTTTTTTCCTGAATAATTGTTGTGCTCTGTCCTTTATTTTGATGGCATTCCCACATCATTAAAGGCACTGATGCCAGAAATATCTCAGCTCGAAGAAACAGAGTCACAAGAACCCTTTAACACAAGGGACAAAGTCCTTGTGGCTTCTTGCTGATGAAACTGAAGCAGCTCCAGGGCCTGTAACAGCTGATGTTGTCCCAAGAAAGTCTCTGTCAGGTGGAAACTCAGAGAGTGAAGTATCCTCTGGCTGCCCACGTGCTGTGGGGAGGACTCATGCAGAATTCCCTGCTGGAGGTGTTGACATGAAGCCCAGTGCCAGCTCCTTCGTGCCATGGGCTCTGACCACACAGTGTATGGGACTGACACAGAGAAAAGCAGATATGCAAGAGGATTTAGCTTTGAAGGCCTGAAAGAATAAGAATGGAATAAGAATTCACAGCTTCACTTTCTCCATTGCCACACATAGCTTTCATTAGTTAAGCAGTTTACCCGTGGGGAAAGACTGTGCAAAATATTCTCTCCATATATCTATGAATATGAAAATGTGTGTTACTTGCCACCTTCAGAGGAACAGAATTCAGATGTTGGTGTTAGCTTTCGGTTTTTGTTGTTTGGTTGTTTTTTTTTTTTATTTTCCCAGAAGGAACAAAAGCTATCTTGACATTGTGACAGGATTTTGTTGTTCTTACTGGTCCTGCCCTTGTTACTGGGACCTTGTGTTTTCTTTCTCTCTGGAAATGTTGGAGTCATGTTTCACTGTATTCTCTGAGAACAAGGAAGAATGCAGATCCATTTCAGGAAACTTTATAGTTTGTTTTCTGTTGTTGTTGTTGTTGTTGTAAAGTTGCAAGAGGATGGAGGCAGACCAATGCTTGGAAATTGTAGTATAAAGTATGTATGTGCAAGTATTACATATACATGCAGTGTGTCATAAGGATCCAATTATATGCAGCCATTTTGAGCACATCAGACTGTAGAAAGAAAAAATAAGGATTCGGAATCAAGTGGGGGAAAAAAAGATAAAAATTGAAATTCCTTTCTCTGGAAAACTTTATACACCACAAATAGAAATTTTCCATTAACAAATGGAGGTTAAACATTACTAAAACCTTTATACTGAAGACATATGAAATTACCTATACAAACATGATTTAAATTCTTGTAGCTCCTGGGCAGGGCAACTGTCTACCCCACTTAAATGTTAATGTTTCCCTTATCTGATTGCCTTTCCATACCATGCTCCCACGCTCAGAGATCCTGCTTCACCTATTTTACTCTCCTCAAAGCTATTAATTCATGTCTACAATCTTCTCACCTTGAACTGTGTCTGAGGTAGTCACTTGGCTGTGTAGCCTCCCAAGGTGTTCCACTCTTAGATTTTACCTGCTGTTTGTTTCCCTGGTTCTCTGAAGCCAGTGAGAAACTTTTTCCCAGAGGCCAATGCAGCCAAGGGATGAAGCCCAGCTTTTCTGCTCATTTACAGGAGAAAATGGCATTTGGGGATGATACTAAAACCAACCACAGATCAGCTGTTCTTCATAGGAATGGAGTAGTCAGCACAGATTTATGAAGGGGGAAATGAGTGGCTTGGTAGATTAGAGGGCAGTAGGTGTTACCTTTATCAAGGTTTCAAACACTGCCTCCCACAGACAAACTGGTGGAATGTGGTGATGCTGCTCAGAGCAGGGAGTTGGACTGTATGACCTCAAGACATCCTTTCCAATCTCAACCACTCTGTGATTCTGCCAAGAATCACCTTCATTGATCACCCTTTTCCTTCCAATCATTTAGAAAAATTGTATTTTCTCCTCCTTTATTCTGTCCTCTGAGGGAAAGCTGTTGATTAAGACATTTCAGAGAAAGATCTATTCAGAAAAACAAGCCATAGAGAAGAGTCACCTCTTCCTTGATTTCTAAAACAAGCTAATGCTTGCCACTATGTGGCAAAGTTTTGCTGTGACAATTGTCCATCTCTTTACATAGCTATTAAATATGTGGACCTTTGTTTGGTGCATCTCTACTGCAATCAGTAGAGAATATTTCAGCAGTACAATTTATAGTTTCTTTAAGCAGTTCAGTTTGTCAGATATTTTTCATTCTTTATTCTTGTTCTCACCTATTTTTGCTATGTGTAAGTAGAGATTTCCACAATTCAAAAACATAAACTACATGAAATAAGAAAATTTGGCCTCAGTTTCATTTCCAGATTCATGAGGGACATTGTGTCACTTAAAATTGCTTACATGCTGAAAGTGCAAAAGAGGTATTGGAGAATGTACACATACACACTTTCAGACCTTAGTCAGGAGACAACACTCAACTATAAAAGGAATGAGATAATTATATTCAATGTGGGAAATTCACACATGAGAGAAACAGTATTTTTTAAATATGTTGCCTCATCACTAAATGCAACTGCTACCCAAAATGTCCATTAGCCAGTGATCCCTAGAATTATGTAAGTTCTTCCTTTACCTTGTGACCACTTTTCCCCAATAATCCTTTAGTTAAAATTACTGTGTTCTAGCATTCTTTTTGCTGCCATCTCATTAGCATACACTTCAAATCCACTGAGTAATGTAAGAGGCTGTTGCTTATTTTTGGTTTCTGAAGACACTTAAGTGTGCATGGTGAGCTGGCCCTGGCTGTATGTTAAGTGCCCACCAAAGCTGCTCTATCACCCCCCTCCTCAACTGGACAGGGGACAGAAAATACAATAAAATGCTTGTGGGCCATGGCATTCAGCTGGTTAATCATGACTTTCCTTTGGTGAATCCATTCTGACTAGTCCTGATGACCTGCTTGTCTTCCCCTTGCCTAGAGATGGCCTCCAGGATCAGCCATCCCCTTGCCCTTCCAGGGTCTGAGGTGAGGCTGACCAGCTGGTTGTTCCCTGTGTGCTCCTTGTCCTGTTTGAAGACTGGTGTGACATTTGCTTTTTCCCAGTTCTCAGGCATCTCTCCTGACTTCCATGACCTTTGAAAAATGATTGAAAAGGCAACAGTCTTTGGCAGTTCCTCGATACTTGTGAGTGCATCCCATCAGAGTCCATGGACTTGTGGATGTCAAATTGGACTAAATGGTCTCTAACCCAATCCTCCTTTACTAAGGAGAAGTCTTTTTTTTCTCCAGACATTCTCCCTATTTTCCTGTGCCAAGGATTCCTGAGGGCTGGATTTGGAAGTAAAGACTGCAAAGAAGGTGTTCAGTGTCTCAGCCTCCTCTGCAACCCCTTGCAAGGTTCCTTTTTCCATCCAGTAGCAGCTTCACATTTTCCCTCATATTCCTTGAGGTATTCATGTTATCCCAGAGGCACTCCCACCATTCCTGATGGGCTCAGCCTTGGAGCCAGCTGCCCTTGGCTCAATCAGACACAGGGGAAGCCTCCCCCAAAACCCCTGTAGCCCAACACTGCCAAAACCTTGCCATGCAAACTCAGTACACCATGCCAGCTGAAATCTGTGTCTTTTAACAGTAGATGGCATCCAGCCCCTTAGGAGCAGACAGATCCCAAATAAGCAGCCCATGACTCCATCATGGAGACATACATGGATTTTTCCAGAGTAAGGATCAGATCAGTTTCCAAGTAAGAAATAAAGTCTGGGTCATCTGATGCCTGTTCCGCTGCTTAGGCTGCCTGCTGGTGTGCCCATAAAAATTGCAGCAATCTGAAGTGGAGGATTCTCTCTACTTTTAGCCATTAGGAAACAAGCACCTTTTTTAGTTCATAATATGCTCAATTACCTTTAGATTGATCTGTGAATAAATTATAATCAAAACAGACTTACTCACCTTAAAGCTCTCTGGCTTAAGGTTTCATTGTTGATTCATTAAGTTGTCAGTTCTCTATTGGCAGGGTAATGCCTTTTTATATCTGAATAGAGACAGGTTTAGTGGAAGATACTGTTATCTTTAAATGAGCAGGATTTAGGTTTTTTGGTAAGAACAAATTCATGAATGATGAATCCCTGGAGAAAGTACTGAAACAAAAATCACAATGTTGCTGAAGATTTATACAGTTCATCAGTTAAAAGGCAGCTTTTGGAAGCAGAGGTGGGGGGAGCATCTGGAATTTTGTTTTCTTTCTGTAAAATATTCCAGCAAAATATTTCAAGCTTACAGTTTTGTGATAATGCGATTATAAACAATGAAATAATTCCACTTAATATATTTATTTAGACTCCATTCTTGATGTTATCCCTCCAGTAGAAACACATTGAATTATGTCTATATAGAGACAGATGGATACAAATAATGCAGCTATAGACATCACTGATACAGATATATAAGTAGACAAGAATTATCTAATTACTGTGCTTGTTGCAATCTTCAAAGCACTTGCTATGCTCCACATATTCATATTAATTGTTTTTTCTAGGCAGATGTTGATATGACAAAGATACCAGTGTATGGAGAGTTTAGTGACACTAGAGTATCTGGAAAATAAAAAAAAAATAAAAGGACTGTATAAAGATTTCAAAAGCAAACAGGGGTAAGCACACCAAGCTCTGTGCTTGTGCTTTCATTGGGAATTTTATTGTTAAATCCCCCGTGCACTTAGGATATTGTCCCCTACAATGATTAGAGGTGATTTAATTTTAAAATCTCTTCAATATCCATCTCTTCTGCAGTTATTTCAACATTTTCCACTTTTTCTATATCCAGTAACATACTTCATTAAAATATTTTTTGCCATTTCATATGGCCTTTGACTGCCAAATGTTTGGAACCGCAGCTCTGAACAATAAGCAGTCTCCTCAGCATTCCACGTGTCTGTGCATTACTCATAAGGGGAACCATCAATAAGTCCTTTCTAAGCTCCCGAGGCTACATTTTCATGTATTATTTATTGCTGTAGGAAAGATTGCTAGTTTTCAGTGTTGTTTAATGAAATTTGGCTTGGCTGCTTGTGAACTACTAGACCCCAAACACAAAATAAGCAGGCCATTTGTATGGGCACACAGTCACCTTCTGTGAAGTCACTGGAAGCTCATTGTGTATGTGTCCAAGCCTGGACCAAGACCTACACATTTCCTTAATTATTTTAAATTCCATTTAGCCAAATTATTAATTGAGAAACAGCAGTGCACAGCAAATATGAAGGCTGGAGGACAGTTTTCTAGAGTAATCTTAATTTATTTTCAAAATATGTGGATTATATGGTTTAATTTAACTGCACATATGTCATTACAAAACATCTGAATTATGGAAATGAAGGCATTGCACAGTTCTCAAAATGCCTGCTGTACATTCCATCTAGCAGCTATGTTAGATATAAAAATCTAAATACTTCCATCTCTCAACGATGAAAATTAATTAACCTTTGTAACTCACTTTTCACCTATACACAAAAATAGATTCTTTTTCCACACTTCTCCTTAGATCACCTATTTAATTTCAATATTCTTAGTGTTTTTGTCTGTAGAAATTGGGATATTTGTCGTATATTAAGAGAACAGAAAAGTAAAAGTTTTATTCTGCAAAGATTTGGCTGTGGTTCCCAAAGATGATCTTCAATCACTCAAGCCATAAACAGCTGTCTCCTCTCTCCACTACTTCAGTTAAAACCTCAGCAAAATTAGCTTTGCTACCTACTCTCACAGTCAGCAATTCAATTCCTGGCCAGACAGGAAAGAATCCAAAAACGCTTTGTCATCAGGTCTCCTGCCCTCTCAAACCAAAGTTGTTGGCATCAGCACATAAATTATGGAGAGGAAATAGTTCCTCAGTGACACAGCTACTACTTATTCATAGCCAAAAATATATTTCTAATTGATTCAGCCTACTAGGCATACAAGAACACTTTTTAATCAAAATTTGTAATTTTTAGAATTCTGCAAAAAGTTTTAGGTTTTCTACAAGTCATATAGAGAATTGAGTTTTTGTGTGTGTGCTTTAGAGCCTATTGATTAGACTGGAATTAGACAAATTCTTCCTTCTACTCATTTTGCTGTTTCAAATAATTCTGCTTTTCCTGCCTTATTTGACTTCAGTATGTAAGGCCACCACCTTAGTGCTGTTTGCTGGAATTCTCAAAGCCTGATTTTAAGATGTCCTAGAACATTTGATGTACAGTGAGTGCACAGAAAGGACTTTGATGCCTGTAAGGAAGCCCTTGAATATGACATGGAGGAGTGAAGTTCCTATTGAACAGACAAAATAAGAGCCCTCTGCCAGCAGGGAAACTCAGGCTATCCCTACATTTGGGGCACATGGGACCTGCAGCACCCCCAGCCCTACCTTGCTCTAGCCCAGACTGTGGCTGTGACCCAAGCAGGGTTCAGTCCCAGCCTGCAGGAGGCACCTCTGGAGAGCCCCTGGACATGGCCAGGCTGGAGCTGGCCTGCTGTCAGAAATGTGTTGAGACCACCGACCAAATCTCAGAAGGAGGGGAGTGTTTCAAGGACCTCACCCTCTGACTGTATCCTCAGAGTGTCCAAAACCCAGCAGCCAAGAAAGCTTTTGTTCATCATAGCAAGAAGCCTGAGGTGCCAGGGTTGGGTATTGTGACTGACAGGGATCGTTGAGGAATTTTTCTCCTAAGGATTAGCAGAAGAGCAGGGTAACCTCTTCTGGATTTACTTCATTTTAAAAAATAATAATTTGTAAATTTTTAAATAATCTGGGGTTTAAAATTCACATTGAAATTCCCTCTTGAAAAATTGATAAGCACAGCAATACTGTATCTTGTTCGATATGCTCTTTGAGGTTGTATTATTAGCGTGAATTAATGCCAGCAGCTGCTCAGGCTGTGTATCCCCTGTTACTACCTGCTGCTTTCTGCAGTACTGCTGTAGCTTCTGAACAGGCTTGAGTTAGGTGGGTAAAATACTTCTGCAGAATAAGGAACTAGTTTCAGGGGAGGAAGGGCATGGTTTATTGCATCTAGGAAAAGTCCATTTTTCTACTATTTTTTGCTCACCTAAGTCTGTGATTGTGGCACACTATAGTTGTTCATATCTCTTCCAGGTAAGCAAAAGGATTTGTTTTTTTCAGGAAGATGAGTGTTTTAAAGGAAATCTGATCCAGCTCTTTCATGTTCTTGGGTGAGACATGAGTTTTGCAATTTAGTGAAATCTTCCTCTGGAGTTTGTTTAATTGGGTTCAAGGACTAAATGTTGCAGAAAAGATTGCAAGTGGGACATAGAGGAAAATTAGGAGATTATAATGTGTTTCAGTTCATTTGGTGTTTGTTATCCTTACTTTGACAGGTCAAAACAGCTTTCTGTTATCACACTGACAAATACATGTATGTAAGCTTTAAAAATAGGTATTGATTTATCCAGATATTGATACAAATAATCTTAAATAGTGGTGGAACCCTTCTATGTAAACTGATAATTTTATGATACCTTTCCACATAGTATAAAATGAAACAGAAATAAAGTTATGCATTTGAATTATTTAACATGATACATTTTTATATATAAGCGAGAATGCAATGGGGAAATAATAGACTGTTGGATGCTGACCTGCAATTCAGCTATTTTTCTGCTGTGAGATATTAATATTTTAATATTCAGTATATATTTCCAAGTCAGATCCCAATGTTCATATTTGATTTTTTTATTCACTTCTCACTCTGGTGCAGCCTTACTGATTTCAATTTCAGCTTCCTGAATAAGAAGCAACTTGCAGTCAGCATGGACTTGAGGTCTCACCCTTGGGATCAGACTCATCTCTCTACTGCACCCGCTTACTAAGCACAGTCCTGTTTACTGATTTTTCTTTCAGAAACTGCCCAGCTTTGGGCCTTACCTGGAGCAACGCAAGAAGATAATAGCTGAGAACAAGATTAAACTTAAGGCACAGAACATGGCTGCTGAGCTTCCTGAGAAAAAACACTTCGTTCCGAAGAAGCCCATTCCAGCAATCAAGGTAACAAAAAATACATGCATAAGAAGTGATAGGCAGTTGACATGCACAGTCATTTCCAACAGTTTGAGTTGCTTATTACTGCTTTTAAGCTTGTTAGAGGGCATCAAAGACAACTCTTTATGCAGACTTTCTAGCTTTTAACCAAAATCAATGGGAAGATTTGTGAGGCACATGTGTAGGTATTTCCCTAATGTCATTTTTCAGAATGAAGATATTCAGGCAATGGAACAGTAGTTGCAGATCAAGCAGGCGTAATGCCTTGAAGAACAAAGCAGAACTGTTTAGAATTTCTTTCAGTTTGAATGCTACAGTATGAGCTGTTTTGCATGATACCTTTTGATTACTTGCACTGTGCTAAATGCCTCCATCCCTCATGTAGGATCGATGGCAAAGGCTGGTGTTCAGTACTTATAAAAGCTGTGTCATAGGTTTAGAGATTGAACTTTTAAAGCTGGAGAATGTTTGTCTAAGTAGCTGATCCACCGTCTACAATGAGTAAATGTCAAGGTAAAAATAAAGCCTGTGACCCTTATCTACTGCATAATCCATACATTGAAGCTTTTCCCTCCCCTTAGGTAGTCAATAAATATCAATAAAATGAAACGGCATGAGCTAATTATTCTAGGTGTTCACTTTAGAGCTTACTTAAACTTCAAGTCTGAATAGGAAAAATATTTTTTTAATCAGGATTCTCATGTAGACCATTTATAAAGCAATATGAAAATTACATCTGTTGACCTTGTTGACTGTCTTCTTCATATACGGGAGAATATCAGATATCTACATGATCAGGCATGTAAGAATTCTTGAAGAAGTAAGGTCAAGCATAAATGAGAACACGAGCTGTGGCTCAGGAAATCACACACCTCCCAAGAAAATTTGGCAGTTTACTGATACATCAAGTATTCCAGCTGGCTGGTAGGATGGCAGAACCAGACAAGGAGAAATTTTGAATCATCTTCCTGTTTAAGTTAATTAGTTAGCCATTTCTGTAGACCTCTCTCAGTTTTTTGGATTGCTTATTTTGGTTTATGTCATGCTTTTGAAAATCTCTCCCTTCCTCTTGTGCTGAGGTTCCCTTCTACATATATATACAAAAAGTTCCAAAGAACAGCAATCTACTCTTTTTTCCTCACTATGATGAGCATTTTCAAAGCCTGTTTGACCTCAGAGGTTTCATGGTTCTGTTCTCCTTGCAGGGAGAGTATTGATGTAGGGGAAAAAGAGAAAGAAGAAGCAACAGCCAATAACTGCATTTTCAATGAGATGGCTTGCTTCTGAAAACAGCAGAAAACCAGAAAACTGATAACCATCCAAAAGCAAATAAACTGAATGAAGGGAAAAATTTAGCAGGAGAGAAAAACAGACATGAAGACTAGGAAAAAAGAAAACATTAAAAAATTGAAGTCAATAATTTATCATGCCTGACTCCAAGTAGAAAAGCAAAAAAAGAGCCAAGTAGTAGGAGATAGATTAAAAAGAAGACAAGAGAGCCCAGTGCAGGGAAGAGGAAAATTAATTCTCCCAAATACAAACATTTGTTTACACAGATACTGAAGACTTCTGAGTGATGTCTCAGGAGCTTCTCAGCCAGAGAAATCAGGGTATCATTTTCCTCACCCTTTTGGTTAAATATGATTGAAGCCATTAGAAGACAGGCACTGCCAAAGCTGATTCCTGGCAGTCTTTCAGTCTGGCCATCTCTTTCCAAGGGAATATTCTCACCACAAAGACAAAACCAGCAGTGAGAGGTGTTGCACTGGGCTTGCATGGCAAGGTTTGATAGAGATGGGGCTGCAGGGGTGGCTGCTGTGAGAAGCTGCTGGGAGCTCCCCAGGCCTGGCAGAGCCACGGGCATCAGGACAGACCCACCACTGGCCAAGGCCAAGCCCAGCAGTGGCAGCAGCACCTCTGGGATAATGCGTTTGAAAAGGGGGAAAAACAGCAACTTCAGTCACAGGGAGGAGTGAGAATATGGCCTCTTCAGGGATCTGCTTGACAGAGGACCATGAAATAAAGCCCTGGAGGAAAAAGGGGCCCAAGCAAGCTGGTAATATCCAAAAATCACCTCTTCCAAGCTCAGGAGTGATGCACCCCAACAACGAGGAAGTCAGGGAAAAATTCCTAGAGGCCTGCAGAGATGTACAGTAGCTCCTGGACAATGTCAGACACAATAAGGAAGCTCTCAGAGAGCAACCAGGATGATCAAACAGCAGGAGGACCTTTCCTGTGTAGACAGACTGAGAGTCTTGTGGTTGTTCAGCCTGAAAAAGAGAAGGCCCATTCTTATACCTAAAGAAGAGATGGGTGCCCTTGAAAGAGCTATGACCCCTGCAATGCCTGGTTGTATTTTTGGGGGGTTGTTACAAATTTCCTGATGCCTTCCCAAAATTTTCTCCTCTGTCTAATTAGCTGTTGGGTTGGTGATATGTAAATTCCAACACTTACATAAATTCCACATGCTGTCAAATTGCCGTTTATTTGTCAGTTTGAAACCCCTCTGTGATTATCCAAAATCTTTTCCCGTGACTTTTCTCTTTATTTTCTCTATTTTTCAATATTAATTGAAACTGCATATTTTGATATTTGGCAGGGTTGTTTATTCTTTTCTCACTTGTCTGTAATATTAGAAATTGTGCTCCATGTGGGTATGTGCCCTGGATCTTTTCTTTCCAGTTGCAGTTTTTTACAGCTCCCACAGATGTATTTGCCTACCTCAGGTTGCCTCCTTATTGCTTTAATTTCTTTCCTTCTATGTTCCTGTGTTTTTCTTCCTAATAATTTAGTTCTTTGTCCTTCAGGGCCTATACCACAATATTCAGTCACCATTTATCTGCTTATTTTATTTTTTACTTTTTTTATTCCGGAAGCCTTGCTGTAGAAATTGTTTGGTGGTTCAAACATTCTGGCACAGCTCTCTTAGCCAGGGCATGACATGCTGTTCCACCTGCTGGAAAAATAGCCACAAAATAGGTTTGAAATATTTTTCACCCTTGTTTGTACAGATAGATTTACATGATCTTTTACACATATATATATGCATGTCCTTTTTTCTGATGTGTAAGCACCCATCTAAAGGCCAGCACTGCAGGAGGCATTAGCCACATTTAGTCCAATGCTGTGCTAAATCTCTAATAGCCTCTTGAGAGGTGAGGAATGTTGAAGTAAGGACAGCTCTGTTTTGCCTTAACTATTTTGTACCATTTGGATCTTTCCTGGCAGGTTTCTGTTTGTTTAACATGAGTAGTTTTACCTTGTGCTTGCCTGCCTGGAAAAGACCATATTGTAATCTTCATCATAAATGTGGAGATGTTGCACATTTCAGGTGGAACTATGTATATGTCTCCCCTAAGTTAGGGGGCTACTTCTTCCAAGTTTATACTCCAATATCAATCACAGAAATAATCTCCCCTGTGATAGCCCATAATGATCTCTTCTCCTTCTCTCTTCTCTTCTCTTCTCTTCTCTTCTCTTCTCTTCTCTTCTCTTCTCTTCTCTTCTCTTCTCTTCTCTTCTCTTCTCTTCTCTTCTCTTCTCTTCTCTTCTCTTCTCTTCTCTTCTCTTCTTTTCTCTCTTCTTTCACAGTGCCTCAGAGAATATTCTCATTATATATAGTGGTTAAGTAAATTTTAGTCTTTAGATATGGGGAGAAATCCTAGAAATCCAAACTTCCTCTTTCCCTCCCCACTCTGACTGTTGTAAAAGGACTGCCTCAAGTGGCTCAGCAATATAATGGATCAGAAAAAAATAATTTCAGTTGGAAGGGACCAGCAATGACCATCTGGTCTAACTGCCTGACCACTTCAGGACTGACCAAAAGATGAAGTATGTTGTTAAGGGCATTTGTCCAAATGCCTCTTAAACACTGGAAGGATTGAACACCTTACTAGGAAATCTGTTCCAGTGCATGACCAACTTCTCAGTAAAGAAATGCTTCCAAAAGTCCACTCTGAACCTCCCCCAGAACAGCTTTGAACCATTCCTACATATCCTATCACTGAATACCAAGGAGAAGCGATCACCAGCTCTCTTTCCATTTCCCCAATCAGGAAGCTGTAGAGGGCAAACTACAAACTAGACAAGGCCAAAGTCCTTTGCTGCCCCCCACAGAACATTCCATCCCTTTCCCCAGCTTTGTTGCCCTGCTCTGGACCAGTACCATGGTTCTGAAGTGTTGGGTCCCAGAGCTGCAGGCAGGCTGCCAGGTGAGCCCCAGTGCTGCCCACAGTGGGATGGTTCCCCTCTTTTGGCAGCTGTGTCGTGTTTGCTGCGCCCCAGGACACGGCTTTGCTGGGCACAGGGCTGACCCACAGCGAGCTGTGACCACCAGCACCCCCAGATCCCTTCCTGCAGAGCTCCTCTGGTTATATTTCTGCCTGGTGTTACTCTACCTAAGTGCAGAATCTGGCATTTGGAGTGGTTAAATTTCATCCCATTAATCATTGCCCAGTGCTCCGGGGCACTGTGCTTCTGTGGGTAAAACTGGAATGACTGAGTATTCCACATCATGGTTGATTAAATAGAACAGCACTACAGTAGTTATGGGGGCTAGTTTGTTTGCCTCAGATCAGGATAGTCCCATGAGCTGTCAGTGGTGTCTCCTACCCTGTTTTCTCTTGCAGCTTTCTTTAATCTAGAATGTATCTGTTGGCAAGATCAGCACAAGTTACTTACTTTGATAAGCTGCTTGTCAAACTGTATTTTTTCACTGTGATAGTACCTGTTCATTTAGTTTTATAAAATACCTACAGTTTCCTTGGATTGTAATTTAGTTTAAATGAAAGCTTGTATCAAGTCTACAGTTCAAAGCTTTTTGTGAAACACACTCAAGCATATTAAACAGCATCATGGCTAAACCAGAAAATTGAGACACTTTCTTCTGTTTAGCCACTTCATGGCTAGTTAATTTCAGAGCTCTCTTGTGTTACAGGCCTCTGTCAGAGGCCTTGTAAAACATTAAAATTATTGGGGTTTTGGTTTTTTTAAGAGGGTTTTTTTGAATTTATTACTTCACAGCCTTCACAAAGAATTGTAATCTATACAAGAAGCATAATTTTCATTATAGGAACCATATTGAATTATGTCACAAAGATTGATTTAAGTGGACAACACTCACAGGTATACAGTGTGATTTTTTGGGATTGTCCTGTGCATAGCCAGTAACTGGACTTAATGATGTCCCTTCCAACTCAGGATATTGCATGATATCGTATAATTGTATGATTTGAATTATTTTCTAAGGCCCATTTTAGTTAGTACTGCAGCTGTTATACTGAAAACAAGGCTTAGAGGTCCCTAAATCCCAGAGTACCTTTTGTAGTCTTTTTTAAGTATTGGCAAAGTGTCTGTAATCTTTCAAAAAAAGTTAGCTTTTTGTATTTTCATAAGTTACTTTACTTTAAATTGACCTTGCTCATGTACCCTCAGATTCTGGTGACTTTTTATTCCTTAATCCATAGTTTTATTTCTGACAGTTCTTCTTTTCATCTCTCACTCTCTGACCATACCTCACCTTTATTGCCAAAAAAGATCAGGTGGAAGGCAGGTCCCTCCCTAATGTGTGCTCCCTTTGAGTTGCTTTATGACATGCAGTACCTGCACTGTGTATGGCTTTCTAATGAGAGGCCTGTGATGTTCATCATCTTTAGAACACAGTGTGGTCTTTTACAAAAGCATCTGCATGAAGATGGACACAGCAGGTCTACATGGACCAGAGATGAACCATGAATTGTATTTGCAAATATAGGTTTACTAATGTGATGACTAATGAAAAGCTAATCATCATAAAATGTTTGATATATTAACATTAAAATTCACCTATTGTAGAATTCCAAGACTATATCCTGCTGAACAGATCTTCTTGTGTATACTCAAACCGACATCTGCTTAGCTTAGTGACAAAGAGAATTTTTCTTCTGTATTCATTAGTAACATAAAACTAATGGATTCTGCTCTGATTCTCTCCATAGCAACTGAATTCCCTGACAGTTCCAGTTGCAGGACTACATTCCTTTCCCAGTTTTTTCAGTATGGTTATTTTGAGGAGGACGGCACCGCAGTAATCAAAAAGAGTACTCTAGATCCCTGCTGTTGCAAAGGTGCAGCTTAGGACCAAATTTAACTTCCAGTTTGGGTTTGTTTTGTTTTGTTTTTTTTAAATTGCTGCTGGTAATGCATAAGCCAGAAAGAGCACAGCTTGAGTTTCAGAACCTGGCTTCTGTTTGCAGGTCTGGCAGTTGGCAAAAAAAAAAAAAAAGTTAATCTGTAAACAGTGCAAATTTGATCCAGAGGCTATTGAGATATACCAAGTTTGGAATCCCATAGTGCCATTTTAGACAGTTGCTTTTTGGAGTAAAACTGCTCTAAACAGTGAAAGCTGATTATTTCTTGCTGCACTGTTTATTTTGTTCCAAGCATTTATGATCTGATGAAAACAAGAAGCTCTGAGATGCTCTAGAAGAGTGCACCTGCAGAACATCTTTTAAGTACCATTGCTTTTTTAGCCAATAATGTCTTGAAACTTTGCAAATGAATAAATATACAGTCTTTGCTTGAGAGAAAGAAGTGATTAAAAGACGCAACACCAATGAGAGTAAATGAGCAGCAAATCATTGACAGTCTTTTGAAATCACTTTCAGGCCTCTAAAGTGCCATCATGCTCTCGTAGCCCCCAAAAGTATATTTTTGTGAGCTGTGAGAAGTGAGACTTGGTTAAAAATGCAGAAATCACAATGCCTTGTGCACGGTTTACGTTATTCCCTTTGTAAATTTGTAGCTGGAAAATCAATTTTGATCATGTTGTTTCAGAGCACCATTTCCTGAGTTATCTAATGCTATGCTAAACCTTGGACTGTCTCCCCTATCTCCTCCAGCTGTTTCCCTGGAAGGGCATTAACCATCTCACTTCTTTCCCATTTAAAGAGCCTTCCCTAATTTCCAGCTTTGAATTTATTCATGGCTGGCTTACAATCATGTGTTCTTGTGTCACATTGTCATTTAACTTAAATAGCCCTTTTTCCTTCCTGATGTATATGTAGAGAGAGACATTATATTCCTGCTCTACCATTGTCTTCCTAGGCTAATCATCTTGTAAGGTTCTTTTTGTCTTCTCTCATAAGCAAGACAATCCATGCCATGGTTATTTGAGTAGTACATCTCTGCAGCTCACTTGAGCTCTGTTAACATCCAAACAATAGTGTGAATCCAGAACCTCCATAAGAAAATTGCCCATGCTTTTTAAACATACAGGTTTTTTAGATTGAAAAGCTCTTCACTATCAGGAATCTCCCCCTGTTGATACTTTTGTAACACAGGCAGGCAGTGGGAAGCTACTTAATTGTATATTGTGCAAGTTTTGCATGTTTTTTTAACTTGTTGAGCACACAGCTCACCACTTGCAGGCGATGTGCATTTGTGGCGGTGGAATGTTTGGGGGCTCGATACACACAAGAGAGGCTCAAGGGTACTTAGCCTTGCTGGGGCCAGTAGATCACACAGACGTGTATTTTTGAACCTGTAGCAGGTTCAAAGGACAAGGCTTGTCAACAAGCTTACATGAGAGTTGAGACAAGCTGGAGATGAAGTCTACCACTACAGTATTTTAGCTGACACCACAGACTGCAGACACCTGAAAACTCCAGTAAATCCATGAATTTTTCTGAATAAAAATTGGAAATGAAAAGATGTGGATGTAAGCAGTTCCTAGATCACATTTGATTTAGTTACCGTGGGTGGTTCATCAGTGGAGTCACAGTAAAGGACTTCGTATCCCAGTCTTGTTCTAGTAAAAAGCATTAGCTGAAACACTTTCATAGTAGTTAATTGACCTTTTACAGTAGTTTAAGCAAACAGATTTTACTTCAAATTTGCAGTGATTTTGGACCATGCACAAAATCAGCGTGCACAGCTCAAGTGATGAGTGTTAACTCATTAAGCTGTGATAACTTGCTCACAGTCATCTGTCCACGCTCATCATGCTGCCTTTAGCAATGTGCCATAGCTGTTTTATGCTGAAAGAGCATTAATGTTCTCTGCATGTTGCTGAGAAGAACTGGAATGCTTTTAGCGCTGAATGGATGCAACCAAGGTATTTCACGTGGCAGCAACTACGGAGTTTGGCAGAGAGAAAACATTTGAGTGTTTTTGGAACAAGGAAACAGTACAATATGCCAGTCTTTCATCCTGGGCATAGGATTTGGTTGAATTTTCTACCTAAACAGTCACTAGGAGCAACTTCATAGATCCTAATACTTCATGCAGTGAACAAACAAATTTGTCTCTTTGCATAAACATACTATTGTACAAGTGCTGAAGACCAGGTAGACCTCATTTATTCAGAAAGTAGTGCTGGGTTTGCAAGTTCTTAGCAGACTAGGAAGACAAGGTTGGGGACTCATTTCTGCATTTAATTTATGTAGCAGAGCTTTCCTTTTTTGTGTATGCTGTGATGACATACACCTTTTGCAGCACTTATGTGTAAGGTGGATGCAGCAAGTTCCTGCCTGTGAAGTTGAGAGATCTTGCAGGATTAGATCCAGAGCTTACTTGTGTACAATAATCTGATGATCATATCATTTGTGCATCTTGCTAAAGAGAGAAGAGCTGTTATTGTTCTCTCAGTTTTTTCTTTCCTTGCTGTGAGTTCTTAAATCTGTGCTAGTGAGAAATGACCAAAGATGATGTGATTATAGCATGTCATTCCTGTTAACATTCCATTTTGTTCCTTGAAGTTTGTCAATCATGGCAAAACAACAGCACATGCAAAATTGAGTACTAAATGTGTAACCTATTTGTAGAATGTGTTTTTACACAATGTATACTTCTAGTACTGCCTACATTCAAAATGTGCCTCTATGGAAAATTCTTTGTATTTTACAGGGGGTACGAAGGCCAGCCTCTTGGAAATTTATAAGAAAAATCCTAAATATCATCAAAACACATGGCCAAATCTTCCATGTTAAAGTACTAGAGAGCACTCCAGTGCAGCTGTAGAGACTGACTAGGTATCTTATAAATGAGTCAATAACATTTTTTTTCCCCCAAGGATGTAATTGGAAAAGCACTGCAGTATATTGGAACATATGGTGATCTGTGCAACACAGAGCAAGTTGTGGCTCTGATTGACGAGGAAATGTGTATCAACTGTGGCAAATGCTACATGACCTGTAATGATTCTGGCTACCAGGTAAGAGCACAGCTGTAATTAGCAGAAAGGCATGATGAGTTATCTTTCTGCTGCTGGGAAGAAAGAATTCACCTTCTGTTAATGAGCAGGTGGTAAAAACAGATGCCTAAAATGTTGACTTCAAAGCCCATCGTGCTCCCAGGCTCTGGCTCACAAGCCATGCTGGAATACAGCTGGTCCTGGGCTGCACAGACCATGCCACTGTCACAGGGCCCTGAACACAACTGGGGCCTTTTTTAAGAGGAAGAAGATGAAGCCCCAAGTTGAATGGCAGTAAATGTAGTTCTTGATGGTTTTCAGGTCTGTGACAGAGAAAGGGAAGAATACATCCCTTCCCACCAGGGGGATGCGGAGAGACATGGGCTGGTCTTACTGCCAAGTGCTTTTTAAGAAACCCAGTTCTTGTGCCCTCAGAGTAACCAAACAAATACAAGCTTCAGGCAGAGGGGATTTTGTTTTGTTACAAAATCTTTCTCCAGGATAACTGCCAGGGTTTTAGAGCAGCAGGCTGAAGCTTGCAGAAATCATTGTGACCAGAAAATGGCCCAATTTTGAGCTGAGGCTCCCATTTGCAGCAAGGTATTTCTCTGATTGCTCAATATGGTAGCAAGTTGTATGAAATATATCAGCATGTCTAGGTGCCATTCCATGCCATGTTCACTGGAGCTCCTGGTCTACAGTAAAAAAGACAGTCCAGGAGGACTCGTTTTCTTTAAAAAAATCAAAATATGTCTAGCATAACTTCCAGGGAATCCAATACGCAGCAAATAATAATTTCTATATTAATGTTTCCATACATCTTAGACTGAGAAGAGCTTGTCAAAAACAAATACTTTAATTGAACACCAAGTGTCCTCTGGATACCATGAGTTTTTGTTTGTCTTTAATTCAGTCTAACCAATAATAGGTCTGATGACTTGAACTGCATAAAGTCACAGAAAGAAGTCTTCCATTGCAAATCAACTGCATTTGAAACAAGCATGTCAGAGCAAGGGTTTTTTCCACTGATACAAGAAAATTAATGGTGTATGTATACCAAAATAGATTACTACAGTAGCCTTTTAACTGTCTAAATTTCTTTTTGACATTCCAATCTTTACCTTTCCCCTTACATGAGATTTCTCATGAGAATTATATTTTTCATACAACCCTTAGAGAGCAAGAGATTGGGTTTAGATTTAGTAAATTTTATTTTCTGTAACTGGAAAAAAAAATCAGCACCAAGAGAACCAAAGTTTAAAACCCCAGAAGGTCTTCTAAGCACCAAAGAAAAATGTTTTTTCCTTATTTAATTAATGAAATTGAAAAGAAATTAATTGAACAGAATTGCAAAGGAATTCTTAATTGCAAATAAATCAACAACTTCCCTCACCTTCAAAGCAGCATCTGCTTTATGCTTCCCTTTTTTCAGAAATATCCATGCTGCTCTACACAGCTGTCACCTTGTATGACTCCAGCAGAAAAGCTTTCCTTAATTTAAAGTCAGCACTGTAGTCCTGACTTCCTCTCCCTCTTTGAACTCCCTTTCAAGATGTGCATTGTTGTTAGGGAGAGAGAAGGAAAGGAGTCCTCCTTAAATACTCACGAGCCAGAGCTCTCTTTGTGCTCAAGCTAAAGTAAAACTCAGATCCAGGGCAGTTACTACAGACTTCGTGCCCTTGCTGGTTGCTACAGCAACTTCTGTGCCTTCCTAGTACTGAAACCCCAAATCTGCCTTAGCAGCCAAGCTGCAGCAGCACCAGTACTTCCCATCACCTCCCTGCCTCCCCCAGATTCTGACAGTGGTCAGAGAGATTTGCAAAGGCACTGCTTGTTTGCCAGAGTTCAACTTTCAGGCCTGATTTTCCCTCCTAAACTCTTCAAAGTGGATATTCAGTGTTTCTGGTGCTTTTTAAAGTTTTTTACTTTTCTGGTCTTGCTTTTTAGATATTGACACTTTGTTGTTGTGTGATGCTTTTCTTTTGCTTTTAATTTTCATTATAAGCAGGAGCTTATATGATTGAGACTGCAACTGTTATTTCACATTCAAATACACTTATCACCTTAATTGGTAATGAGGATTCACTGCATGGAATGTGAGAACTAAAGCAGGCTCTGCCTGCCCCAAACTCTGATAGTCCTTTCAAAGATTTCCAAAGGAAAGTAATCACACAAGGCACAATGAGATGTTTTTTTCTCGGCTGTTTATTAAATTCAATTGTGTATGCTGTGCTGAAGGTAGAAGTCAAAAGAATGCCTTGTGATGGGCATTGTGCTGAAGCTGTACAGGTGTGATCTGGTGTCTCCTGTAAACCAATAACCCAGCACATTTCTATCTTAGGAAATACTTCCTTTACATCAAGGAGAAATACCCTCTGGGAGTTTGAATATCGTCAAGCAAACTCCTCCTTTTGTAACCAGCCCTTGTGGCCTGTGAGCTTTTGCCAAGGTGCAATTTGGCCCACCTCTCTAATTTCAGTGTCTGGAGAGGGGTTTTTTGTTTTGTTCCCTGCCAGTGGAACAGTTGCTATAGCTGCAGTGCAGAATCACACGGAGATGTGTCCAAGTGCTGCAGCGCAGGAAACGCAGGCACTAGGACGGGAGCGATGCTGACCTTTCCTGTGCGTGACATCAATAACGTTTATTCCTGCTTGCAGGCTATCCAGTTTGACCCCGAAACCCACCTGCCCACAGTGACTGACAGCTGTACAGGCTGCACCCTGTGCCTCAGCGTGTGCCCCATCATCGACTGCATCCGCATGGTTTCCAGGACAACTCCCTACCAGCCCAAGCGCGGGCTGCCCCTGGCCGTGAACCCTGCGTGCTGAGGCGCCCGGCCCGGGCTAAGGGGGACTTCACACGTGCTCCGTGCAATTGATTGGCTTTCTAATTAGTCCTTGCAAATCTGCTCCCATAAAAAATGTAATACTGATAGCTCTTACAATGAACACCGCTTTCCAATTACTATTTTTGCAACGATTAAGTTTTGAAATTGCAGAAAGGTGGTGGTGGCTGTCAGTTGTCCGCTGTTTGAAGTGTAACTTTCTTGTTACAATTCATGCTGTGATTTCAAAACTTCTCTATAGACTCTTTAATCTCTGTATATTTTCTGGCTGGAAATATAATTAAGAAAGCATTTTTAATGAACTACAAATCAATGTACAAGCTAACTGTTTTCAAGGAGAGCATTTTATAATTAAACATTACATTTAGTTTTAAAAGAGTTTCTTAGAAGATGTAATTAACTACATAGCGTTCAAACAAAGCTATGTGGCTTCTATTTTTCTATAGACAGAAATGAAAGGGAGTTTAAAATAGGATTTAAAAACTGGATTAATCACTTTCAACTACTACAACATATGGTAGTGTATTTTTATAATCCTTTCTAATTCTTTTTCACACTAGTCACTTTATAGAATAAATTTGCTTTGCACTGACACATGCTGGACTCTTCAGATTTCTGTGTTGCATGGGTGGTTTGATCATTACTTTCCCCCATCAGTGAACACTTATAACATCTCTGCAAACAGTTAAAATGGCTTATTAAGAAGTCCAGGTTGCATTTCAGGATTCTGAGAACCAACATTCTTTGCTCCAAGCTTATCTTCTAAATAACTTTTTAATTGTGCCAATTAATGTTTCAGAATGTACACGTTTCAGGTCAGAGATCTGATTGCGTGCAAATGGACCACACATCCTGCAGGCTGCGTTTGCCAAACACAGACACACAGGGCAGACTGGCAAGGTGATTTTCCCCGGTGCTGTGTATAGTTCTAGCAGTTTCACAGCCAAAAATAAATACAGATTCATCTGTCTTACTAAACAATATCTCAATTTTAATCCATTTTTCACTCACAGTAGGAACTTTCTAATATGAACATATTGCTGTCTGCTTTACTCCACTTAAGAATATAAAGCCTTTAGTTTCATAACAATAATAAATGATCTATCACTTCAATTTCTTATGTCATATATTGTGAGCAGCAAAAGCTTTGATTAAAAAGATACCCTGGCTTTTGTTTCTTGATTTATGAATTGAACATTGAATTATAAATAAATGTTGAAACCAACTTGGGTTTGTTTGTTTGTGATTTTTCTTTTTGCATTTACTAGACAAATTTTCTTTGTAGAGCCTTGTCAGCTGGTGTTTCATGATCTCTAAGATTCACTCCAGGAACTATTAATGAGTTAATTCACATGTATGTTATTCCATTGATTGCCTACAGTGCAGAATGTATCATGCTCTTTGCCCCTCTCTGGCACCTCTTTGTCTGCCTTTGACTTGCCTTCCTTTTGCCTTCCTTCCCCACACAGACAGGGTGCACACATTTGTAAATTTGAACATTTTCAAGTGTCATTTCATTTAGTGTCCTTGCTCCACCAACACTGTTTTGCTGGTGCTGTGGTCTTGCTTGGCAGGCTCAAGTCCAGTGTCTCCACTAACAGTTTTCTCTTCGTGTTTCAATTTTCCTGTTTATCATTGTGGATTTTTCAGACTCAGATGAAACAGGGACAGTCATACTGCTTTGAAAATATTTGCTTGCAACTTCTTTAAAGCTCACAGTACTTTCTTATCTTACATGAGCTACTGTGGACTCACAGGAAGAACAAGATGTTTTGTGAATGTTGTGACAAAGTTTGGAGAGTCTCTGCATGTACTGCTTGTCCCTCTGCTGAGGAGCTCCCTAAGAAGCAGCATGCCATTGAGTGGGGCAGAAAAAGACATCAAAATCAGATGGTCTGAAGACAACATTTTATGTTCTCAGACAGCAGATGCAAGGAAGAGTAGCTGTCTTCTCCCAGGCTATGTACTTCTTATTCTACATCCTGCCTGCCACAAGCCCTGTGGGTGAGGAGTGCTGTGTCATCTGTGGCTGAGCAGGGCAGCCTCTCCAGGTCTCCTGTTCCTGCATCCCCAGACCCAATTATCTTACTCTTCTGAAGGTACCACATCTGGTGGTGTGGTTTCTTTTACAGAAAAGACAATGCCAAGAGACCTAATTTAAGTATCTAAGCACAGGTACCTGATGAATGTAGCAGCAAAATCAGAGCTTTCCCATGAATATTCAGTAGTCACAGGACATTCAGTATTTCACAGTGGCTATAAAGTAATCCTTGGAGAGGTAAAGGCATTCTTTGTGAATCAAGACTCTAATCAAGACTATAATTTGTTTACTAAAGAAGGAATAATGGGTTATGTTGTAGCGGCCTCTTTCTTACTACCCACCCTCTGCCCCACTTTTGTTCTGTCAAGTCAGTCAACAGTTTCAGGAAATGCATTCCCAAATTGATTTGTTTCTAACTCTGACAGTCGGCAATAAATCTGTGTGTTGCAGGAACTCAGAGAAATAGCCACATTTAGGTCTCCTGCAGGAATGTCTTAAGCCATCAGGGTAAGGTGAGGTGTAAAACAGGCAGGGGAGAGAGCCACAAAGGACATATTCCTGGGGTTTATATGCTTTTCACATTGGTCTTGGGGAATCATCCCATTTAGTGCATTTAAGAGCCAAGGAAACAAATTAGTAAAATCTGGTCTAGTCTGCAAATTCTGTAGCCAGTTATTAAAAAAGAGATATGAATTTTCAAAGTGTAAGAGGTTCCAAATTAAGCTCATATATTTCAGTGATTTAGTTGCACATTTAAGGAATTATGTATTATTAAAGAGATGATGGTTGACATCCTCCAACCCTAGCCCCTGCAGTTTTTAGACATGTTGTGCTATTGATTATTATTATAAAATACTGTAAACTATATTTGACAAATTAAATTATGATAGACGTGCCATAGCTCATCCTCCAGTAGCACATTCTTATCAACATCATATTCCTGAACAGAAAATGCTCCCCATGTTTAGTGGATGCTCTGCAGGCCAAAAATTACTGCCAAATATGCTTGTGTGAATCCCAATGCACCCATACATGTTCCTTGGAAAAAAGAGATGTTTTGCCTCGCAAACAGACTATACAGGCAGTTTGGGTTTTGGCCTCTAGGATGAACTGACAAAATATTTCCAAGGCACTGGATTGGCAACATTAATAGACACATTTTAAAAAATCACACGATTTTAAAAATACATAATTTCCTGATTTAAAATGGAATATTAATTTGATCTCATAGCAAAATTAAAACTAGCCTTTGCATGAATCTGTTGGGCAGCCTGTGTGTCCAGTGTTGAAGCCCTGCACGTGTATACTGCTCCTTGCTCGGATCCTTTACCAATTGCTACAGGAAGCCTTTTCAGCAGCCATCCATTTGCTCAGTTCATAAAATCTGGCCAGGAGCAAAATGTAAGTTACCCTCCTAGAACTGCTGCTCCTCTTTGTTGTGTCCTGGAGGACACAGAACTCTGGGAGAGGTGACTTGGCAGCCACAGAGGGTCTCAGTGTCATTTCTGCAGCCTCCCCACCTTCCAGTGCCTACTACTGTCACCTTTGGCTTCTCCAGCTTTGTTGTCTTTAAGCCTTTTATCTCAAGGTGGCAAAAGCAACTGCTAGATTCAAGGCAAATTATCCAAACCCCAGCTGAGTGCCATCAACCTCATGCCTCATAAAACCACTTTGTTTAACACAATCCAAGACTATAGCCTTAGAAATAAAATGTTAAGCATAGATATTTCCTATTAATAAGATCTTGCCAATGCACTCTGTATGTACATTTTATTATTTATCTACCGTTACATCAGGTTGGACATGTTGTTAAATTTTTTTTATTTTTCAATGATTCCTAGTAGAAAATATTTTTTAGATAAAATATTTATTTTTATTGGCAGAGGTTTCACTTCACCAGGCAGCTCCACTCCTTTGATGAACTGTGGAAGATAGGTTTTCATTGGCAACATCTGGCAACCTGGCAGACACTCTCGGCAGCTGGATTGGTAACTTCAGAGTTGCTTCTGGGTCTTTCATATAATTAGTCTGCTTATGGGCCATCTGGGTTGCTTTGTTTTTGTGGTTGCCATTTCCTTTCTTTTCTGAGAAATTAATCTTTCCAGTTGTTACTCCGGGAGATCAATTTTTAATAACTCTTTTTCAGGTTAGTCTGCAGGATCTCATGCAAACATCCACACTGGCCTTGCCCAGGAGTAGAGATCCTGCTTTTATCCCTTCTTTCTCGGAGGTCTGAATCTGCCTGTCCTGATTTTTGTGATGTGGGAGCAGATCTTTTCATTGCTATCAAGCAGTGAAGCTGGAGGTCAACTGGGCAAGTGAACACCTCCCTTCCCTGCACAAAGAAAGCCCTAAACTATCCAACTCTTAACAATAAACACACACATGCACCCTTCTAGCTTATGCACACCAAATTTATGATGAGGAAATGCAATTGTTCATTTTCTGTAAAAGAACTGCAAGTGATTAAGCTTTCCTATGGCACACATACATGGATGCTGGGGCCATGTATGGGAATTAGCTTGGACTCAGCCCTGGGCAGAACAAAGTCCTTTCTTCCGTGGCTCAGCAACTGAACCCTTCAGTTTATCTGTCCCTTGACAAATGCTAACAAACCTCTGAACTATTGGGGTTTCTTGTGGTGCTGCAGACATACCAACCCACCCATGTACCCTCAGCACTGCAGTGCAATAGGTGCAGGAAGATTCCTCGTGCTCTGCAGGTTTGCACCTCATGGCAGGGCTTTCTCTGCAGGGCCACTGCAGCATCACCTTCTAGAGGTGGAGGTTACACAGAACTCATCTGTCTGCACTGCATGGGCCTTTCCACATACATGGGCAACCAGGACCCTTAAGGGCAGCAAAGAGTTTAAAGCTGTTTCTCATTTGGTTTTGAGGTACTGTGTAAGGTTCAGGAGAATCCTAATAAATGATTTTCATACAAGTTGACTAAAACAGTGGCAACCACTGATCAGCCTTGTCTTTTTGTAAGTCCAAACATTTTACTTCAGCATAGTGACACAGCTAACATTTCTCCTCACTGTTTCTGCCTCCAGTGGTGAGCTCTCTTTTATTGCATTTCAGCAAGAGGCAAGCAGTGTCTAATGCCTCCTGTCGCCAGCTCAAACTCACAATTGCTGATTAGAAGCACATGCCACTGACTGGAGCTAATTATCATCCTAAAGGACATTGTTCTCACCTGTTTAGTCTAGAGACTACTTATAACAGCTTTTACTTCTGCCTCTTGCAGACAGTTTTAGGCCTCAGCACTGAAAGCTTTATGTTCAATTGTTGAGAAATTACATTTCTCAGGATCATAATTGCCAATCTCATACAAACCAGATGGCCTGCAGATAAAAGTCACCCATGTTGCTTGTGCAGGTGTACAAGGCTGAATTTTGTAAGTCTGAGTTCAACAAGGGGAGCCAGTGAATTCCATTCCTCCTGTGAGTGTGCTATATTGACTTGTCACAGGCAGAGAGGGTGACGTGGTGTCTGGTAAATCTCACTGTCACAGAAGTGGTCCTGCACTTGGTGAAGGGCTCCAGCCTGGTGAAAGCACTGGGGCTTGGCAGCACCTGACCCTCCCCAGCAGCTCCTTTCCCAGGGAGCCCTGGTTGTGCCCCAGGCTCCTCTGAAGGGCAGAGTGGACACTCCTCTTTCCTTTGTACAGCCTTCAGTAATTATAGTCTGTTCTCTGGCTGTTGGCAAGACCATGCATCACCCTGTCCATAGCTTTCCTGTTAAACAAAAGCAAGCACTGCAGGATTCCTCACTGAAACCTTATGGAATTACTATTTTTAATCAAAATCACATGAAATGCAGGTGAAAAGAGCATGGTCTATTTTCCT
Organism: Aegithalos caudatus; assembly: GCA_013389925.1. Taxonomy (NCBI): domain Eukaryota; kingdom Metazoa; phylum Chordata; class Aves; order Passeriformes; family Aegithalidae; genus Aegithalos; species Aegithalos caudatus. The sequence continues at coordinate 3,340 of WEIU01017467.1, read as the reverse complement.
TAAGGTGAAATGGCTATCAGGATGGTGTCTGGGCTAGTGCTGCAGTGGCTGCCCCTGCAGGCAGCTGCTCCCTGACTGTGGGAGCTGCCCATTGTAACACATTTGCTCCTCCACCACCACAAACAGCAGTCTCGTTACAGCATCCCACACTGCACTCTGTGGATCCTTTCGTACAACTCTGCACAGGCAAACCCCTTTCATAAGTTTTAGGAGGTGCCAACATATATGCTATTTTATGCTACTAGCCTATTTATTGCATTAGCTTCAGGATTTGCTGTAAAAGCTGGTGATATTGAAAATACACATCACTTCTACTGAGGCTAAGAAAATCAGCTTTAGAATTAGAGAGACCTTGTATCTGGTATTATGTATGGCCCTTTAGCTTTTTAGCATAGCTGTTCCTTGTTGCTATAGCAACCAAATTAACCATTTCATTAATATAATGGAATAAAACACATTTATTCATTTTTGCACTCACGGGTAATCCACATTCAGCTTTCAGCATACTTGTCAAGCTGTGCCCCTTTCACCTCAACCCCAGATATTTCTTCAGCATTGCCAAAGGGTTTCTATTTGTATTTTTCCTTGCTGGAGAGTGAGCTGTTGGTTTTGAAGAACGTTATGGTTTTTGTAATTAAATTTACCTTCATTTCATTGGTTAGCTTCTGCTTAGCATCCCTTAAGTGGAAAAGCAGACTTCACAAGCAGCATTTGGTGCAGAGAAGAGGTGTTCTTCGCATCAGAAAAGAATAAATCACTTGAAATAATGAAACCTCACGCCTGTGATCAGCTTGTAGGCTAAATTTGGCATGAGGTGTTCTACAGTAAATACTAACAGTACCCAGCTCTGTGTGCTGCCCAAACAGTCGTGTTGCTGTTAAAAGCAGATGGAGTGCTACACTCTTTGTTTACCTTGGGTTTAATGCTTCCCAAGCCATGCCCACATGCCCGTAAGGGTTATTGAAATAAAAGTTTAATTAAAATAATATGTCTGCTCATCAGGAGAAGGAAGCAGGGTTGCTCCCTATGTGTGGCACAGCAGGGGCAGTGACAGCCCTGCCCACATTGCTCTTCTGAAGTGCCTCCACTGCCAGTGCTGTGCTCATGCTTACTCCACAACTCTGCGGAGACCTGGGATGAAGTGGGGCTTGGCTGAGACCCCACAACACCCAGTGTGCCCCTTGGCAGCCAGGGGTTTGCCCAGCAGTAACCAAAAGAGACCCCACAGTCAGCTGGAAAAGCTCTTTGTAACATGCTGTGCCAGGTAGCCATGGGGGCTGTGGTGACAGAGGTGTAGCCAGAATCTGGAGATCCCCTCAGCTCCAACTTGCTGTCTGCCAGTGGCAGGAAAGGCCCTGGCACACACCAGAGATACCCCAAACTGAGCCTGCTTTGCTGCAGAGGAGGGACACCAAGTACAGCAGAGGCTCATGGCCATTGTTTCTCTGACTGTCCTTCCAGCAGCTACCAGTGCAAAATGACACAACAAATTTCAGCCCATGAAATCTATCATTATTAGCAATTCCACATCTGAGCTCATTGCAAATGAAGTAACATGTCTGATACAAAGAGGGGTACAGTTTGCTTTTGGTTTGGTTTGGTTTTAATGTAACTCAGAAGTTAAGAAACTAAGTTTTACTGGAAACAGCAGATGTGTAAATGATTTTGAGAAATGAGTTAATTAACTTTGAAGGTATAAACCCCTTCATTAAAAAGACAAGGCATAGAAGTAACAGCACAATAGCATATTGCCTGCTATAATATTGTTCATTCACTGCTGTTTGAGTGAATGTATAAATCATATAGTCTACAAGGGCTAGTACAGTCTGTATCATTCATGTGCGCTGCCTTCCCTACCTGAATTAAATTTTAAGTGCTGCCTCCTAGGCAATTCATTGTCTAAGAAATGCCCAAAGACCCAGAAGGAGAAAGTTATGTAGCTAGCAAGGTGAAAGACCTACCCTGGACAGAAAAAGCCTAAGCACAGAGGCTCTGTGTGCACTGCAGATCGTGCTGGTGCCATATTTGCCTCATGCCTTTGTTTCTCTTTGTATATGGAAAGCATCCTTTGAGCTTTGTCTAGAAGTAATACAGGGCTAAATTTATTTTACATATATAGGTAGGAGTTTGGACTACTACATGCTTTGCTGATGTTTAGCCTTCGCATTGTTTGGTTTTAGGCAATTTGTCATCTGGTGTAAGTTTAGCCAGAACCTCATATCATGTAATGGTTAACAGAGAGCTTATGGCTTAAAAAACCTTGCATCCAACATTTGTTCCCCCACACAAAGCTTAATAGTGGTACAAGAATTAACATACATTACTTTTTTCTTTTCCCAAAAAATTTTTATGTCCTTTGCTAGAACTTGGCATGCATTAAAAATGGCAGTGGGGTACTTTATACATTCAACAAATACGATGGAGTGATTTGGGGGGTACCCTTAGCTGCAAGTCACTGAAATTCCTCTTGTCCCACCATAAAGGAAAATGTATTTTAAAACCCCGTGTGTTCGAACCAGCCAGGATCCTGGCCTGGCCCTCCTCTCCCCGTTCCCTCGGTGTGCGAATGCCTGTGCCCCCGCCGCTCGGGGACGCCTTTCGTGGCCGAGGAGGCTCCGGCTGGCTCCGGAGGCTCCAGAGGCTCCAGAGGGGCAGCTCAGCCCCACCGGCCGCCAGGGCTGCCAGGCCCCGGCCCCCGCTCCCCTCCCTGCATGGACTGTGAAATAAAGGTTAAAAACTTGCTTCCCTCCCTCCCGAGGGCTGTTCTGAGGTTGTTTGAGCTTGAACAGAGAGCTGTGTCTGTGCCGGATCGGGTGTTATTTCACCCCTAGGGCAGCGGGGACTCCTGAGCCGACACCGAGCGAGCGGCCGAGGGCTCCGGCTGAGGGTCTGCAAACAGCACGGGACAGACAGCACGGGACAGACAGCACGGGACAGACAGCACGGGACAAACAGCACGGGACAGACAGCACGGGACAGACAGCACGGGACAAACAGCACGGGACAGACAGCACGGCCCAGGTTTGTCTGCAGCCGCACCTCAGCGCTGAGCGACCAGGGAGGGGCTGCGGCGGGACCAGGGGCTGCTGCGGCAGGGAGCCGGGCTCTCGGGGCCCCGNCTGCCGCCAGCTCCCCGAGGGTTCGATTCTCAGCCAGGAGCCCCAGAACACCAGGCTGCCCGTCGCGTCCCGACAGCCCGCTCGCACCGCCAGCAGGAGTTCCTCCAGTCCTGGCCCCTTCTCCTGGCAGCCCGGGGAGGGGGTGGTGAGCTGCAGCCCGAGTGTTTGACCGTCACTCCTGCTGTCACCTCGCTCCCGAGCGCCGCGTCCCAGGGCAGCCC
>WEIU01017466.1:5483-17537 GCA_013389925.1 Aegithalos caudatus | reverse complement strand
CTTCCATCAGCAGGAGCATAAATATCAATAAAGTGATACTTTATTGATATTTATGAAAGGAAAGTAGCCCCTCCTCTCTTTAGAGAGCAGGAGTGTTTACTGTCTTGTCTGGTTTTAAACCTCAGTAGTTGTAAAGTAATGCAATTCCATTTGAAAAGTTTCATTTCATGCCTTGCAATCTTTCATCTTTTGCCAAGAGATGCAAATACACTGACTTTAAAATACCATTTTTTTAATGATTTTACTTCTTACATGGGAACAGTGCTATGTATTTATTGTATTTCTCTAATTACTCTCCCTTCTGCATATTTTTGGAGTACTATACACACTATCAAAGCCCAAAATACTTTGTTTCAAATTTTCCATTCTTTTTCCTTCTAAATTTCATAAATCCACAGTACAGTTAGTGTCCACAGCAGGTATGGGTGTTGAGCCTCAGTTTGGTAGGTCTACCCTTAACAGATAAACTTTGTTTGATAGTTAATCTTGCAGCCAACTTGGGAAACTTATTTCTTTTTAATCCATCTTTTTATGTATTTTACTGTGAGACCCTAATGTCTGTAAGAAGACAGTACTTTGCCTGGTTCTTAAGGTGATTGGACTACATGAGGTCTCTGAGGTCTACAGTCCAGGAGGTGTTGAGGTCTATGCTCTGTAAAAATGTTGAAGTGAACTGTGTAATAAAAATGTCTATCAAGTATGCAGAGACTCAAAACTAAAGGCTGTATGCTTATTTCTGGAGACAGGTGTAACAATTATTCAAGGTTGTTTTTAAGTTGTTGCTATATTCTTTCACTTCTATAGGATTCTACCTTTGAAGATAGATGCGATAGCTATCTTACTCTGGCAGAATATGTACAAGACTTCCTAAATCACCTCACGGAGCAACCAGGTTGTTTTGAAACAGAAATAGAGCAGTTTGCTGAAATACTGAATGGCTGGGTTATTGCAGATGAAGCTTTACAAGAACTTGTTGAACTCATCTATCAGCAGGTAATGTATTCTGTCTTACAAGATGGACATTATGCCTCTGTCCAAGACAGGCATTCCAATATTTGTTACATAATTGTATCAATGCAGTATTTTAACGATTTGATGTTCTTTCCTTTTAGACTGAAATATATAAGGAAGGATTTTGCTCAGTAAATTGAAATGGTAGCTCAGATTTGGGATGCCTGAATTGTATACATTTTCCCAGTTTGCTGTTTCCTTTGTTGTGTGTTTGTATGTCATGAATAACATACTACAGTTGAAATTATGGTATTAAATAAAGGATGTTGTATTTTAATTTCTGTATTTATATGGTAAAGATTGAAGAAACAGTGTTGTACAGTTTTATTCTCTTGTGCAAAAAATAAATTCTTCACAGCCCTAAAATACTTTTTAATCCTATGTGTTTAAAAATGTAAATTCATACCTACTGTGCACACCACCCTTTGAAAAATGCGTCTTTATTGACAGGCTTTTTTCTTTATTTGAAATATACCTATTTCAGAACAGTGTAATTGGAGGAAAGGAAAACTCATGTAAGGGTAACTAGGTCCAGTCCCATTGATGGCCATGGAAATGAGGACAGAGACCTTGAGCTGAACTCTGTACTAATTGGGGGAGCCATTGGAAAGAACAGCTTAATACGTGTTGCTTAGCAAATGAGCTGCTGTTACTGTCTTTTGGGCTTGCTGCAGAGAATGAAGCCATGCTTCTGGCTTGCTCTTTATTTTGTTGAGTGTCTCACCCTTTCACAGGTTTGTTGCTTTCAAGTTCTAACTTTAATGCAGACTTTTACTCAAGTGCAGATACCTGCAGAATATTTTAGTCTGGTGTATGTAGAAGTGGAATGACTGGTTGGTCATTGTACAGGTCTGTAGAGTCTCAGGTTTCTAATTAAATTAATGCAAATTTTATTGTGACCAGTTTAGTTAGACATGATGATCACCTGTACTGCATTTGGCAGCATCATTTTCCCATTCTTTATTTGAACCCATGGAGGATAGTTTAGAAAGAGATTAAAATATTCCATATAACTTTATTGGAAGGAAAAAAAAAGAAGATTTTATGCTGTTTTTAACTTCCTGTATTTTAAATACACTGACTCTCATTTAATAGAAGTCTTTAATGTTGCCTCTTCCTCTTTGGCCACCTTTAAAAACAAGTTCAGCGTTAGGGTTTACTGTGATTTTTTTCAACTGAGAATCTCAGTCTGAAATTACATGAAAAATAAAGCTTAATGCCAAAAAGCTATGCTAGTATCCAAAAGCATCTAATTTTAGATACGTTGTATGTCAGGTTACCACAGTGTTAAGGCAAAGCCAACTACACTTACTATTCTTCTGTCTTGAGCAGAAGCTTAAGTATTTGTCTCCTGGCTTTTCACAAAACAATTAAAATTACTGAAATTTTTAAGCAGCTGCTTCAGTGATACAAATTTGACCCAACTAAGCAGATTTACAGATGCTAGGTTTGTAAAGGAAATTTACTGAAATTAAGTAAACCCAAGTACTGTAGGATCTTCACTTCTATGTAAGGTATCTTCTTATTAATTATCTATTTACATTCTTATTTATGTCTGAACAGAATGAGGTGCTGGTTCTTTTGACTTACAAAAGTTGGATACTGACTTCATAGTTTAAAAACCTTGACTGTTGTCTAGTTAATGCAGTGGATTGTTCCTGTTAGAGCAACTACGGTTTCTTGAGAATTGTACTGGTAGATTAGCCTTCATACTTAGATTGTGACTTTTCTGAATTGAAGATAAAGTAGCTTTACCAGCAATAATTGTTCTAAGAATATGCTTTTGCAATGTAATGATTGATTATTAGGAAGATATAGGGTGATTTTTTTCTTTTTTTTTTTTTTCTTTGTATGCTACGCCAGATCATGATACCTAAAATTTAGTTATTTCAATGTTTGGTGCAACCACAAGTACAGACCAAATAATAAGGAATATAATGTTTAAAAAACACAGATGAGATTTGAAGAATTTATGTAGGTGTTTGGGTGTTAAAGTTTTTGTTTGCTGGGGGTTTGTTGTGTTGTTTTTTGGGGTTTTTTTATGTTTGTTTGTTTGTTTTGTGGGGGTTTTTTTGGGTTTTTTTTTGTTAGGAAAAAGTATTAAAAAGGGTTGCCTTATAAAAAAGGGGTGCCTTTTCTAGTCAAAGCAACCGATTGAACCAAAGCACCAAAATCTTTTTAAGTAGTTCACACACCTCTTACTGGAAAGAGAATTCCATTTGCAATCTTAATTATTTTGTTGTACCTTCCAAAGACACTTATTTTTTTTCCAGCAACTCTACGTGCATAGTAGAATTACATTAAGTGCATATTTTTCTATACCTGTAAGAGATAGCTAGGTAAAATTTCATTAGCAAGACTTTTTTTTCAAACATGAAAACATATCTATAGCACTGATGGATAATCAGATATAAAAGAAATATTTAGAGATGATAAAACCAAAGGAGAAGTTTTCTGAGTTCTTAGTATCCTTTCTTTTCTTTTGGATAGAGCTGATGAACTTATTTGCAAAAAAACCTCTTTTCACTGAAACTGCATCTTAGAAATAATCTGAAATTCAGGTGTTGTTAGAGGAGGCTTGAAAATGAGTGAACAGTTGCCACTTCTGTAAATTTTGAATTATCAGGTTAAAACAAAAGATTTTTTACACAATATCATTCCTACCACCTTTTTTATATGACAAAGGTGTAGATGTTCAGCAGTAATAGGATTTTTTTAGAAATAAAAAAGATCCATGAAGATCCTTTAATGTATCTTGTAATGGTGTAGTCTTACTCTCTGATTCAGAAGTCTGCTATTCTGCTGATTGCTGGAGCATGTATGGGAGGAAATATTTCTCTTTACTTGCCATGTTCTTACAGTCTTTCCTTGAGTATTAGCCACAGCAAAAAGAGATTATGGAATAAATAGCTTATAGACTGAAAGAAGACAACTTTTTATTATGCTGTTTGAATGTACTCATTGCTCCTTGAGAGAGTATGTGCTCTTGAAAAAGTGTCTTAATATCTACTGTTGATTTTTTTTGTTTAAGCAGTCTGTAAGTGACCTTGATACACTCTTTAGTTGTAAGTTGCGTGCAGAAGTAGAGTTAACATGAAGGCGCTTGGCATAATGGTGATTGTTTTCTTAGAGCCATAGTATCACAATATAATGAACTTTCAAGTTCTGCTGATATCTATGTAGCAAAATGTTGAAGCAATTCAAAAGTGAACATAGCAAATAGTAATTATTAATCATTAATTTTCTGCTCTTGAGTTGTCTGATCAACATTAAGGATGAATTTCAAAAAAGCTTTTAAAATATTTTCTGATAGCCTAATCATTAGTTTTATAAATAACTTATTTTTCCATTTTTATTTTGGAAGGCCACATCTGTCCCAAATTTTTCATACATGGGAGCACGGTTGTGTAACTATCTATCTCACCATCTAACCATTAGTCCACAAAGTGGGAACTTCCGACAGTTGCTGCTTCAAAGGTCAGTATCAGTCACTTTAAGCCTGTTATTCTCATCAGTCACATCTTTCTGGTTTGTGTGTTAACTCTTACTGTTGCATACAAAGAGATACTTATTTAAAATAGTGGTATAGGCTGAGGAGTATCCAAAACACAGGTACATGCTGTGTATTTAACACATGCATTTAAAATATTCCAGTCTTTTTGAATATAAAAATAGGATTCCTAAAAAAAATTTTTTTTAAATGTAAAAATTTGAAGTTCTGTGGATCTTTTGCACTGAGTATATTAGACTGATCGCCAAAATAGTGCAAATTGGAAAGTTAATCTACATTTAAAGTGTACTAAAATCACGTATAGGTACATAGGTTCTTGTCCTTTGATTCTTGCCAGTACTTACTTAATTGTGTTTTTTTCTTTAGTGCTTCTGTTTTTTGCCTGGCATTGCTGTGTGAGGTTTTACCACTGATTGGCTAGCTGACTTTGTATCTATGACATTTGTTTAAAATCCAGAAGGACAGATGTATTCTGTTTCAGTTACTGCAGATTTCTGGGGACCATAGCTTAATAATGATTAGACTCTATAGTTGACAAAAATGAAACATTTTAAAATTGTTATATGTCTTTCAAGTATTACTACATGACACTTGAAGGAGTACTGTACTTTAGAAATTTGCCTTTTGTTTTTTGTTTAAAGACATCTGGCTTTCTAAGCTGCAGGTTTGCCTCTTATTTGAAAAGTTTTTACTTGGTCCAGCAAAAGTATGATAAACTTTTACTGTAGTGTATTCCAGTGGTCTTTTATCATGAGTGTAATGTTGTGGTTTAACCTGGCAGGTAGCTAAACAGCTTGCAGCCCCTCACTCACTTCTCCCACTCTCCCAATGATACAGGCAAGAGAACTGGGATCAGAAAAAGTAAAATTCATGGGTTAAGGTAAAGATATTTTATTAGGACAGAAAAGAATGGGAATATAATAACAGTGATAAAAGAACTAGCATACACAAAACAGGAGACACACGCTCACCACCCACGATGCCCAGACGGTTCTTGAGCAGCAGCCTCCAGGCAGGTTTGTCCCTGGTTTGTGTGCTGAGCATGAGGCCACATGGGATGGAATATCTGTGTGGTCAGTATGGGGTCAGTTGTGTCTCCCCTCATCATCACCCCAGCCTCCTCACTGGTGGGGTGAGGTGAGAAGCAGAAGAGTCCTTGATGTAGTGCAAACACTCTGAAGCAACAGTTAAAACCAGGGCATGCAGAAGCTGAAAATACTATTTTTTCTCTTAGTTTTTGTTGTTGGTTTTGTTTGGTTTGGATTGATTTTTTTTCTTTCAAAGTTATAACTTATGGTTTTTTTAACTGTGTTACTTGAACATGAAAGGAAATGCCTGTTAATGTTGCATTTTCTGGTTCTTGGTTTTGAAGCAAACCTAATGGATAACATTAAATGTTAGCACCCCGAAGCCATTAATTTAAGGTTTCTTAAGTCTTGCTTGCTAATATGGATGAAATTGGGAGCGTGGAAGGTGTGCACAGATAAACAACCAATAATATGACCACAGAGAGGTCATCTTCTGTTTCTCTACAAAGTTTTTACCTGAAATTTTGTATTTCAGCTCATTAGATTTTTCAGTTTCTCCAGTCTTTCTCAATCCATTACATAATCATTCAGAATACATTAAAATTTGTCTGGGTTTCCTTTTATCTCAAGTATTTTTTAATTTTGTTTTTGTACTGTTCTGTAAACTTGTGTATTTTGCTAGAAAAATTACTTCACTGCCATAGTATGTTAATCCTATTTTTTGGTATTTATATTTAAATTACAAAATCATAGAATTATTTGAGTTGGAAGGGATCATAAGAATCATCTAGTTTCATACCCCCTACCATGGTCAGGGAACCTTCTGCTAGACCGGGTTCCTCAGAGCCCCATACAGCCTGCTTTAAACACAGGGATGGGCCATCCACAGCTTCTATGGGCAACCTGTCTTGGTGCCTCACCACACTCACGGTGAGAAACTTCTTCCTAATATCCAGTCTAAGCCTGTCCTCTGTTAGTCTGAAGCCATTCCCCTTTGTCCTGTCACTACATGCCCATGTGAAAAGTCCTTCTCCTGCTCTCTTGTGGGCCCTTTTTAGGTACTGGAAGGTGCTACAAGGTGTCACCAATGCCTTCTCTCAGTTGAGCAATCCCAGCTCTCAGCCTGTGCCCATAGGAGAGATGCTCAGGCCCTGTGGTCAACTTGGTGGTCTTCTCTAGTCTCAGTCATTATGTCTGTGACCTCCCTGTTCAGAGGACCCCTGCTCTGGATGCAGAGCTCCAGGTGGATCTCACCAGAGCAGAGCAGAGGGGCAGAATCCCCTCCCTCCCCTGCTGTCCACACTGCTCTGGATGCAGGATACAACTGGTTGTCTGGACTTCAAGCATGCACTGTCACATTGATATTCTCATCACCCAACACCCCAAGGCCTTCTTGGCAAGACATTCTTCAACCACTTCCCTGCCTAAGTGTTCTTAATACTTGGGATTGCCCTGACCCATGTGCAGAACCTTACACTTGGCCTCACTGAACTTCATGAACTTCATGTGCAACCCCAGTTCCACAGGGCCACCTCTCAAGCCTGTCAGGGTCCCTCTTGTGTGCCATCCCTTCCCCTCTAGAGTGTCACTTAACACCACTAGCTGGGTGTCATGAATTATCTATCACTGTCACTTAACATGGCAAATAAAGAATTTATTAAATAAGTGTAAAGGCTAACCACATCTAAGACAATGTGGTAAGCATCCCTGAAGAGAGGAACATTCATTTCTTTGGGCACTGGCTGCCTATGTTACTCTTGCACATCCTGGATTCATATTCAATTGTATAAATTGTGTAACTGTATTAATTTCTGCATGTTATAAGTTGTCCTCTTTAATTTTGCTACATCAGCTATCTCAGTGCTTAAAGACATAATCATGTAATCATATGTGTTCCTCTAAAAGGATGCAAACCACTGTTTCTTTGTGAGGGCCTCTCATTCCCTTCACAGATCATACATTCCAGCATTCAGCATGTAAGAGTTTTTGTGCAGTTCGTAAGTTATCAGCATTCCTTTAAATGAGTAGCATGTTACATATGTTGGAATGGCTACAGATGGTATAATTATGTTTTCATTTTTACAGGTGTCGAACTGAGTATGAAAACAGAGATGAAGCTACCAAAGGGGATGAGACTACTAGAAAACAATTTCATGCCTTTGTGCTGTTCTTAGCTGAACTTTATCTCAACCTAGAGGTAAGAAGAAAGCTGGGTGTCACATAGCTTTTTATAGATCTTTTTCTTGTGCATAGGTAAACACTGAAATGGACAATAATTTGAGGTGTTTTTCTGAAGGCAAAGGGCAGTAAAATAAAAGAACTTTAAAACAGTTTCATTACAATGTGTATGTCCAAGAAACATATAAATAAAAAAGGACAAGATCATTAGAAGAGAAATATATAAAAATTAAAGTGTAAGAATTTGTGGGAAGAACCACAAGCATCTTTGAAATTAAGCTTTTGGTATTTTCTGTTACTGGCAAAACCCCCAGATGGTTATACTTAACCAACATATTAAATGTTATTAAATGCCTAGCAGAAGCAGATCAGGATCAGTAACACATGTAATTCAGTATTCAGGTATGAATAAGAGGTCTTAACAAAACATTGAGGCAAATGTGAAAATCCTCAAAATGACAACTTAAAAATGCAGACTTTTAATGATATTTCTACTGATAGCTGTCACTGGCTGATGCATGAATTATGCAATCTTGTATTTAGATTTGTTTTCTGTATCTGTGATATGTTCAAAAATATGTACAATTTTTTTATTTTTATGCCTGTGTATTCACCAAGTTCACTCCTGCTGTAGTGTAGTTAAAAATACATGTTTGACTTTATTATTTCAGTGGTTTGAATAATCAAACACTATAAAAATGTTCTTCTGACATGAGGAAAATTCTTCTCTTACTTCCATTTCTGGACCATAAGTGGTCCTTGAAACCTACTTTTCACTTACTATAAGAAAAAAGGAAGATTTTCAAAGACTTTGGAACAGGGGAAGTTGTCCATTTGTGGAGTATACCATATTCCTTGGCATATACCATTTGGTTTTAGACTATTCTCTGTAATTTTTAATTATATAAAGACTGCCTTCTTGAAGTAATCTACCACTGCTGTATAGAATATGTAATGCAGTGTGGAAAAGAGCGTGAGGTTCTGGGAATTAGGTATTTCTCGGGCCATTAGGCAGGCATTTAGGTAGGCAGCTTTTCTTAGCAATTTGTTAGCAGAGAAACAAAATTCTGGATATTCACTGTCATGCCAGAAATGTAAAGAGATTACCTAGAGTAAGTTTTCCACTGACACTGAGCTGTGTGGTGCAGTCAACATGCTGGAGGGAAGGGATGCCACCCAGAGGGACCAGGACAGGCTTGGGAGGTGGGACCCTGCAAATGAGGTCAAGGGCAAGGCACTCATCTGGGCCAGGCACAAATATGAGCTGGGTTGGGAATCAGTCAGGAGCAGCTCTGTGAGAAGGGTTTTGGGTGTTGGTGGATGAGGACCTCAACATAGCATGCATCAGAAGACGTGTGTCAGCAGATTGAGGTAGGTGATGACCTAGATGATGTTTAAGGTCCCTTCCATCCCAAAGCATTCTATGATTCCATGAAAGTCTATGTTCTAAAATGGTTACAGTATTTGGCATATAGAGGTCAACTATGTTGATCACAAGCCAAATCATATAGCGTTCAAGAGAGAAAATGTGCCTAAATTCTTTTCTAAAACTTAAGTCTGTTAAATGTTGGGGGGTTTTTTATATGTTTTGCAGATTAAAGGAACAAAAGGACAGGTTACACGAGCAGAAATTCTTCAAGAAGGTCTTCGGGAATTACTAAATGCACTCTTCTCTAATCCTGTGGACAGTAACTTGATATGTGCAGTTAAATTGCTGAAGGTAAGACAGTAGTTTTAAAAGAAAAAAAAATCACGTTTTGTAAACTGCCTAGCTTTAATATAGGGAATAGTAGGGTAAATTGCAAATGAGGAAGTATTTATAGGGGTTTATGCATTTCAGCATTAGCAAAACAAACTACTTTTTTGTTTTCCTTAGTACCATTAGGAAATTGAGCCAGTAAAAAAAGTAACAAGATGCTCTAAAAATAAATTCAAGGCCATTTGTGTACAAATGAGCAATAGAAGTGAAGTTAAGGTGCAAAGGAATAAATGCTTCATCTAGATCTCATTTTGCTGCTTCTGGTGTGGGAAAAAACTGTAACCAGTCTAAATAAATTGTGAGATCTTAGGTTTTCTCTGTGTTCTGAAGGACACTTAACCATTGAAGTTCACCACTTTTTGTGGCAGAAGTTTGTTACTGTATGCTACTTCCTTCTGTGTTGTCTGTGCCTTTACTATTGCAGAAATATATAGACTTCTCTTTCATGTTGAAAATAAATCTCTTTGCTCATAACCCATACCTTTTCTTGTAAAATGGTTATCCTCTGTGTAGGAGAAACACCTATCTTCACTAGGTATCATTATACTTGTAGTTGGGGAAGCAGTTTAAATTAGGGATGAAGGTTAAGTGCTAAACAGTCTTTTTCTGAAGAGTTTTGGTTGGCTTGTTTGTTTTTCCTCATTTTTTACCCTTCCTCATACTCCACTGCTTCTCAGACTGTTCTGTCTTTAATTTCATTTCTGACACCTTGTTTTGATTTCATAGACAGTAGGGAAGAGAGATTTTTGTAATCTAAAACCTTCATTTGAAGTTTAGATGTTTAAGGAGGTTGCTTCCCAGCAAGTGTGAGATTGTGCTCAATGAGCACATTCACTCCTGTGGTCAGTCCTTATGTTGGCAATGCTGCCCTGAGGCAAGGCCCACTGAAGAACATTTTTAAGCAGCAATACATAAATGAGGAAGCTTTACAGTGCAGTAAAGAAGAAAAGAAGCAGAAAACCAGTAATCTAAATTGTTTTATGAAACACTTCTATATCTAAAAGGTTTTACAGAACAAAGAGACTCTTTGTTTTGTCATGCAAGTGTTTTCTGCTGTTTTACAGTATCTACAAATGTTGAGTATATTTATAGCTAGACTGGGCTACCTCATGAAACCTTGGTTTCACTACTGAAGCAATAAATGTCTCATTTTATCTTTTCCATTTAATACGGTGATAGATACAGGTTTTTCTCTGCTTGCGGTGCAATATGTTTATTTTTAATTAATCTTGATGCTATTACCTAATTATCTAGGATTAAGGTAAGACCACTGTGGGATACTACAAATGCTAGGCAATATACTTGCCTTTCTTGTGGGATTTTATCCCTTTGTATCACCAAATGCCATTCCAAGCATTTTTGATCATGTAATGTTTATGCTGAGGAGATTGTTATAGGTGGCAACCTATTTTTTTTCTGATTTAACTCCTGTGCAAGTATTGGGCGATGAAGTACCTATTGTTGTAGTAAAAGGCTTTCATCCATAGCTATTCTAGACTGACTGCTGCTAAAGCTTTCCTGGCAGCAGCTTCAGCCTCATAGATTTTTACGTATTAAAGTTCAGGTTGGCTTCTTCAGATCATTCTGCTCTCCTTAATACATACCCAGATGAAATTCTCTGGCATGTGTGATGCTGGCCAAGTTGACTGAAGTGTTTCTAAACTAAGTGTTTCTAAAGTGTTTCAATAAAATATTTGCTGTTGTCATGCAAACTGGTGGAATCAGCTACAAAAATAAGATTTAAAAGAAATAAAGGATGGTAGTATGTACTTAAATAAGATCTGCCCAATGTCACAGGAGAGTCATTTCAGAATCATATTTCAAAACTGAAACAAGTGGCTATGAACTTCTAGGTAATATAATATTGGACACAGAGCTCCTATATTGTCTGTAGTGTAAAATTAACTATTTAGGAGGTCTATTAATCTGTTTAGCAAAGAGATACAGGCAGCTGGGACCATCAGCCATCACACAGTCCAAGTGTCATGAATTGTTACAGAATCTCTTAAAAGATTCTGTTTATTAAGGATTTCTAATTTTTAAAAAAATAATTAGTAATCCCTTGTCTTTAGTTGACAGGTTCCGTTTTAGAAGATGCCTGGAAAGAAAAAGGAAAGAATGATATGGAGGAAATGATTCAGAGAATTGAAAACGTTGTGTTGGATGCAAACTGTAGCAGGTGAGAAGATAAGTTTACATGCAGTGTTTTGTTTATATGAAAAAGAACACCTTTACAAACCTTCAACCATATTGAAAAGGTCCAAAAAATTATCTTTAAAGCTTATATTTATGAAAATTAATGTAATATGTAGGTCAGTTTCCATGTAAAAAAAAAAAGTGTTTTTCAGTTGAAGGCTAATGTTGCTTTTTTGGCAGTTGGGTTGATTTTATTTTGGGGTGGATTTTTTGTATTTTAGTTTTTAGTAGAGATTCAAGTTCCATTGTTTGGTTGGGTTTTTTTAATCTATTAGGTCTTGATATCTTCAATAAGACCTTTAGGCTCTTAAAGCAAGTATATATAAAAGAGAAAATAGGGGCAGTATCTCATAGTTTATATACTTCTAATT
>WEIU01017465.1:2751-13952 GCA_013389925.1 Aegithalos caudatus | reverse complement strand
AATCCAGCAATTTTAGTTTGGTCCAGAAAATCTTGATTCCCTTTTCAGCAGGAGAAAGTTATGGGTTCAGCTTCCACAGTTTTTCTTTGTCACATCTTTCTTAGAGAGAGAGAAGTCTGACCTTATACACACATCCTGCACTGGTAGAGGAGCTGAAGGCTTCGGTTGAGCTGACTTCCCTGCCAAGAAAGAGAGAAGCTTGTTCCTGAAATGCTTAAATCTTTTATTTCATATCAAAAAATCTGATCAGGGTCTGGTCTCACCTCATCTTTTGAATGTCACTCAGGTCGACTTTTTTTACCAGGATCACTTAAAATTATGTCATTCTGTAGTGACCTTTTTAAGCTTCTTCAGTCTTCCAACTTGGTGCAATCATCAGTGAGATGAGAGAACCTTGTCTGGGCCTTGTGATTTCTAATCCTTGCACAGTGTGAAATGCCCACAGTCCAGGCTTCTGCCATCTTTAGTGTCTTGTGCACTGCAGAATAAACTTTTGTAAAAAGTTAACAAAGAGTTGGTTTTATTAAACCAGTAGTACAAACAACTGAAATAATCTACAGTGCCTAAGTATGACACTTTAACCAATAAATCAACAATAATTAATTTTGGTAAAAAAAAAATGGTACTTGCTAAGAGAAAACAGCACATTCATACAGGGAGATCTGCATTCCTTTACTTACTGGGAAGGATGGTAGTGTCTGTCCTCAGAGCTTCACTTTTCAGAAGTCACTGTGCAATTGACTGAAGAGCTTTGGACATGTTCCTCGCAGTTGTGCTTTTCTCATTCAAGAGGAAGAGAAAACACGAGCCACTAACCAACATTTTAATAAAGAGTACAGCAAACCTCGTGAATGATATTGCCTTGTGCATTTTACTGTGCTGTGCTTTCAATGTGCTTTTGAAGAACGCTATGTATGTCAGAAATTCACATAAGCACACTGTAGGACTTTTAACACCAAAATACACATCTTGCAGCAAGTGTGAAATTTCCCAGATATGTACATGTCATATAAATTATATCTCTGAAGCTTTTTCAAAGGGATGAGAGTGAAGAGAACAAAGTAGGATAATATTTTAAAAAGAGCCTGTTTAATTTTGTCCTTGAAAAAGGTAGAATAACTTCTGAGAGGTTTATGGTCAGTTTTTTGGTTTTGTCGCTTATTGGTTTTGCTTTTTGTATAGTGAATTTTCTTAATGAAGTAAATCTTGTGGAACTAAAAACTACTATTTGAGGCTAAGTATACACAATCACTGGCAGTCCTATACTGAGAAGTCTTGGTGGAAAATTGTACTATGTTGAACCCACATTGTTCCTAACAAAATGAAGACAATTGTCTGCTCTTTCAAAACTCAGTTTGGCAGAATACAATTCTTTTGCCTCCAGAAGAGATTGCCATTATATAAAATCTTTGTTTCATGGGGGAAGAGTGAATACTTGGAATTCAGCTTTTCAAGAAAAGGCACAGAAGATGCTTGAATTAGATATTAAGTGGCAGTCTGATAAAGGTGAGAGATGTTTCATTTCATTTTTGCATTTAAAGTTTAATTTAAAAGAAGTTAGAGTCAGCAAAGACATTTTGCTTTATTATAGTTCCAGGTATGAACACCTACATAAAATGGAGCTGCATTAAATCATTTCAGAAAACGCGATACTTCTTGTAATTCTGAGAAAAAATTATGAATATTCTAGTCGTCTAATATTCATAAATCTGATTAATGTCTAAGTCTTTTTTTTTTTTTATATTTAGAGTACATCTTTCCCTTATATGACAATTATTTCTAGGCATAATTTGTCAAGAATACTTAAATATTGAATTTCTCTCTCTGTCCCTGTCTCTTTCTTTCTCACTTCCTCTTTTTCTTTGTAGGCATTGATTTTTTTTCAGACAGAGGGGTTGAATTACACACTTTTTTAAAAAATTTTCTCTAATTTTATTCAAATAGTATGAATACACCAAGTATTGCTAGAAATCTTCAAAAACTCTGAGACAAAAAATGTTCTTATTAAAAAAGTTTAAAAAAAAGAGAAAAATCATGAGGAACACCTAATTTTTAAGAAACTTATTCTTTTTGCAGGAATTCTTGTAAGCAAAAGCCTTGTAAAGTCATCTACTGTTCTCTTAATGAGAAATATCAGAATTTTTGAAATCTGATTGATTAATATAGTGCTGTAATTCTGATCATGAATTTAAAAAAAAATAGTGTGTGCAGAGCCACAGTAGAACTTCTTTGTATTTATTAAAACAGCATAACGTTTCAAGAGAAGCAAACACATATACCTTGTGAACATGAATTTATGAAAAGATAAAAAAGGGGTAAGATAAGAATATAACCCATTGCTAAAAATATTCTCTGTAATTCATTGTGTAATGCTTGGCCCGGGCTGGTTCAAGCTGTTCCCAGTGATGAGCTTTTTACTTTTTTTTTCTTATGAGTTTATTTAAGGTTAATGGATCCTATGAAGAATTTGTTTCTCATACTCTGTTCTTGGCTATAATTTTTCATTTTCCTTTCTCTAAATTAAACTTTTGAAAACTGTAGTCATTCCAGAAATAATTAGTAGGAACTTAAAAGTTGACTTTAAAACTTTTGAATAGTTTTATTTCTGAGTCTATAAAATTTAGTATTCCAAATACACCTTGTGAGAGCTATACTTGGCAACAATTTTAGTTTATCTAGGTCCTCATGTGGTCATAATATACAAGTCCTCACAAGTGCAAGAAACTGAATAGTTTTGTAGAGAGCTGATGGCACTTGGAAAGATATTATATGCGTTGTTCATGCAAACACTGGCCAGGAAGAGCCACATTTTCAAAATCCCATTATTGAACTTTAGCAATTATATTGTCGCATTTGAAATTCCATACCAGTAAATCCAACCAGCTTAAGTTGCCCAGAGAAGTTCTGGGTGCCCCATTCCTGGACGTGTTCAACACCAAGCTGGATGGGACTTTGAGTAACCTGAGCTGGTGGAAGGTATACCACCCATGATGGGGAGAGAATATGTGGAACTAGATGATATTTAAGGTCACTTCCAACCCAAAGCATTCTATGATTCTGTGAAAAGTATATTTTGTACAGGTTTAATTTGTCTCTTTTATTTTCCTTCTCCTCAATTCACTGAACAAAAAGGTAACAAAATCAAACTCTACAATATTTTCTGAAAGGAAGTAACCCTTCCTTTTAAAATTTTTGCAGCTTCAGAAAGGTTCCTATGCATTCTGACCTCTTTTTAAATGGCTTTTTTAATGAGCTTCAACTTCTGAGGAAATTGTATCAAATGTGTGTACAGAAATTCTGATATTTTTCTGCAACATTACACTAATGACAGGGTTCCTAAAATTTCATACTTGATCTAGAGTCACATATTATAACAGATAGGTAGAAGAAAATATTTCTGAAGGTCTGTTGTATCAGCTGTCAAAAAAGAATATCTGTTTAATGGTTTAACAGCATACTCTCCTGGGAAATAAGCTGGTTCTACTTATCTGTGAAAATGAGCCATAAAACCAGGGCCACTTCTCTAAGGTGGCTTTGGACAGTTAGGTTGCTATCACAAGCTTTAGTTTTCTGGTGTCAGTAGACACCTCTGCTTTTGTTTTAATTTTAGATAACATTTGTCCTGCTACTGGAGAACCTGTGCTGTGGCAGCTGCTGGTTACCTAATTGATAGTCTAGCCCTCAGTCCTGAATCACAGAGATAGAAAAACATTTCTTTTACTGATTAACTCTGGTGACTTTTAGAGACAGATTGCTCCTGGAGATTTTTTTGGAGGGAGGGTGAGAACAAGGCTGGAGTTTGTTTTAGTTTTTTCTTCAGGAGGTTAATGATGCTGGTATTTGAATGATTTTTTGGTTATTTATCAGAAGACTGCAATTCCAGGTAATTCACTTCTGACATGATGCATCTTCCTTAGCTTTTGCACTGGACATCTTGCTGGTTATCAAGATTCCCCTATGCCAATAATACTCCCCTGGAGTATTACATACCTAATGCTAGATGACCAAATGGGATATTTTATATTTCTCAAAGGCACATTGAGGAGTCTTGGCTGATTAGATAGTGTAGCTGACTAGATTTTAGGTGGTTTTCTACAGGTGAACTGTAACCTACCTTAAAATTAGAAGTCCAGAGTTGGGTGAGTTTGTTGTCCTAGAAAGGGCTGTGTACCCAGAGAAGAGCAAGAGGTTCTTTTAGAATTTTTATTTTTTTTTTTAGATTTTTAAAGTAGTATTAATTTCTTAGAGTTACAGCTATGCAATGTAAAGAGGTATGATTAATGCATGAGCTGGAATGTGTAATATCACTTCCATAGATGTTAGAGTGTAAAAATTTTAAGTATATGTCTTCTCAATTCAACTGGGAATAAAAAAGGGAAAAAAAAGATTTTAAGAGAGTTAGATATGTTAGACATTCGTCTCTCTCTCTCATCCACTGTGAAGCAGATGTTTACATTTCTAAAATTCCTCCAAACTTCCAAGACTTAATATCAAATCCTTTTTAAATTATCACATTTTTAATATATATTTTCATACATGAAACAGTTCTCTCTTTGCTGCCTGTATCTCAGAGTTACAGCTCAACACAAGCATCATACCTTCAAAATTCATAGAAGGGCTTATGCTTTTAGAGTAGAAAGAACAGTATTCAACTCTGAGCTCTGTGTCTTTATATGATCATCAAGTACTGACACTTGTTATTTTGTAATAATGAACTTGATGTAACATGGTACCCAATTTATTGTATTGCTGCAAAATACAATATGAAGGTAATTGGTCAAATTATAATCTAGTTAAAGGTCTTTAATGACTACCATAAGTGAAGAATTTCTCAGCAGCTAAGATGAGTCTTCTGTTGCATCTATTTAAAAATCTGTGTATTGGTTCATCCAGGTTGTGAAATGCTTTTTTGCTATGAAAAAGCAGAGACAAAAAGTATGACTGGTCCTTACAGTGGTCCAGTTTACAATTAAGTTCTTAGCATATCAAAAAGGAGGAGTTATTTCCAGGGAAAAAGTGTGACTCTTTTAATGGCAGAAAATTGATGAAAAGGAAGTTTATAGCAGGCATTTTGACTGTCAATGTAATGAAAAATGGAAATGTTGATTCTGGTAGCAGTTATGTTTAGCAGGAGACAGAAGTCTTACGTAAGTAAAAGCATAAGGTCAGTTTTCCTGGATATCTCAAGTTGAGATATTAGACATAGAAAAGAGACTGAGTTCTGCAGTTGTAAAGGTTTGTTCAGGTTGATAAGTACTGGGTTCTGTAAGTGCCATAATAAATATATGAGAGTGTATACATATCAAGTAGGTTTGCCGCACAAAAGAGAGATAATAGCTTAAAACCTGTGAAAAGGAACAGCAGAATTATATCTGCTTCCAAAATAGGATGTGCTGCATTTGAGAGATACACATAAGAATGCTAAAGTACACCTCCTTTTTGTTGTTTTCAATGTTTGTTTTTCTAACTTGATATATTGTGAATGTGAAGATGAACTTTTATTCTAATTGCATATATTAAGCTAGGATGGACATGAACATATGTGTTATAATCTTATTCTTGAACTAAGGAATTTAGAAACTGGAAGAAAGTATGGTGCAGATTGACCTACATGCTGAAGAGAAGATGATTCTATATTTTCCATCCCTTCTCTAAAACACAAAAGGCATCCAAGGTATACAAGCACATCTATTTCACAAGTCCCTTGGGAGTAACAGGTGTCTGCCCAATTTCTATTGCAAACAGCAAACTTTAATTTTGGATAAAACTTTCTGCCTCTTTTCCAATCTTAAATACCCCAACCATATAAGAAGTGGCAAATATTTCTAATTACCTCCTACTGATCAAAAAAAAAAAAGATAAAAAATGGTGTGGGGAATGGCAGGAAAACCCAAATATCCAAGATCCCATTCACTTGTGTAAGCACTTGCTGTGTGACACTAAACCTTTGGACCTCATCTTCATTAACTGAGTGCTGCCTGTGTTAGGGACACTGATCCTCTGGATGCTGCTGCGAGAGCCGGAGCTGCTGCGAAGCAGAGTGGTGTGATGTGAAGTGATGCAGAAAACAGTAGAAGCTCTGTCGCTAGGTCAGCTGCAAGAAGAAGTGACGTGCGTGAATGTACAGTATGCGGAGTTTTCTGAATGATGCAGTCTCTCTTTCTCCCAAAGAACTTCAGCTAATGATACAAGGGGAATTCAGTTCCCTTTGGCAGGACTCCATGTTGGTCTGGATCGTTTTAATACTTCTGCTTCTACAGTTTCTTGGCTCATGCTGCTAAAAATATACATGACAGACTTAAAGTATCTTCTTTTAAAACCTACTTGTCAACAGTGATCATTAAATGTTCTTGTTTGCATGTGTGGTTCTCATTATTCTGACATAGCTATTAATACTGATGAAAATTAAAGAGAGAAAATCCAAATATTTTCGTACTTACATTTTTCCAGCAGCATCTGAGAAACCCCATAGCTAATCAGCCATAAATTTTCTTGATTTTTTGTTTATTATTTCAATTCAAGTGTAATATAGCAGTATACAAAACTGTATTACAGCAGTAAGAGCTTCAGAATCCCAGTAGATGATGCAATTATGATTAAAAATTAGTATTATTGAATAATTCACTTTTTTAATATTCAGGAGTAATTTTTTCTCTCATTTTCAATAACCATCAGTCTTAATATCTATCTAATGAAAAAACATAAACAGTGTCATCTGTCAGGTTACTAACAGAGAATGCCACTTATTGGAGCCTCATTGTTTACTTTAGCAGGTAATTTGTGGACCGGAATCATTTAATTGTTCTGAGCACATAATTACATGCCAGCATTTTCCAATTTAATTAAAATGTACAAATCTGAAGATTAAGGGAATTTTTGAATTATTAATCATTTCTCCTCTAGGAAATCTTGTTGCTCTGCAGGAGATTTGTCCAGTGTACAACTATACGTATTTTTTTCCTTCTCTTTCACAGACAGACAATTTTCCCGCAGAGCCCAATTACATGGGCAGCAGGCAGCAGTTTGTTCAAAGGTAAGGCCTATTAAATAACTTTCTTGGCTTCCCAATTTGCATTCTTGTCAAAATTGCTTTGCCAGAGAGTACAATTCAACTTAGAACAAGTAAATACAACACTTTTCTTTTTTTTTTTTTTTTTTTTTAAATATGTATTTCAGTAGCTCCACGTTCAAGGACCCAGAAAGAGCCAGCTTGAGGGACAGCGGGCATGGGGACAGTGATCAGGCTGACAGTGACCAAGACACTAACAAAGGCTCCTGCTGTGACATGTCTGTTAGGGAGGCACTCAAGATGAAAACTACTTCAACTAAAAGCCAGCCACTTGAACAAGGTGAGTGAAGGCTACAATGCCTACAAAAGCATAAAGTTTAAAACGTCATTATCCGGCTATTAGTATTGCAGTTGTGGGTTATCAGGGAGGAATAGCCCACTGATAATATTATCAGAGAAAACAGTAAATCTTGTCTCTAGCCCAGAGCAAAGAACACAGTATCTTTCAGAATGAACATGAAATGAAACCACAAGTGTCCAAAGCAGATTAAAAAAAAAGAAAAAAAAAAAAGAAAAAAAAAATCAGTACTTTTGAAAATTATTAGAATATACTCTATCTCCACTGGCATTGCCTGTGATATATACCATCCTTCTGTCAAAGCGTGATTTGAAAATTCAAACTAGACATGACTGCAACAGATAAAAGAACACCAGTCATTTACATTCCTCATGTAGTTTGGAGAAGAGGAAAAAAAATATTTTGCATAAAAGATGAGTAAAAATGAATCAGATGTTTTCATTTCATGGATGCATTTTCCTGTTTGTAGTGTTTATTTTGCAATTAAAGAGTAGTATGAGAAGCATCAAATACTAATACAGTATTATTTTCAATATACTTTCATTCACATCCCGTGAAGGTAGCGAAGATTAAGCGTGTCTGTGAAACAGTTAGAATAACTTCGATCAAGACAACGACAATGTTCTCTGCCAACATTCATTCTGACAAACAAGCATGTTTATTTCCTCAAACTGTGTCCAATTAATTTTTTCCACGTGTTTCATGTAATTAGGACATCTTTTATTTCAAAAGATACACTTCTTTTTGTTTTTTGTTTTTTGTTTTTTTTTTAAGAGAATCAGACAGACAAAACATTCTCTGCTTTTATGTTTCACTTCTACGCTGTAAGCAATAAAGGAGTGCATCACTGAATGATTTTTAAATGTTTTCTATGCTTCCCATTATTTTACTTTGTTGTGGTGAAGTTGCTTCAGAGTTAAAGATAGGAAATTATGAAATCAGTCAGCTTTAATAAGAAGTTATGTTTCTAATTAAGCAGAAATATATGATAAGCTTTTATTAGTTGTTGGTTAATTGGACCTGGGTTTTTTGCCTCTTAGCTTAGTCTGATCTGTAGTACAGTCATCAGAAAATACATGTTCATCTTCATTTTTCTGATTATGTTGAGATTGCAGTATAATTTTTGCAGTGCAAAATATTTAGAATGCTGCAGCATAATTTATTCTGTATACATTTGGAGGTTGACCTCATATATGACCTTATTTTCCAAGTAATAAATGCCAGAAAGATTATTTTTTCCTGACCTTTTGCCACAGCAACTCTCTGCTTATAATTGGACATTGATCTGTATAAAGATGCAGTGCAGGATTTTTTTTTTAAAGAAGCTATTTGAACGTATGTCTTATTCTCTAGTTTTGTGTGACACAAAGACAAAAATTCTGGGTTTCCATCTATCCAAGTATAGCCATGAAAGAGCTTCAAAATTTTTGAGGTTTCACTAGAAAATTATCTAGGACTCAGATTTAAAATGTGTGTTTTCTTAGAAAAGGTCTGTATGGCCAGTGTTCATAATACTGCAATTTATCCAGCAGCATCAAACTGAGTTCTGGTCAAAATATATGCAATCTAGTAAACACATTAAACCAAATATTGCCATTGCTTATTTTCATTATAATGCAAAAAGTTATACATAGGTTTTCGTTTGTCATTATACCTAGGTGAGCTTCCCTATTCATTAAGAAAATTTATTCCAATTGTTCAAATGAATTCCCCATATTCTTATTAAACATATATTGAATTGTGGACGTTAAGTATTGTCAGGCACTGAACTACACCAGTGGCTGCTTAAGTGAATTTCTTTACTGAGGAAAATAAAGCATTGGAGATAGAGAGACAAGTATTTTTTTCTTCTTTAAAAATTTTCTATTTTTTGTTCCTCTCAAATATAATTACAATTTCTAATGATATAAATTTATTTACTTGAATGAACTCTTCTGTCTCTTGTGTGCTATAATAAAATCATTGTCATATTATGAAAACAGAACCTCCATCGAGCACCTTATGGGATTTCAGGTCATCATAGTAACAAATCTAGTGCTATGTGGTGTTCCCAATGAAATTCATGAATACTTGTCATTGAACGTAGTATGATTTGGGTTCTTAGCCCAACGTAATATTTCTCTTTTGAAAGAAGATAAGTAAAATTGCTTTCCCCTAGTCATAAGCCAAGTTGAAGAAGGGTAAGAAATATGATATATGTGATTAGGATAGAAAAATAATTGAATTTTTCTTTAGAGAAAAATTATTTTCTTGGAAAAGGAGATGGAAGGCTTGCTAGAAACAATTGTCTCCAGCAATGCCTGAAGCAATATCAGAAGTTGTGGTTCTGTCATCATTTTGGTTGTGTGCAAGGATGTGAATTCACTATTTTGTAGCAAAGTTCTAGGCTTGATTATTTTTTATTAAAGATATTTGAAATACTTCAACTTCTGCTATCAGAACAACACTAATAATTAAATCTTATATAATCATTGAAAAATTATATGGATTATTTGTGAACTCAGGATCTTGATGTGAGATCCCTTTATGGATCTTTAATTTAAAAGTGAGTTAAATTTAAGTTTGCTATATTCTTCACATAATTCAAAACACTATTGTCATTAGTTCAGTTCTGCTTATGGCAGTAATAAGAACTCTAGTTATACCACTAATTTGACTACAGTTTTGATCAACTCTAGCCCAGATAGTTGGAAATTAGAAGGCCATAATGAGATAAGAAGTGTTTTGGTAACACTACAGCAACTGTGCCTCTCTCAGTAACAGAGAAAGAGCAAATTTTATGAAAAAAATTTTTGTAGACAAGATGTCTTCTGATTTGAGCATGAGATGGGAAGCAATCTAGCTTACTTTATGATTTTCATTAAATAAATTAAAACAGTGAATTATAGAGTCTGTTAGTTTACTGTTGAAATACTTGATCTCAAGGAAAATATATCCAGATAGCAAGTTTTGTCTGGTAATGATTTTAAACATTTTTACAAATAAGAAAGACAATGCAAATTTGATATAATTAATTTCGTAACTAATGAAATGTTTATGAAATGGTCTTAATGAAAAGCAAGCAGAAAAAACCCTCAAACTGTAAAAATTATCATGATAAGTAAGTCTTGTGTTCCAATAAGCACATCCCATTTTAGGTATCTCAGCCTTATACTCTCTTGCTGTGATATCCAAGCCACTTTCTGCATAAGAATATCTAGCTGTCTCTTAAGCTTACTTATGCTATCTTAATCACCTGTCTTACTAAACAGCTTGTTCCATATGCCTGCTACTCTTTTAATAGAATGGTTTGGGATAAATTTACTTTGTTTACCTGTCTTTTTTTCCACTCCTGTTGCTGATACTTTAAGCCCTGTCACTAGTTTGGACAGTTTGAGATCACTCTACTTAGAAGTCTTACAAGAATTAATAGTTTTGAACACATCTATTAAATTACCATTTATTTCACTCAAACATTTAGCATATAATATTCACTTTTTGCATTTAAATAACAGAGTAATTGGTTTGCTTGTTTTAAGTATGGTTTAAGAATAATAGCAATAATCTGTTATTTCGTTAAAAGGTATCCAAAGGTGAAAATTATATCATAACCCATAAAACATAAACAATAATATATACAAGGGAGCAGTAAAACAGCAAGGTGTTAATTTTATACTTTTCTTAGTGAATCCTGCATATGCTTACTTTATAATCAGTAAAAAATACTGAGTTATGGACTTTTCTGCAGTTACTCATAAATCATTGTCTTTGTTAGATTTTCCCAGGAATTTTTAGTTTCTTTTTCTTTTGTTCTGTTTGGTTTTTAGTTTAGTTTAGTTTAGTTTAGTTTAGTTT
>WEIU01017464.1:141099-177043 GCA_013389925.1 Aegithalos caudatus | reverse complement strand
TACATTTTTGGCACTAAATCTGGCCCTGCTGCTCCCTCGACAGTCTCATTAACTTTACCCTGAGGTGTGGATTTTTGTTAGTAGCCTTTTCTGAACCCAATCTCATCAGCAGATTGTAATTGTGCTCTGAAATGATGCTTGTTGTGATTATTAAAGCTGGAGTATTTATCCGTTTGGTTTTAGGGACTTGGGTGCAAGTAGTGCTTGTTCCTCCTGCTTTACAACCTCCTGACATAAGCAGTTATTTTTAGGTGTGTAACTTAGGTTGTGAGCATCTGATGTATAAGAACTGCTTACAGAGCAGGAGTGTGTCATTACAGCGTGTGTACCTGCAGTATATGAGTGCTCCCATGAATTCCTCATTTTATTCTTCACTGACACTGTATCTGCTTAGTTTCAAGGGCATTGCAGAGTGGCAGTGGGGGTGGGATGTAGAAGGCAGCTTGCTGCTGACAATTCTGGCATAAACATTCTTTGTAACAGACATAATTTGGATACCAGGCTGAATTTTCAGCGGTAATTAACAGGTTGAGTAACCTCAGCAGTTGTTTATAAAGTACCTGCAGAAGTTGTTCTCTAGAGGATGGGCATTTTAGTATTGAGCAATTTATACTCTGGCTGATACACTTTGTGAACAGCACTTTACCTGATCCAAATTCACATTGAATTAAAATTGGGTTAGGTAAGAACAAGTTCCCCATAAAAGCATTAAAATTATTATGAAAGAACACTCTGTGATAAATTTGGAACAAAATGAGAATGCTAAAAAACCCAGCTTTTATATTTCACATTAGCATTTTTCTGTGGCAGAAATATTGGTAAAAATGTTTTTAGTTAATACACCTTTTCTCCAGAAAAGTGAACTTATTGGAAAAGAGAAAAGCACAGAAAGCATGTTTTGAATACATATTCTAAATCCTATGAGCTTCAAAATATGTCAACATTTGGCGTGTTGCTAAGGGCATTATGTGAACATTTGTATATCTAAATCACATAAAATCACTACCACAATAATTGTTCATCTTGTTTTTCTGAAAGTCTTGAAGCTCGTTTGGTAGAACTAGGAGGAAATAATGTTCTGGTATGCATAATGGTAAGAAAGTTGTTGGTGTCTTTAGGCAAGATAATGAAAAACCATCCTAGTCAGTTTGTGAAATATAACATGATTTTAATTTACTTTGACTTCTCTGTTTGGAGCACTGTGCAGGCAGAGGGGAAGTCTCCCTTCAGTGAAAACCCAGAACTATAGCAGACCAGTGGCTGACCCCTACACCTGGCCTCTCCTCTGGGTTGTTCCAATTTGAAGCTAAAAGAGCTCAAGCAGCTGGGTAATATTAATATAAGAGAAACCAGCGAGGTGCAACTGTATTTCAAATACTAATAATAACATTTAATAGACTTCAACTCCCAACTGGTGTAAGTTAAATACAGTGCTGCTGCTGCAGAGGAAAGAAGAGCTGGCCACTTTACAGCAAATCAGGCACTGTGATGTGGTTCAAAAGTGTTTCCATCAAACCCTCCAGATGCAAGCAGATTTCACTATTGATTATCACTTATTTTACCGTGAGTACTAAAGAAGATAGCCAAATGCTCCAAGATATACTAAAAAAGATCATAGATTTTCTCTTTCAAGTTTTTGTGACTGGGAATAAAGTGTGCTTTGGTGTGCTTGGATGGAAACATGTATAAAGGAAAGGAAATGGAGCAGGCTGAATTTGTTCTCAGGGAATAAGGTTAGGATGTGAAGCCTAATAATGTCTCTTTAAATATCTAAAAGTATAATAAAGAAGGTTTGAAAGCAATCAGAGGTGTTAAAACAAAGAGCTTTCATATCCATGTATTCAGCAGTACAGAGGTAATAACATCAGCAGAGTATGAGTCCTTAAATACAATGGTGCTACTAGAGAAAACACCACAGTGTTTTCAAACCCTAAAGTTTAGTTTTTTTAATTGGATCTGTTGTGTTGCAATATCCTACAATGGTGCTACACTGAAAAAGAGATGCCCTTGCTGTACAGGTAACCCAGTATCACTTACATGTAAACCATATTAAAAAATAATGGTGCTGTGTGAGGTTGCTGAAGTTGTATTGGTGTAAAATACTAAGCATTTAGACTGAGAGCAGTTATTCGGTTTTTGTTATTCTTTGGGATCAAAGGCAACATTGCTGTATCTTGTCTTGGGTGTGTTTAAAGGTATCATTCTTAGAAGTATCAAAAATCCTCATGCTGGTATGGAAACAGATTATTGTCACATCCTTGTTTATCCTTTGGTTCCTAATAGAGGGGAAAAAATAGGCTACAGTTAAAAGAATATTTAGCAATGAGCGGAGAATATGAATGGATGTTTTAATGTAGTTTTATTGGTATGCAGTGGGCTGACAGGAAAAGATGCTGAGAAACATTAATTAAAACATGTCACACCTTGGGATAACTCAGTCTATTACCATTTCTATATTCTACTTCTGTGCTTTAGTCCTTGATGAAGCGCATGTGCTATGGGGGTCCAAACAGTGTGGTTTCATACTGAAGTGCAACATGGCATTGTTTGATGTGATCTGTTTCTTCTTGTCATTCAAGCCCATTTAAAGAAGATGTGTAATTCTGCCAAGCCTGAATTGACTGGTAACACTCATGAATATTTATCATGGTTCTGACTTGGTTTTTTTTCTATTTTATTCCATGTAATATTGCTACTGACCAGATTAGTGATGGTGATGGTGGTGTTGGCAGGAAAAAAGAGCAAATTCTAGACAAAACCAGATTTCTAACTAGACCTTAAGGATTGTCTGTGTCCATTTTGGGTAATCTGGGAGCTCTGAAATGATAGCTTTGAAATACAAATATAACAGTGCAGGAGGGGCTATTGTAGAAGTCCATATATTCACAAGCATAGTAGAAGAGAGGGATAAGAAGCAGTTATTTCTGGCAACATAAGGACTATGTTACTACCCTATAACTCTGGTTAAGTGACAAGTTTAACAGAAATTAAAGGAAGTTCTCACTCATTTTATGAGTGATCCACATTCGAATTCACTAAGGTGTTGTGGAAACTAAAACTATAAAAGTATTCACAGTGATGTACCACAAATTCACAGCATCAAGTCCAGCTGCTATTATATGCAATGGTCCACATGAAGTGTTCATCTGAGAAAGCTTTGCTTGGGAGGAATACTTTGGAGAGGATTCTTCCATACAGCTCCTGCTTCCTGGTCTACAGTAATCTCCTCCTGATTAATGTCAAGGCCAGAAGGAGTATCCTAGTTTGCACCTGTAAAGACACCACTTTGGGGTTTCACATGGCTCCTCTACTTCCAGGAGGCTGCAGATTTGGTAATCCTCAGCAGTCAGTGAATTCCAGACTCTTGGGTCCCGGTCCATTGTTTCAGAGGGTTTTACACATGCAAGTATTGTAAAGATTCAATGTGTGTGTGTTATCTCCCTTAAACATAGGTGCAGAAGCTTATAAACTGCCATTCTGATGTTCCTTGCCTGGGAAACTTGCCCTCCACTACACACATTTGGTACTCGTACATTATCTTTTGGCTTCCCATGCACATGCCCATCTGTTCCCATGGCATTGTGCCTGCTCACAAGATGGTGTGCCAGCTTCACTAGACAATGATGCCAATCAAATAAGAGTTGCTGCAAGTGCTTTCTTTTCTAAAAGTAGCCCCTTTCAAGTGAAAGCAATGCTGTAATGGTGCCACTTGTCTCCTTTTTCCTGTTTACACCTGCTGACACTTATCCTCCAAGATAGTGCTGGAATAGTAAAAGAGAGAAAGAGGTGCAACATGGGGCAGTTCAGGATTGTCAGAAAATACTGGCAGAATCACCACAGCAACTTCAAAAAGACATATTAAACATACAGCATGCTGACCATGTTGATCAGGGGCAGATCCAAAAGAAGGCAGAAATATTTAATTATAAAGAAGAGCTTGAGAATAAGGGTATTGCTGGCAAGAAAAAATAAACAAAAACCAACCACAACCCCCAAGCTTTTAATATGTGTTATTTGTGTGTGTGTATACACAGCTTTGCAATGATAACCTATAAAGCTCAAAGGTGTAAGTGCAGGTAAACCTCCTTATTCTGTTGTCTGTTACTGACAGATAGCTGTTCAACTCACAAGGAACTGGGAACTAGACCTAGGAAAAACTCCAGCATAAAACTCAAATAGTTTGACAATTTGTTATAAGATGTATTACCAGCTAGGACTAGAAAGAACCCTCTTTCTTCCTTTCTATTTGTTATATAAGCTAAAATTAATTCAGTATTCCACATCTGAACATATAATGACACTACTTATGTTTTCTGCTTTCATTTTAAAGGTTATCAGCACTGAGAGCACCAGTTCAGGTACAATGTAGAATATTTTGATGTAGTCTGCAAAGTTTTGATAGGTGCAAGTATCCAGAAATTAATCTGAAAACAAAGCAATGATAAAGTTTGATCTGAGGTGACAATATTTCCTTCATTTTTGCCATTTAAGAATATTTATGTTCTATAACTGGCTGTGTGTTTGTGTAGTTCTGAAAACTCTGATTAAATCATGACCCTTTTTAAGTATATCATCTAACTGTTCCTTTCAGAATGCTTGCTCAGTTTGGTATTTTTCCCTTCCCTAAACAGAGTTAGTAGCACCTTACTTTGAGATTGTGAAGTCGAGAGTTAATTATTGAATTTGCATAGCATATGGTAAGAAACTGTGAAGCAGTTCCTGAGGTGCACAAACCTTGCATTATTAATCCACGGAATTACTGGGGAAAAATTAATCTTAACAGAAATAAAGAACGACTCTCAGTTCTTACTTATGATGATCATCTTGATACTTGAAAGCCTCTTAATAGCCCATTAGCAACCCATTATAGCGATCTTTCTGCTAAGGTGACCATCTCCTGTAATGACAGATGTGATTAAACACAATACATCTTCAGCTTTCAGATTGGCTAGCACTTGATCCAGGATGCAGGCATTCCAGTGGCAGGAAGACAAGAAACTTAGGTTATTCTTTCCAAGAATAAGCTGGCCAGAAACAAAACAAAAGGTGACTAAAGCTAACTTCCCCTTACTGGTATAAAGTGCACCCTAGAGAAAAACGTATTTTCACATTCTCAAATGTATGAATAAAACACAGAAACAGAATGATAGTGATTATTACCAATTAGCAGAAATGGAAGATACCAGTCTCTGCATAGGATTTGTTAAATTTTTGAAATTATTTTCATAAATTATTTTGGTTTGGTTTGTTTTCTATGGAATACTGATGCTGCCAAACAAAATAGGAGAGGTATCCATATGGAAAAAGAGTGTTTTAAGGTTGACACAGACAGTAATAAAGGTCAAAGATTAAACAGTGACAGAAGATGAAGTGAGCTGTGTGTCCAGAAAATTAAATATCAGATCTGGGAATATAATTTGGTTTCTGAGATCCAGACGTGTGTCCTATCTGGGTCAAACCATTATTTTTTTTGAGGCCAATAACTTGGACAGTGTCTAATTAGCTAATATTTTGAAGAGATTGGACATGAGTAAGCAGTGATAGGACCTAACACCTGTAGAGAGATGAAAAGGTAATAGTCCATGAACTTTTACTGGCTCTGCAAAGAGAATTACTAAATTTTACATTCCTAGGGGGAATTGATTTAGGAGGTACCTGGTATTATATAAACACACTGTTCATGGATAAAGGTATTTCACGATGTGAGAGTCCTCTTTAGTCATAGAGTATGCATAAATCTCTGTTATACTAAAAACCCTGAAAGCCAGCTTTCAAATTTCCATCTTTAGAGAACAATAAAAGTCAATCATTGACCCAGAAAAGCTCAAATAAAGCTTTACTTATACTTTACAACCAAACAACTTACATCAAACATTTTCTGAGGGAGA
The DNA here is from genome assembly GCA_013389925.1 of Aegithalos caudatus. NCBI lineage: Eukaryota > Metazoa > Chordata > Aves > Passeriformes > Aegithalidae > Aegithalos > Aegithalos caudatus. The sequence goes on along the minus strand of WEIU01017464.1, from coordinate 171,155 downwards.
GAGTTGTGAATGACTCATTGGAAAATGTAATCTAGACTAACCCTTGGCCTTTGCTCTCTCATTCAGGCTGCTGCTACCTGCAGCTGTTCATTTAATGCAGAAGTATCTCCATTCTGCAAAAGAGTCGAATCCATTGCCTACCAGCATTATTGGGACATGGGATTAACACACTGTAAACAAGATTTGTCTTATCACAACTCGTAGCAAGAGACTGCTATGTAGAACTGTAAATTGTCATGAAGCTGTCTCCTTAATCCTTTCTGCATTCATTTTTATTAGATTTCTTACTGCTTCCTTCAATCATGTTTGCAGATTATTAAAAGTAGGAGTTTGGGAAAAAAGAGTCTTTTGAGCTGTCAACTCTGACACTGCTGCACAGACAGAATGCATATAAATAAAACCCCTCTGAATGCTTGCTTTAGTATATTCTGATGTAGTATCATGTGTAATTGTGCTGTTAGCTGCAAGTTCCCAGGTGAGACTGGAAGTGATTTTGTCTCCCTTATCATGACTTCATGACTTTTTTTAATACTAAAGGAACACTCGTGTATTAGCATGTCAGGCTGGTAAAACTATCAGGTTCATACTGAAATCGCTGGTTTGCTAAATTCTTATTTTAATGTCCATTTTAACACTTCAAATTTTCAGTGTTTGTCAGCAATAAAGCACCTAAACCAACAAAAGTAATGGAAAGAATCCATGGGGTACCACAGAGCTCTTCTGTGTAGCAGCTTTGGGAAGTTGTGATTTGATCAAGAAAGCAAACAGAGCACACCTGCTCAGCCTCTGTCAGTTCAGCACAGTCACCCCAGGGTGCTGCTGGGTTTGTATCCCTTTGCCAGAGCTGTTCGTGGCCTTGTAGGAAATCTCCACGTTACCCTGGAGGAACACCCCTCGTGCACCACATGCGTGCCTCCCACCCAGCTTTCGCTAGTATGGCCTTTATTTTTTCAGGACAACATGACAGTGCTTTCTCATTTCAATTTCTCTGACACTTATGACACAAATCCCTCCCTAGAATATTTGCTTCTTTTATCAGATGGCACAAGTGCCTTCATAGTGTTCATTTCCCACAGCAGTTGGCTAACAAAACTCCTCCTATTGGTTACAATTTTTTCCTTTCTAGTTTCTGCATAGTTTCTCTAGAAAGGAACAGCACCTGCAGTTCTCCTGAAACCTGAAAAAAGAAGTATTTTTTCTTACTTGCTGTTTTTTTGTTTTTGTTGTTTTTTTGTTTGTTTGTTTTTTTTAAATGGGTTTCCCATTCCTGATTCACAGCTGTCCTTCCTCCAGGGCAGAAGACCACCACTGTAAGCACCTTCACCTGCTGTGACTCCTCAGGCAAGAGTTACAGGCTGTATTTCTTCTGAGCCCCATCAAGGGACTTATATAAACCTCCTTATGCTGTAAGTAGTTAGTATATCTTTTATTGTCAGCTGTTAGGAATAATGTTTCAAAACAAAATCTAATTAATCACAGAATTGAGGAAAAGTGAATAATTAAATGGAGAGAAAAAATATAAGTCATACAAATGCCTAATTATTGTCAGTTTATTGCAATTTTCAAAATCTCATATGGGTTTTAATTCACTTGTGAAAGTTGGGAATGTAGCTCCTCTATCACTTAAATTGTTTCAGAAATGTTGTGTACCAGTCCTTGTTTCTTCCCTTGAATCTCTTTTATGCTGAATACCTTATGCACAGATGACTGTCACAGAGCAGACCAGGACAGTGTTGGATTGTTAAATATCAGGCCAATGTTATTGTGGACTGACTGAAATGCTTGTCATTGCCTGAGAAGGGGGAAAAGAAGGTTTTATTGTGCTTTGCAGGTGTATGTTTTATGATAAATGATATTCACATGATTTACATTAATTTATGGGTGACTGAGTGTGTCTAATGGTGTCAGGGTAATTAGAGGGAAATATTTTATGGTTTGCAAGGAGCGGAGCTTTTTTTTTTCCTTTATGACTGAGGCCTGGGTATGAGAAGAAAAATGACTCTGGTACCAGAACACATTGATCAGATTCATTATACATGGCTTTACACATCTCTAAATCCTGGCTGACTCTGCAAAATGGAAAGAACATCATCATGTCTTGGGGTGCCCTCAAACAAGCCTACCTGCCTCGGGCAGTTTGAGCAACAAGAGAACCAGAGCTGGCTAAATTCACTCAATAGGACATTTCTCCAATGGTGTGATACCTTCACTTTTCCTTGGGGTTTGAGATACAAAATTGCATTACTGCTGGCTAATTCCAAGGAGGTTAGTGCAAAGGGGGGACTGAAACAGGACTGCTCTCCCAGAAAATAACAAACCTCAGGCAGAATTTGCCCCGGGATTGGAGCCTGGTGCCATACTGTATGGAAGAGGCCGAGGGATGGGGCAGGAACTGGAGCAGGGTGTTCTCAGGAGCCAGTTAGCCCCTAGATTTGTGCAATCTCACAGGGATCTAGGACACAGATCCTGGAGAAAATGAAGTAGAGAATGAGCAGAGACTCTTATTTTCCTGTTTCTGCCTGCCCTAGCATGCTGCACAGGCTTTAGCCCAAATCACTCCCTGGTCAGGTTTAGACAATGTGCCAATACCTCCTCAGTGAAACCACATGGAACACATTTGAGAAACTAATCTTATCAGAAGCTGCTTTTTGAAATTCATGTAATAATTGAACCATTTGCAAACTTCCTGACTGGTTTCTGTTTGCTGTTGCACTTAGGTGCACTGGGATGGATGCCCTGTGGGCAGGTTCATCCAGCATTAATTCTGCAGTTTAACAAAGAGGAATTAAAGCAGTAGGGCAAGGAGACAAGGGACTTAGGCTAAATCAAAAGTAGAATTGCAGTGTTAAGATGTTAAAAAGGGAAAAGCCATGGTCTTCAGGGTGGAAGTGGATGGAATGAAAGGACTCAGTGGCAAAACAAGTATCAGTGGGAAAGTGGTCTGTGATCTGATCCCATCTGATAGTAGTTAATCCCAGATATTCCAAAGTCTCAATGCCAGTAAACAAAAACAAGCAAACAATGAAAAAAGAAAAAAACCCACAAACACTCCCTCACAACAACAGCAACAAATAACAGTAAATGAAATAATAAATGTCCCTTTCCCTTTATTTTCTTTTTGTGACTACGATATAGGGAATATCCTGTCACATTTTGTCTTTTTTCCCCACAAATGAAGTGTAGAAGTATATTCTTTTGTTAAAGGAATAAGACCAGTATGTGCAGCAGGTAGGGTATCCTTGTTTCTTATGTTTCTGAATCTGCCATGGCCCTGCAGGGGGATTCAGATTAGCAGTTTTCCTGCACTTACATGCTTTGCAAAGCAAACTGAGAGCTGTGGATGTGAGGTACTAGAGACCAATCATGCAATGTGGTTATCCATATCCAGAGGGCTTTCTTCTGTGCCAAGTTCCTGCTAGGTTCATTTCCTGTTCTCTCATGAACACCAAGGAACCACAAGAAAAACTGGGTAGATTTCTCTCATCTCTCTTAATCCTTGGCCTCATTCCTCAAGCAATCAGCAAATCTACTGGCACAATGCATTGTTTAACATTTACCTCTTTTGTATTTATACAGTCATTATCTTGGCTTTCAGTAGTTTATGTGAGTGCTCAATTTATATGGAAACTGTTTTTTATTTCATTTTTCTTCTAAAATAATTTATTTTTAAAATAAAGTCCATATTTTATATTTCCTGGCTTATTCTTTTTACTCTGCCCTGGAATATACATGTTCCTTCCCAGAATATTTGTGTTTTACTTTCTGTAACCTGGAAAGAAATTTTGAATATATCCATTCCTCCAAGTATTTTCTTTTTGTTTTTGCTTGGATTTGGTCTTTTTTTTTATCATGCCTTAAATGTGACAATAAGCACTTATAAGAATTTCAAAGAACACCACCTAGCTCATAATTTTATTTTCTATTCCTCAGCCTTTTGAAACAGTAGAGCTTAAATTTTCATGCCGGAACTTAATTTTTTTTAGATTACACGTAAAATATAAAATATTTTTGTACCTGCTCCTTTAGATCACTGATATTATTGGTGAGGGAAGGGCTTTGATTCCAAAAAAACCCTTGTCTCACTCTAAGTGAAATTGCTCATGGCAATCTTAAATGTGAACTACAAACTAATAGAGTTTCTCCGTAGCAACTGCTGTCTTTCCAGTGTATGAGCTGCATTCTGAGATTTGAATATGTAAAATGACTAGGTCAGGCTGTCTTGAGGATATAAAAATTATTGGCTAAAGTAAAATTTTGCCTGAAATTAAATTTGCAGAAAATCAAATATCTGTTGTTTAGTTCTCAGCAGATGTTGAAAAGGTTTTCCTGGATGCCGTCCTTCTTGACAGTATGTCTTTTGATCTGAAGCCAAGTAAGAAATCTGGATGCTAGTCTGGATCTGGAAATTTTCTTTAAATAAGCATATTAGTTAAGTATGTAAATCTGCTTATCATCACTTAAGGAACATTTCCAGAGTAAGAAACATCTGGAGCTCAATATCAGCTAACTTATTAATTCACATTTTTAGTATGTTGCATCCAGAGTATTGTAGGATTCTGTTATCTCAATTGCTTAAGTCAGCTTTATCTCAAAGGCAATTAGTTGTAAGTTCTGTTGTTTACACACATTTAGACTCCTGTGAAATCCACGGAGTGTTGTTTTATAGGCCTACTCACTCAGCTTCCCAGAGCTGTTCAGAAACAGACCAATAGACACTGTGGTACCAGTAACTCAGAGCTAAAATAATCATGGCTTTGAAACACCAGTGCTTGCTTCCATGAGAGACAGGTTCTGGAATTAATTGTTACTGGTTAGCATTTTGAGCTACGTGGTCTGATTTCTTTATCTGAACTCACCACAGTCTAATTCCAAGAATTGATTATTTGACCTGTTCTTGGTAAGAACATAAGTACAGATGTCAATACAACCATGAACCTTCCTCAGTTTAATGACTGTATTTTCCCCTAAGCTTAGAAAAGATTCTCAACTTCTAAATTTACAGCAAACCATTTGTACATGTTTTAGCTTTTTCCAAACTGATGGATGCTGGATGTTTTATAGGCAGTTATTGAAGTGAGAATGGCTAATGGCTGATCCTTTATATGTGAAAAGTCTAGAAAATAAAGGAAACATGTTGTTTAAGGAAATATTGTTTGTTGGTGGTGAGAAATTAGTATAAATCTCTACACATACACAAAAAAAAACCCCAAAAAACAAAAAACCAAAAAAACCAAAAAAACCCAAAAAACCTCCCCAAAAAAACCCCCCAAAACCATTTTGAAACTGGCTCAAAGACTTAGAACACCACAAGCAAGATTAATGTGCAATTTTCATAATTATAGTGGAGTCTGCCTAGTTCACATACTCTTTGCCTGTGCAGTTAAGGTGATTCAAAACAAGTGCACGTAATTGTGAATCTCAGGTAGCAACATTTATTTTAAAGATATTAATGGACATAAATACCCCTTTTTAATTTTTTTTTATTCAGTGAAATTTAATGATAATGGTACTATTAAAGTAAAACTCTGCAGACTTGATGGAATTCAGTAAATGTACAAGCTACAATTAATATTCTAAACAGATCCAGCCCTTTCTAGGAACTTGGTAGCAGTCTAAGGTAGTTCAGGTTTGTGTACCTTAAAATTAAAGACTGTCTTAAGTGCATCCTTCTGCAAGAGGATATTTATGTTTGCATTTACTCCACAGGAGTCAGGCCCAAACCAAAGCATTCTGTGAATTAATTTTTCTCAAGTACTGTTCATTGCAGTCACAGTCCCTTAGGTGTGGATCAAAAGTGTTGGTCTCGTGTCCTTGAGCAGATTAGGTAACAATTTATGACTGCATACTGCTTGATGTGGCATCTGCTGATGAATTTAAATGCAGCCTTACAGACAGACCATAATGATCAGTATTACTATTTTTAATAATTTGATTAGATGTAATGGCTTTGGAGGAAGGACTGCTTTCTGTTTTTTGTACTTGTCATTGTGAAAGGGAATACTGATTCAGAGTTTGATTTCCTTGGTGCTGCCATAAAATGAAAGCTACATAACAATATTCATAGTAATTTGGAAATACAAGGCAGATGGGGCCTTCAGCTTATAAAGATGATTTTCTCTCTTGTTCTTGCTGTTGCTCTGACTATACAAAGTTACATTAGGGGGTAAAGAGTTCACTGGTTTTTGATATATAAAAGGAAAACTAAAGTATCTTACTGTGATTCCATGAAAGAATTTTAATATTAACTGAGCAAACAAAGCTCGTGTGTACAATCTTCTGTTACTGTTTAAATTCTCATTAAGTTTCAGGGTTTTAATAACTGGAAGTTGTTTCACAATGTACCTACTGTGTGACTTAAGCTGTTCCAAATATTTTTCCTGACTCAAATCAATTAAGAATATTGTGTTTCATTGTGTACTTATAAATACAGCTAGAGTCTCCCTATAGAGAGTGTATACATTAGAAGAGACAATTTTTGGAGGGAAAGAAATTACTACTATAGTGTGGAAAAAATGTTTCCGCCATGAAACAGAAAATGTATTAATTTTTATTATATATTGTTTTACTCAGTTTGTCATGTACTCACTTGTTCTATACCCACACAGCAAGTTACTTTTCTATATAACAGATTCTAATTTTGTACTGGTCAAGATAAGAATACAACACAGGGAGTATAATAATAATAATAATAATAATAATAATAATAATAATATATGTAAACATAAATTAATATTTTATCATACAACAATGTTCCCATTCAATTATTTTTTAAAGGAATCTCAGTGTTGGGGTGAGAGAAACCTATCTCATATTACTTTAAAATCTTTTTCACGTGTATCTCAGCATTGGAAAGAGCAGTGGATTCAAAGTAATCTTCATAGTGGCTTGCATATGTACAGGCCAAAGATATTTAACAGGGGCATTGCTGATGTTTTCTGTTGTGATTTTATTTAATTAATGTCAGTTCACCTGTGCACAGATGACATACTGGGTTGGGTTCATAAGAGTCTGTGAATCCATTAACTTCAGGTGAGACACAGCAATAAGCACAAGCTGAAACCTGTTTTTTGAATTGAGTTACACCCACGTGTAGGCTTATTTCTATTTATGTTAGTTTGGGCCCTCTCCTCTTTCTTTTACATTCTCTTTCTTTAAAAAGTGAAAAGCCTTACCCAGATTGTAGGGGAGAGCTTCTAAATACAATGTAAATAAACATCTGAAAAGAAAGAAATTGTGATATAGCTCATAGCTTTTTATCTTCTTTGAGGTAAAGACAAGAATTGCATGGTTCTGTACTTGCTTTTTTTCTTCTGGAAGAAGCATAACAGAAGGTGAGTCACGAGTATGTTACAGGAAACATGGAGCTCAACAGTACATTCTATTTGTGAGGCAGGTTTATTGAAATTGTCCTGTTAGGAAAATGCTTTTGCATTGGCAGTGAAAGCTCTAAGAATACTTTTCCAGCCCCTAAATAATTGACTCTCTGTGTGTAAATGACCACCAGTGTAGCTTTTAGGCTGAAAGGTTGTGACATAGGTGTTCAAATTACTTCCACGGAGCACTAAAAAGACAAATAATCCTTCTAATATTATTGGAAGTTACAGATTATTTGCTGAATGAAAATGAAAACACTTTCACTCACAAAGAACACAGAATTTCATCACGTTCATACATCTCGAATAAGCTGTTGAAAAGGGAGATATTTACTGGAATTCAGAAAGAATTTTCTTGAGTTCTTACACTGATAATAGGCCCTCTTTGTCTGATGTGTCACTCAGCAGGTGTCAGGACTCAAAACGTGGGCCTAAAATTTTCACATGAAGTTTTCTCTATTATATTATTATTTTTTAAGAACAATAAATAGTGTTTCTTGTTGAATCCAAAGAAGAAATTTGTTTTGACTGTAGAATGTGATTCTGGAGAGGAACAGCATGTATTATCCAGTGAATCATACTTTTCAAACAAAAAGCAGCATACAAGAAAAGATCAAGGTTTATTATGCCTCACTTACTATCAAAGAAAAATGTAATGGCAGATGCAATGTTAGCAAATTCATGGTGCTCTGTTCACTTTTCCACAGCAGATGAATGACTGTAATTGATGGACTGGTCAGACAGACTAAAACAAAATAACATTTTTCTTTGACAGATCAAGGATTCACCTGCTTTCTCTTTAGAGAAAAACATGAAAGCTGGAAAGAAGTTTTATTGGAAGTGATGCACCTTCATTGTCAGTAACAGGCAGATGAGTAGTGGAGTGACAGAAGGTAAGCTAAATGTTCATATTTAATATTTTATTGCTAAAAGGCATGGATTTTTTTCCTGAGTAATTCATACTTCTAAGAGCAAGATTGAGCAGGACCTAGTGTTTAGCAACAAGTGAGGAGGCCAAATGGTTTTTCAAAACTTACTGTGTAGAACACTTAACTGCTCAGTATACTTCAGAGTGTGTGCTACAGACCCAGCAATACAGAAAATGACCAGAAGGTCCTCCTTCTACCATCTTTTCTCCTTCTTGCTGGTTGGTATTTTTCTTTATGATACACCTACTGATTCCTTCTGTTTTTTTTGATGGGTGTTCATCAACATGGTTAAAATATTCTGGAAAGCCAAAGGTTATCTTTGTACCTTAGGGAAGAAGAGCCCATTGATATTGGTAGACAAGACCCTTTGTTCACATGCCTCCCTCCCACCCCGCCTTGGACTGTCCCTTAAAACTATGTGAAACAAGCAGAAGATATAGCTAGTGGTTTTATATATATAATTTTATCCAAAAGTTTCCAGTTCAAAGAAGGACTTGCAGAAAAACCCCACAATTGAAGTCAATATCTATTATTCTCCCCCCGAAAAATTAAGGTGCTTCAAAAAGTGAAGGGACAAGGTTTTGTTTGCTGCCATGCTATCTAAACTGCACGGCCTTCACAATTAAGAAATCCAGCATATAAAACAACTTTTCCAATGAAAGCTGAATAAACAGTAAGCTAATTGTGTTTAATTTGAAAACCAATAAATTTGAGATAATGCTGTTTAAACACTATGGTTCTGTACTGTACTTATCTGATATAATTCTTTCTTTGCATATGACCGTGTGCTTTCAATATGCGTTGTCACACCTCTGATAAAATGGAGTTGAGAGCCATGACAAAACCAGGAACATCTGGGAAATGAGAACAGAAAAGCTGAGTGTCAGATAGCAATCAATGGATCACTTAGGGCAATTATGCTTAGGAAATGAAGGTAGTGCAGATGATGTAATTTGCACATGATCAGGCTGGTGATGGGAGTCAACACTGCTCCCCTTAGGCTGTTACGGAGATGCCTGTGCAGATGTCTGTCCTAGAAATGCCACACGTCCAGGAGAAGCTGTCAGCTCCCTGAGGAACCACCCACTTCAGATGAGACACAACAGGGCAAATGCCCCCTGGCAGTGCCATCCATTAGGACAATCTGTGCAAGCCACACTCTAAAGAAATGAGCGAATTGGAACAGAATGAAACATGAATTGTAAACCACAGAGAAGTTCTCCTTCCAGTCAGTTTAAGCTTCCTGGCTCAGTCCAGTCTTGACACCTCTTCAGTGACACATAACTTACTCAGTTTTGCCAGGTCTGTCCTTTCCCATTTGTCCAAGTTTACATTTTTTTTGTCATTTCAACTTAGCTCATTTTCCTTCTCTACATTTTCTAGTGCAATTAGTTGAGTGATTTTGCTCCCCTCCTTTTCACATCATGTCAACTAATCACTTGCCTATATTTCTTTTGCTTGAGCTGGGCACATTTCTCTTATGCAACAATTCAGCTTTAAGCTTCCCTTCCTCTTAGTGCTGCCCCCATTATTATTTATTGATGCTTTGCACAACTCTTCACCAAGAACTTTGACTTATCTTAAAGACTTTCAATAATTAAGCCCCACAATAAGCCTATAAAGGATGCAATTATATTATCTATTTACCAGATGGCTAACCAGGAACAGACAGAAGTTAGCTAAATTGCCCTGGGTTAAAAGTTGGGGAAAGACAGCACTGGGAATAGAATCCAGTGTTAGTTGAGTTTCTCTGCCAAAAGCTTGTAGTACTACAAAGTGTGTATACCAGCTGTTGGGGAATCACTGTGCTGGCCCAGAATTGTCCTGCTCTAGCTAAGAGCTTAAGATCTATTATTGAATAGGTTTTCAGACTCAGTCCTTGCCCTTTTCTTTCCTAGGGGACAACAGAAACATCTGAACTTGTAAACCTAAAATGAAACTCTGCTGATGTTTTCCCATCTCTTCTGTAGTAGTTCTGTAACTGAGTGAGGTCTATGCATTATTAAAAAAATTATTAAAAGATATTATTAAAAATTATGTGTGTTATCAGCAAAACACTTTAAAAAAGAGAAAGTAATTGTTTGTCTGTCTATCAATCTATCTGTCTGTCACAGTATGAGCCAGTCAGACAGCCTGCCCATAGCACCAAAAAGCCATGCTGGATTTGTTATCTGTGTGACCAACCATCTGGACTACATACTGAATTCTCTGTCACCATTAAACAGAGGAATCACACTTTGTAAATAGTGACTTTAAGAATTTTTTTCTAGAGCTACTTATTTGGTGAGGCTGGAAAAATCTAACCAGTCCTTGTAAGTTTAGATTTTGATGTCCATGTTCATCCTATTGTCATGTGTATGATCTTTGATATGTAGAATATTGAACAGAATAAAAGTTATGGACTATTCCAGATGCAGGGTTTGCAGTGTGTTTATGAAGCATTGACATGCTACTCTATTTTCATTAAGTATTTTAGGATCATTTTAAGTCTTTGGGATAATTTTAAGTGTTACAGTAGAGACTTATAGTCCTTTCATGATCAATACACTGATTTTGAAAACTCATTTTAAACTAGACATGCTTAATTTTCATGCTGGGAATTAATCTGTGAAGGATAATTCTTATGATGGATGAAAGTACTGATTCTCTGCTGCAAGAGCTGTGATCAAAGTGTGATCACTTCTCTAAGGTTGGTCCCATCCCCTGTACAGGGAGACCTGTTGTGCAAAATATTGTCATTAAGTTGTAAACATGAAGAAATGCCTTTTTGTCATTTTGCCTCCAACTACCTATGAGTTCCTGGAAGCTTTCCAGTATGAATGGTAAGGGCAGCAATCTCCAGTTATTCTCAGTACATTTTCAGGCATGTGTGATTCCAGTGTCCAAGATGATGCCTTCCAGCAGGACTAATTACAGTATCTTGCATAAACTCACTGGAGTTGCAGAAGATCTTTAAGGGCCATTTGAGATTTTGTCATGGGGAAGATTAAATGCTGAAATCTAGATGGCCTTTCTACTTTGGGGAGGAAAAAAAAAAAGCCCATCCATATGAAATTGTGCTCATTACTGAGGAAAATAAATTCTTGTCTGTCAAGCAAATGGCCAGGCTTTAGAAATGGTTAGACTTGCACATCAGTTACTAGGGAAAAACAACACCTGTGTATACTAATTACTTATTTAATGGAAGGTTTTCAGATATAGGGTCAAATTCTCCACTTGTATCAATTGCATGCCACAGAAATGTCATTTTTGTCAATGGAAAAACCCACTGATTTACACTGGTAGGTGTTAGAGTAAATTAGGTGAATGGGATGTTATGGTGCACAATAGGAGTGTCATTGTAACAAATAGCATCTTTAAATTTTAAATGTATGGTTTATATATTCTTACATGATTGATGTTCCTTTACGTACTGTTTGAGTTAATTTGAGTACAGTTTTGTTTAGTCTTTGTCTCATGTTTGTTGACTTTTTACTCTCCTTGCTCTGTCAAAAACATTTCGATGGTATAAACAAGAGCATGGATTAAATACATTCTTTGTGACAAGCAATGTGCAGTGCATTCACTTCTTTCTTCTAGAAGATAGATTATGTTTTTCATTATTTTGAATCTGCACTCTTCCAGTATTCTGAATATCGGTAGAAGTACATTTAGACTCAGTTATGGAAAAAATGTTGTTATATATATTTATATTCTGCTTGTAACAGATATGTGCTTGCACCTGAAAATATCCACACTCATACAAATTACAGTTTTAAGAAGTTGCAGAATCCATGGCATTGGTTTTATTTACTACAGGAGTTGTGTATGATGCTGTGGTGCTGTTATGATGAGATTGTGTATGATTCATAGGTTAAATCAATTAGGCTTAAAGTATTCCCTCTGGCTAAAGAGGTGGGTGTACAAAGGATCAAACTGGGGAGGTCATCCTGCATCAGTTGTAGCTCTCTGTGCCCCAGCACTTGAAGAGTTGTGTCCTAATTCACACCCCCACCAAGCATTCTGAAACATGTCTGATATTCTGGAAGGTATCTTTATTGATATGTGGGTATGGCCAAGCCTTTTACACGTGTAAGCTGACTTGAGTGAAACTCTGTGTTTGCATTAAGGGAAAATTTCATGGATGGTAAACTGTACCCACAGCAAAGAGAGACTGATGCTTTTTCAAAATCTGATCTCCCTGTGGTACGCAGTGCAGTAGCAGTTCACTTAAGTAAAAACAAGAAAGCCACAGGAGGAAACACCAAGGGCAGTTTGCTATACAGTCTTGGTGCACACACAAGACATCATTGTATATTTTCAAGTTGTATATTTTCACTAAATATTGGATTTAGCCAGTGATCTGCAGGCAGGAGTAAGACAGGAAGAGTCAGTCCTTGTGTGTAAGTGTCCTAGGGCTCAAAAAGTCCAGTGACTGTGAAGTCTAGTCTCATCTCAGGCAATTCTATTTTATATTTGTCTTCATTATTGAGCACGCTTCATATTCTGTTCCTCGGCTCACTGCAGCTTCATTGCTTCATTTTATGTATCAGGAAGCCGGACAAAGCTCAACTGGCAGCAGGATTTAGACTTTTATTAAGTCAGATAGAAATCATCTCACTCAGTAATCTGGAAAGATGGTGAGAAGTCGTGAGTTTGGCAGGATGGTCTTTTTTAATTACTGCAGATTTCTGATCTACATTTCCCTGCAGTTTAGCATATTGTTGAGAACTTGCAATGTGAGTGTCAAACTCCCCTCTAGTGGTTGCTGTACACAGAGAATAAACATTGATTTAGCTTGATGACAAGTATTTAACTCTGGACAGAAAAAGATGACAATTCATATGAGATTCTGATGGTTGTACATAGTGAAATTTATTTATTTGTCTTTCTTCCTCTTTTAATGATTTAGTTACTTCACATGTTGAAATACTGTAATTAAAACATGATTCATTGTCAAAGCAAACAAACAAACAAAAACAAACAAAAAGAATGATGGCATTATACTCTGCAAAATGCGAATGTGCCACCTATTGGTGATGCCTCTGCACTTCTTGATTGCTCTCCAGCGGGTCAGTGGCAATGTCACCATGAACAATGCCAGTTGTCCCATGGCACACAACGGGGCTACACACAGCTCCGTGCCTGCTTGTATTAATGCAGTACTAGTGCTGCAATAATATAAAAGCAAGAATTGAGCAGTAAGTGTGAAATAAAGAACTGAGTGTTAAAAATGTGCAAAGAATAGAGTGACTCATTAAGTGTCATTATGATTAAAGAGTTCCATTTCTTGCTAACAGAGTTCTCAGCAGCAGATTGTGAAACCAGAAATACACTCTGCAAGGCAGAAGTTTTTTGCTATGTGTGAAGAGGAAAGATATGGTGAACTTGTATGTTTCTCAGCCATCTGAGCTGTAAATTTGCACCTCTACAATCCTCTCAGAGAATCTGTTAATAACTTTTTGGAAGCTATTCTGCTTGAATCCTATAAGGCAGTAAGACTGGATCCTGCCTGGGTCCATGCATGGAAAGGAAGAAGCCTTGGGACATCTGACACTGTAAACTCTGCCGTGAAAGTTTTGTTTCCCAGTTTTCAAAAGCAGCCTTCATTCACCCTTTATGCACATTCAGAATTGTATTTCTGTTGATTAAATATTTCACATAGGTACCTCTGTTCTTCAGTAAGTGCCAGTGATTAAACCTACCAATGCAGAAGTGGAAACTGTATTTTAAATTTAATTTTCTTCTTATAGTTTATATAGCAGTTAGCAACTGTCCCACTCTCCAGGACAGTATTCAATCACTGCTTATGGTACAGTACCACCTCCACTTCATTTCATTTAGTAAAAAAAAAAAAAAAAGCAATGTTATTAGTTTCCTCAGTCTAAAACCAGCAAAACTGCTATTTAGTAAAAAAAAATTGAAATATATTTTTGCTCATAATCCTGCTACTTCTTTATGGCATAGTTTTGGTGATGGTTTGGCGCGGTTTTTGTGCCTTTTTTTTTTTGTTAGTGGCTCAGCTTAGTGAAAGGACAGAGTCAACCCTGACTGGCTGCAATAAGCTAAGCACTGGTGTGTGACATTAAATGTACACACTAGAATGTAAGATGTCACTGAAAACAAAACCAGTTCTGGAGAGATAAGGTAATAATAAGAGCTAGCATACGGCAAGCACAATTAAAGTACACCCAGTGTAATATTTGACTAATCATATAAAATTATTGGTTTTCCTCAAACCTGAGATTTGTCAGAATCACAAAACAACCCAGCAGCCTAGACAAATGTCAGAATAAAGAATAAAAAAAAAATGCATTTGAAAATATGGGTTTTACTGTTATACCATAAAGATTGTAAAGCAATAGCTGTGTCAGGTCCTCTTAAAAATAATACGCTTTCATCTTATGTCTTAATGTAAGAGTGTCTTTTTGAGCAGATGTTCTGGGAGTGCTCCCTCCCTTATGCAATGACAGAAGCATAGCAATGCTCCTAGAGAGGTTTACCTTTCAGAGCTGACAAGTGTTAAAAGAAAATGGGGGGTGCGAACAGGTTTATAATCTACATCACAGATATGTGGGAAAGGGTTTTAAAATACACTGTGTAAGGGAGAGGAAAAAAATCAGACACATTAAATAAAATCTATATAAATAGTAACAGTGAAGTCATACAATGATCTTTAGCAAAATAAGCCCCACTAAAGCAGGCCATGAGCAGTGAGAGCTGCTGTTTCTTATGGGATGCAGTGATAAAGAAATTACATACTTATTTGAGAGGAACATAAATAAAGATTAATAGGTTAATGAGTTATTTTCCTTTCATTACTATACTATTGTACTTTATTATAATTGCTTTGCACTCATTTAATTAAATTTGAACTAGGGCCAACACAAGATAATTTGTTTTCCCTGTACTAAACAATGAGTATGCAGATTGGAAGTACTGAAGCAGTAATCAGCCCTCTGTTTGCAACACTTTTCTACTCTGAGTAGACATTATAATTGATAATTTGATTGTTGCAGCACTCCGTGCAATATATTTTAAAGCAACATTAACATAATGGAAATTATGTTGTGTGCCTAATCCAAGCTTTTCACTCTGTAAGTATACAAATCCTATTCTGTAATGAATTAGGGCACTATCCACCAAACATGCATACAACCTTTACATGCCTTGTTTTGGAACAGAGCTATCTCCTTCTAGTCTCCAGTCAATGTCTTCCCTATCAAGCTATATCACTTAAGTTGTACACAAAAAGAGCTAAAATAGCTAAGTTAAGCTTTTCAATGAAGCCTCATTAGTTCTGAAATAAATCTGTCATTAAAACTAAGTAGGTTTTTCATGGTCCCTGTATAATTTTTGCATTATTTCCAAGGAAGGTGTTTATCCTGTCCATTAGATTTTATCTTTCCATTGTCTCTCTCTACCTTCTGAGAATCCTACTAGCAAAACAATGATGTGACTGAGATGTTGAGGTAGGACCTTTCAGTGCCTGTAATATAAACAAAAGCTACCTCATTACATTCATATATATATATATATTGAACTTAGGAAACAAAGATTTTATTTCTTTTTTCATGTTCTGCAAGAATGAGAGAAAAGGCTGATATTCTTTTTGATGTTTCCTTTACCCCCAATCACATGCTCACCGTGCAGTTTTAATAGATTGCTTTCTGTTGCCCCCAGACCCTGCAGAGGAGCTAAGGAAGTGCTGAGGATGGTGGGACAGTCCTGAGCAGTTGTGTGCCACCTCAACAAGTCACCTTGCCTTTCAAGCTTAGGCCACGAAAAAGAAGTAGAAAAACAAAATGAAGTGTGATAGGTTATAAAACTCTGCCAACTTTCACTTTATTTGTTTTCTGACAAAATAAGAGTGGTTTTGCTTGTGTAAATATTTGAGTCACCTCATTTAATATTTGCCTATTTACTTTACAGCCTGAAGTATCCCTGTGCTGGAAAGGTGAGTTGTGGGTTTGTAAAATGAGTTCAACTTGTTTTAGAAAAGTCTTGTAGAGTATTTCACTTACTGTCTTTTAGAACTGAGCTTGCAAAGTCTCCTATGGTCTTCCTTATGCAAGGAATCCTACTGAAAATAATCATGATTAGTATTTTAGAGAAGCCATGATGAGCTTAACTGTACTGCTCACTGGAGAGCAGTGCTAATGAGTGTGGAGTGGCCCGGGTTGCCTGCACACACTTCTTTTGTTCTCCACCATGTTTCCAGAGGAAGTTTCTGAAGGAGATAGGAAACCTGACTGGCAGGTTTGACTTCCCTTTTATTCTCTTCTAGTCTGAAATTCCATTTCCTTTTGCGACAATTCTTTAACATCGTTATAAAGCCTAATATATTAGAAGAGATGCCACTATAATACTCCTGGAGCTGAGAGAAAATTAGAAGTACAGGAGAAATGAAGGGTGTTACAGACATTTTAAAAAGTGTCAGAGAGTACTCCCTGCATCACCACCCAGCTCTAAAACCACTGATCCTCTGAGAGATCTCTCTGTCTATCACTGTGGTAAAGCACTATGTGCTTCCACTTTTATTGTTTTGGGATTTCTG
Organism: Aegithalos caudatus; assembly: GCA_013389925.1. Taxonomy (NCBI): domain Eukaryota; kingdom Metazoa; phylum Chordata; class Aves; order Passeriformes; family Aegithalidae; genus Aegithalos; species Aegithalos caudatus. The sequence continues at coordinate 154,317 of WEIU01017464.1, read as the reverse complement.
TGGTTTTCCAGCCATCCAATAGGAACTTGGGGAATCCTGCCCCAGACAGTTTCTCTCTTACATATGAGTTTTCGCTAAATAGGTCCCCAAGATCTATTTGGGGTCCAGAAGTAATGAGGTGGGCTTTGTGTCTGTGAAAGGAGATGGAGCTGGCTGCCTGTGGTGAGGCACTGTGTTGGGAAGAGCTGGGAAGCCAGGATCCCTGCTGAAATCAGGGTGTAGGGGACGTCCTCTTATCTTCATTCAAAGCCCGTAGGAAGCTTCTTTCCTGCATTTAGTAGCACAAAGACAAAAGCCTTTTGTAACTTGTCTACTGTGAGGCCTTACCAAAGTCTCCTGAGTCTTAATAAAAGTAGCAGGAATCCTCAGTGTGGTTCAGTTTTGCAATAAAGGTTGGTGCATTTCAATAACTTTTGAGTTTTCTAGAGAAAGGCTTTGCCTGAGCAAAGAGACATGGGATCCATGACAGACAGGGCATCTTTTAGTGTTCATATCAAGGAGTGGTGGGATTTTTCCACACCACCTTAGAATCTGTTACGGTGGATTATGCCTTCAGAAAAACTAATTTATAATGTCTCAAGTAGAAAGTGGATCATAAGTGCTCTGTCTTTTTATACAAAGCCACTGCTGTCAGCCCATAAGGCAAATCCAGGGAGGCTTCTGTTTTCCATTTACCGTACTCTTCAATTGATTGGTCAGTGGTGTGTATCCTTTTTCAGTTTCTTTAGTCTCTCTCTTTCAGGCTTGGAATATCATTGCCTGAAATCCTGAGGGTAACATTATAGATTTCTTTTTATTTCACACAGAGACCTTTAAACACACAACATACCTGAATTACCCCTCCATCTAGCTTTAAATCAGTCTGGGTGTGTAACTCAAATCACAGATTGAATGGTATAATATTGCTTCTTTGCACAATTTAAAAGGTTGGACTAAAAAGGGAACAACCCTTTTCATAGGTGTGCATAATAAATATAGCATGACTAGAGATGTAAGAATGGGAGAATATTTTGATATGAGGTGTTATAGCCAAGCTAGGTTTATAGTGAAATCAAAAAGTGCGAGAAGAAAGAAAAGCTCTGAAAAGCATAAGGGGATCATAGAAGGGTATGGATGGAAAATAAAATAGGAGATTTTCAAAGCTGAAGTTTTGTAGCTAGAGAATTCTACCTGCCATCCAGTGTGGATATTTATTTGGGATAAATAAAATAGCAGTTGAGACTGTTGAAATGCATATATCAATCATCTGTAGGATAAAGCAGGTGTGGAAGATTGAAAGATTACAGAACAAAGGGGAAAGTGTAAGTAAAGGAAGAAAATAAAAGAAGTCTGTGTGAAGGCTAAGATAAATAAGAGATTTTCTGAATACACAAGAAATGAGGTCACTGGAGAATGCAGCTGAGTTTGAGACATTGCAAAGGTAACCTACCTTTGGTTGAGAGAAATATATTTTCAGATGTTAAATTCTTTGAGTCGGTTTTCTCGATGAAGTTGAGGATACAGACACTGACAAAGGAGTTAATATAGACTCTGAATACTGACAAAAATCAGGACTTTAAAGATCAACCCAAATTTCTGTGAGAACCTGAAACACTCAGGAGAAGACATGAACATGCTGACCATGTTATTGGAAATAGTGCCTGGCTGGAAATGCCTGGAGACTTCAAGTATAGTCCTGAATGGTGAGTTATTGGCAGATTTTAAGTCATGACATGCGGTTTGGATAGTCTGTGTTTACAAGAGAATAGTTCTGTACTCAGCAGTTTCCATTACCCTTGTGTATTATGGGCTTTTTTCAAGTTTGCAATAGTGAGAAAGGCACCAAAATGAGACCATGGTGAGGCTGATGTGGAGGAGCAGTGGTGAGAGGCCACAGCTTTGTTCTGTTTGAGTCAGGGTATTTAAACACAATTAAATGTGGTTGAGGAAAGACCATGAGCTTGCAATCAGGTAAAGAATGTATAACATGCGTTCAAAGACAGCCCAGAACAATGGAGTTTGGTAAGACTGAAGAGTTCTCAGAAAAAAAACAAACAAACGAAAAACCAAAATAAAAGAAAAAATTAACAGCAAAAAGAATCAGAGAAAGGTGTGAAATGCAAATACAGACACTTGACGTAGTCTGATACTGGTGAGGCATGACAGTATCATGGCAATGCTCAAAAGACCAGTCTCTGGTTTTAATTATCTTTTTAAAAAGTTATTTTACAATCAGAAAAGGTTCAAAACCACTGCTAGTGTGGTACAAGGGCAGGGAGACCTTAGTTATTTGTTAAAGTTAAAGAAAGCAGGTCTATAGAACAGAGGAAATTAGGAGGTCATCTCATTGAGTCAGAGATAATTCTGAAGGGAATAGACAGGATAAATGCTGCCAGGTTAGTTGAACTCTTTTGAGATGCAAGAACAAAGGAGATGAATGAAGAGAAATCAATGGCCACTGTCTTTATGTGGAATTCCTTACACAAATTGGGAGCAATTGCATATATAAAATATTTCACTAATGGCAGCAAGAGGAAGAGACAATTTAAACAATAATTTAAAGGGTTAGTATATCTAAGATTTAAGAAATATAGACATTTAACATCAGCATTTACAGTGAGCTATTTTCTTTGCAAATAATTATACATAATCTTTTTGCAAGGCAGCCCTATTACAATAAATAATAAAATAAGGCAGAAAAACTCCAAAATAGAAATTTTAATTTAGAGGTGGTTATAACTCTGGTTATTGGAAATTTTCCTGCAGTGATTCCCCAACAGCACAAGTAAACTGAAGGAGGGAGTAAACACTGCTTTACTATATATAATTCTGTGTCTACCATTTATCCTGTTTGAAAACATGTATAGCAGAAGGGATTGTGTCATCAGAGTTACTTGGTTTTTGGATTAGGTTGGGTTTTTCTGTTGTTTTTTTTTTGTTTGGTTTTTTTTTTTGTAATTAATTTAATTTTACACCTGTGTAGAGGAGTACACAAATGCACAGATCACACACACACACCCAGAAATTTGCATGCTGAACTAAAGTTTTAGTTCTGAACTAAAATAGTGAAAGCCCTTCAGGGACTGGTGCCTCCTCAGAGCCTCCCTGTTTAACCAGGAGCTCCTCTTTTGCTTCAGGCATGGTCTCCTTGTGTAACACACTTCATGGAAAAGTGCTAACTGAAATGAGGGGTAGAAGGGACACGGGAATTTTTTTTTGCCAGAGACAAATAAACTCCTGTTCAAACGTAAAAGTGCAGAATTCTGTCTATACATGGACTAACAGGTGCTATATTTTTTTAATGTTAGGAGTCCATCAAAAGCTGAGATGAAGCTGTAACATCCTGCCTGGAAGAAAGAGCCTGTCCACCAGAGTGATGATGGATCATCACACTCACTCCATCAAATAGAAAACTCAATCTCCAAGAACTGAGGCTCAGGTATGATGCAAGACCACTTCTATTCACCCAACGATGACCGCCTCTATAGAAACTGTCAGCAGAGGTCCCTATGGTCTGCTGAAACCTGGAGCTTCCCTTTTCTTACCAGGATATGGAGATGGACACAAATGTAAGTTAATAGTAAAAGATGAGGCATTGAAGAGTGAAGAGTGGTGTATGAATGTGAAGGTGAGTGAATATTGAATTGCTGTACATTGAAGCAGTTTGAAAGATTAATTACTCTGGATTTTAAGTATTAGAAGAGGAACATGCACTACACATGTACTTCTGGGATGTGTGCCTGAGAAATTAACATATATCTGCATAACCCTAAAAAAACCCTATAGATTCAGAACCATTCCTGAAACTTCCCTAGATTGTTTTTTGCTTCTCTAGGCACATAGAAAAGATAGGATTTTCCCTTCTCAGGCAAAGTGGGTTCCAAAGTGGTTCAAATCCTGGTAATCCAGCCTGAAGAATGAAATATTCCCGAAAAGAGGGGGTATGCTGTCTGAAGAACAGATCTCTGCCAGGGCTGCCGCTCTTACAGGCACATCCAGGCTGGCTGTAAATGAGGTTGTTCAGGCAGTAATGTAGCCACAGCAGCTCAGAGCTGCACAGGGCACGCTGTTTACTCAGTTTTTCAGCCATGGAACAACATTCACATCAGTGAATGCAGTGGAGACATACCCAGAATAAGAATGTGATTTATTCTTTCAATGTGAGAAGCAGCTATATGTTCAACAAAGGCTTTCCTTAGACTAATGGCCAAAGTAGGCCCCAGTGCAGCTCCTCTATAGACTGAGAAGAAAGGATTGTTTGTTGAGGCCCAACTGTCCCCAAAAACCAGTCTGCTGAGTGGATTCTGTCATGTATGAGTTCTCTGCTGGCTTCATTGTCACGGGTGTTTCCGCACGCCCGCCATGCACGGCATAACTGGGGAATTTACTGCAGCACTTGCTGATAGAGCAAATCATTCAAAGTCCTGTCACAGCTTGGAAAGAACAGATGACTACTACAGAACAGTTTAATATATATAAGATATTGTTTATCAGTGGAATACAGGACAATGTGATTTTTCTATAGACCCTCTCATTCTCAAGGAATGGCAAAGCATTTAATGAAGGAATGAGTTAAGAGTTGTGGTGCTTCAGTCCAGAGCAATGGCTGGTTTAGCCTTTCAGTGCAAAGTCATTATGTGCTCAGCAGTGGCTCCCAGAGCCACGGCCAGTAAGGGCTGTCGTGCTGAGACAAGGACACTGGCCCTGACACTCTCTTTGTCCCCTCAAACTGTCTGTGGTATTGCTTGCTCTCTCCTCGGATGGGTACCAGAAGGAGAAAGAAGGAAACTTTTGTTAATTCTGAGGTTTTCCCCAGTGCCAGTGACAATAACTTTGACCATGTGGTGCCTTTAATTGTGAGTTGCAAGAGCTGCAGTTGGGTGAGCCTTGTTTTTTTGTGTAGAAACTCTGTTCTTCACAACTATGTTCTTGGTCAGAATGTGCCTCCTGTATTATTAAGGGAAAAAAAAAAAAAAAAGAGTTCTCCTGCTCCACTCTGGGTAGCTACCCTTCCTGAATTGGTAAAACAGTCAAGGAGTAAAACTACACCATTTGCTTTCCAGGGAGACGTGATTTCAGCTGAATTTAAAAGCCAGTTACGCATGTGCTTCATGTAAACTAATGCTCCTGAAAATTGCTGTTTTTAAACCCAGTTTATAATATCACTCATTTTGGATGCTACTAATTCCAAGCCTTTTGAAGTACTGTCTTTATCTGCATATCTCTAGCACTGATTTTTGGATGTAACGCTGCTGTGTTCTTTTCTTTATTAGTATTTGGTTTAGGTTGTCATTATAGAAAAGATCACTCCTCCCAGCAGTGAGGTCTGTCTCACTCAGGTATTGCAAGGACATTCAAGGATATGGTGCAAAGCAAATTGTTGTGCTTGCACAACCAGCTTGCATGTTAGAACTGCACATTAGCATGGTTTTGGTGCTTGCACAATCTGCAGTAAATGTGGCTGGAACTGTAGGGTAGAAGTCATTGCTCTAAAATGAAGGTGATCACCTGAAGAAGGCAGTGTAAATCTATGTGTAAATCATGCTCTAATCATGAGCTCTGGATTAATGGATCCCCAGCTCTGCTCTCCCTTTTCCAGCCTTTGCACATCCTACAGTGGTGGATCAGCACAGATCCACAGCCCCTCTCCAGCCTGGGTATTTGGTGGACCACATGTGGGGCCCCAGAGCAGGACAGAGATTGTGACTTCATAGTCCACAAATGCAGAATTTCTTCTGGTTGGGCTCAGCTCTCAGAACCTGTGTGTCATGCAGGTTTTCTCAGATGGGGTTTGTCATACAGGGCCTCACAGCTCAGTGTTTAGACACGTGAGTGCTCTGGTTTCAATCTGTGTGGACAAATGCAGACTGATTGAGAAGACAGCACCCCAAAGGTCTCTGATTCAATCAAACACTTCAACATATCCCTATTTTCAGCCATGTGGAGTATTTAGTTTTTAATGATACACACATTTGGACAAAAGCACAAGCTGTTCATGAGACTGCATGAGCAGAAGGAGAGGCTGTGTTCATCAGCTCTTTTTCTGCTGGAAATTATTCATTCAGGTCACCCTTTTACTGTAAAAGTTTGGGAGCAGGAGTGAGTCATGCCAAGAGCTTGAGGGGGTGGAGTGGCTCCATTGGATGCAGAATGATGGAAGGAGAGTGAGAGGGGGGAGGAGAAGAGCCACTGCCCCCTCATGCTCCTGATCCTGGTCATGGTCCTGCCTGAGCTGCCTTTTGCCGCTCCGGCTGCTGCTCCAGCCCAGGAGCTGTAGAGATCTGGTCTGTTTGCTCTTACCTTCCTGATCCTGTGGTTTGCAGGAGACTGATTTCCCAGTGCCTCTCTGTGACTGCCCTGCCTCCTGTGCCCCTGCTTTGGTGGCTGTCCCTGTCCCTGGGCTGTGCCCATCACCCATCACTGCAGGTAGAGCTGCCCCATCCCCGCTCCCATCAATGAGCTCTGGGCAGAGGAGGAACTGGCAGAGTTGAGGCTGTGATTGCTGTGAAGGTGTTGCTGTACCTCAGCAGCTGGATGGATGTCATGGAAAGTGAGAGAAGGGAAAGAAAACCCACAAAACAAGCTTTGGAAAAATCTTTATCAAACAATACCTGTTGTGGGAACTGCTTTCAGTGAGATGCAAACGCATTTTCCTTTCATTTTTGCAATGGTTCTGAGCTGCTTCATTAATAACAGACTTGTTTTGGAGACTGACAAGATGGGAACCAGCACTGTAATTACACACTGCTCTTTTTGTGAGGACTGCCATGAAAACAACGCTGTGTTCTCATTTTCTCCAAAGACAAGCAGGGAAACAAATTTTTAGCACCTTGCCCTCTATTGCAGCTGGACACTGTTCCAGACTGACATGAATAAATTAAGGTGAAAATGTAACCCATAGAAACATTATTCAGTAAACTTCATACAAAAGAAAGTATTTCTACTTGCCTAATTAAAGGATGAGAAAAAAAAGTATATATTTTTGGCAGTTGTTATGGAAGTACTTTGCTTTTTTTTCAAAAGTCAGACCATCATAGCACAAACAATTAACAAAAGAAAAATGTTTCCTTTTCCTGGAGTTGGCTAATTAAAAAATTTCTCCCTCATCAATTCACTGAAAACCGAAGGAGACATTTCATGGCTTTTTAGCACCTGGAATGCCATATTTATTTTTCAATTGAAAAACTGTATTACAGTGAACTGCCATACACACAGCTTACCTGGATTCTCTAAATAAAGCAGTGATAATCTTTATCATTGCTCTCTTGACTTTGTTTCAACATTCTTTTTAATGCAAATTTCCTAATCTAACTTGTAAAACATTTAATATTTAGAATATACTCCTTTAAGATCCATCAAAAGAGGCAAAGCTGCACAACAATGCCTGGTGCTGGAGCATTGTGAGCCTGCTACAAAGGAATGAGGTGATTCTTTCTTTCAGGTCAGAAGGTCAGGCTTCACTGCATTAATTTTGCTGAGTCTCTTTGTTATTTATAACAAACAAGGTCATTTATTTTCATTTCCTTGTTTCTAATTGCATGCATCTCCTTTGGAGTATGAACTCGGTAAACAGGTGGCTGAAATGCTGGGGAAAATACTTGAAGCTGTTCCAGAAAAAGGGCATGTCCCACACTGGTAAAGCAATTTGATGAGTTAGAGATTTAGTCATAGCAGGATGTGCACCTGCTTGAAAGCAAACACACTTCTCTTTGGCACACACAGATACATGCAAATTAAAAGAGATTATTTCACTCTGAATGGTGGGTTGATATTTGATCAAATTTAACACTGTATATTTTAAATAAAGCCTTGGTGTATATTAGTGAAATACAATCTCTTTTTAGCTGCTTTTGATTTTTTTTTCAACTTCTCTTTGAGTATTACAAATGAATGATATTTCTTCACTAGCTGAGCCTACAAAAAGAGGATGTCTCTGGAGGAGAACTTTATCAGGGGATCTTTATGATGAGAACTACCTACATGCACTGAAAAAATGGGATAATGAAAAGCTAGGATGTTTGACTGACAAGGAATAAACCAGATCTTAAATTTTTTATTCTAAAATGAATTCACACAAATTAAAGGGCATTCATTGGAGTGATAGCAGTATGTCTTTTTAATGCTGTAAACCCCATGTTTCCAGGCAGCCCAAATGGAACTCCTAAATATATTCATGGGCAGCTTTTGCATAGGTAGTTATTGAATTTGCATTTCAAAATACAGGCCCTGTATGGGTAAAGCTGTGGCTGCTTTGTCCTGAAAGATGAGATTCACTGTGGACTACCTTGATTTTAGGGGTAGTAGATAATGTAGCAGGAAGCAATAATTGTCTGGCATGACTGCTGTTGGTGGTTGAGAACAGGTCCAGGGCTGAATCCATAAGGGAAACAGAGAAAGATTTCTTAGCAAGGTCTTTTAGTTCCCCAGAGAATGGGAAGCACCATGCCCAGTGTCCATAGGCTCTGCACTGAGCTTTGGAGCTTAAGAAAGTCTCTGAGCAAGGGGAAAGTGTGGGAGGAAAGCTGGAGAGAAGGATGTGCCATCCCAAGAGACAACTGTTTTGTTTCTTTTCTAAGATTGGGCATAGAGGGGTTGTTTGGAGGAGGGCTCTGCAAGGGGCATGTATCCCCCTGCTTAAATTGTCCTTTTCTGCAGATTATTTCCAAAGAGTAGGGCAGGGAAAGCAATTTGGTTGTAAGGATTATGCTACAGCTTTCATTGTTTAGGATGCATACTGTAACCTTTCCATGAGAAGATTACTGTCCTGGGCTTTTCTTTCCATGCATATGAAAATACACTTTGTGATTTCAGGGAGACAATATGGTTAAATGGTATGTTGGAAGAAAGAAAATATTTTCTATCTCTAAAACCGATAAAAATCCAAGCCCTTTCTTTAGCAAAATATTTGTTTCTTGAATGTAATTATAAATGTCATTGTACATTCTTCCTGACTTCAATGCTTATCTTGAGGAGTTCAGTGAAAATAAATTGTTTTCATGAAAGCAGAGAAGCCGTTTGATAAACACACTGTCTCAGAAAATTGTTCCCAAAGCAGAGGTCGTTCTCTCACTTTAAAAAGAAAGAGAATATGTTTTAGAAAACAAACCAGGCAGCAGAAAAAAGCATTTTTTGTTTCATACAATTCATTTTAAAAAGCAATGTGTAAATCACATGGAAAATTCTGCATTGATTATTTTGACTGCTGTAAAACCCTGGAATAAATGAAGTTGAAATAGACTTATATCAAAGAACATTGCATTTAGTAGCAAATTGGAGTGTTATTTTACTACTATTTTTTTTTTCAAATTTTGTTTTGTGATCAGATGTTTTATTAAATATTAGCCATGCATAGTAATGGGGACCGATTCTTTAAGACCAGTTGGGCACATGCTGTTTGTTCATGAGCTTCAGGAAATAGTCTTGAGAACTGGAATTTGTCTTTTCAGCACTGAAAATCTGGCCCACTGAGGCATCAAAAACCAAAAACACCCCAGAAATCCCAACCAAAAAACCCAAATAAACAAACAAAAAAACCGCCACCCTCAACTCTTTAAGTTGCAACTGAAGATAAGTCCTGAATGAAAGTACAGCAGTTCATTTTAGAGATGTTATTGAGGTCCTTAATCACACCTTCAGAAATCTGTCCCTTAATTTTCAATCTGATGAATTTATGTATGTATTTATTACTAAGTCCCAAACTATTGTGCAAGTACTTATAAAGTAGTGGTTCATTTTTTTAATCCTCTGCTAGAATTATGCTGCTATTAATATCAGAGTTATTAATATGCTCTCAGAAGACTACATCATTAATTAGAAGACCTAAAGGATAAATTATGGGTCCTTTGGAAGACTACTCCCAGTTATTGTATGAATCTGATCTATCCAAATAAAGCTGTATGTCTACAGCCCTATAATTATTTTTTTTAATCTATCTTCGCATTCTCTAGCATTGGTCACTAATTATTTTATGTTATAACCTATTCTGGTAGATGGTATGACATTAATACCATGGTAAGTCACTGTAACATTTGAAAGGGACATGATGACAGCAGCATTTTTAAATAGTTTTGTTTTTAAGGCATGACTGTGAAACTATGCATTGCTTTTACCTTGTACCTTGGCAGTGTCTCATCCAGTCCTTCACTGGCTTCCAAGAGATGACCAAAAGCCCATCCCCTCCACAGCCACCAACAAAGGATGTGCACTGTGGTCACTGAGGGAGGCAGAGCCACCTCCCCAGCTCTGGGGACAGCCGGGGCACTGCTGCTCACCCCCAGGGAACCACACAGCTCTCAAGGGTGGCTGTGCCCTTGCATTGGGGATTGTGGAATTAAACTCACAAAATCTCAGAAAGACATTTCATTGATTGCTCCAGAAACATCCCCACATCTTTCTTTAGGTGCTTTATATTGCAATGTGTGCACTGAAATATATATCAGAGGTCGTGTATGTATATTTTGAGTCATTGCCTTAAAGAACATTGGATGAAATTAAAACTGAACAACATGCAAGAGTGAATTTGTTGCAGATACAAGGATTAAATGTAACCTTTCTCACCTGGAAAAACTCTTCACTATATCTCACTAAGACTTTTCATGAAAATAATTCTGTCAGTAATTAGATTTGGTTCTACTGTAAAGTGAAAATTTCTGCCTATAACATTCCTCTAGGATAACAGAAAATTTTAAAGAAGAATTTGGATTGCTCGTGGTGAGCGTATTTTTCTTTCTGTAGACATTGTCCTTGTAAATTCCCTGTAAAAAGCAGATGCCAGTAGTTTTTTCTCTGCCTCATAATAGTTCCAGCAGCATAAATTCAACAAATGTATGAATGTGGAGAGAGCTGGAGGAGAAAGTCAGAAACACATTAACAGATTATATAAATTATATATATGTACATGTAATTATATCTATATCTATGTATGTCTATCTATTTATTTATATATACATAACCATAGACAGAACCATCTCTAATCAAGTTTTCCTGTCTTGCTTTAAGATGGCACCCCTGGAAGAAAGGAAGACACTGCATTTCTAATTTTCAGTTAAAACTTTAATTCTTTAATGCTAATCTAGAAGTGACACTGTTCCAGTCATTGTTCTCCTAAAGAAGTGAATTTTTATATTACTGGACAGTTCCTTTACTGTTTTCAGTGCTGCAATCAGTTTGTTTTTCAACGTGGTCTTTATCTCACAATAACTGTGTACTAGTATGTGAGGATACTGTAACACTGCAGTCAATAGCAACAGGATATTCCCTCTGCCAAAAAGTAATCCTATATTGTCCATTACACACAGGTTATTTTGGAAGGTTATGGAATACTTTCTTTAAAGCAGCAGAAACCTTTTTGCTGTAACATTGTTCAACAGTATTAATGGTTGTCTCTGCTCTCTAAACAACTGGAATGTCTGGTTTTCTGCTAGAATATTATTTGAAACATGTGTGATTTGAGGTGGTAAAATACTTCAGGTAAAGTGAGAGGCTTCAGCAATCCACAGAAAAATCAAAGAGGCACATGTAAATCTTTGAAAAGTTTAATAATTTTATTTTATTCCCCATTTCACAAAGTAATGCATTTCCTGATTTGGGCCTGAAAACATTTTCACAAACCAAAATCTTTCAGTTTTGGGTTTTTTTTTTCCCTTGCAACAATCCATACTTGTGTTTTGAAATAATGATTTGTATTTAAAAGGAATAACTATAGTTTTTAAATAATCCTTTGATCTGCAGTTCTCTAGTTGTGGCAACTGAAACAATGAGAAAGTAAATGATCTCTGGCAGGCAAGCACTAAACTTCAGCTCCCCCAGTTGCTTGGCTTCTCTGATCTGCTGGCTGAAATTCCCTCTTTTACTGCAGGAAACATAGTCAGTGACTAATAAGTATTTATTGATCTCTGCTTGAGATACTTGCTAAGAGATGTAGATATCAATGAATACTTGATCTGACTTAATGTTAAGAACAAAAGTATTTTCTTTATGGCCTCACTTATACAGGATATTCATGCGTGATCACTTCTAAATTCTGTCTGACTCTACCACCTGATGAGAAAGGGACTTTAGTGAGATAAACTCTAATGAATTAATATGCTATTAATTGTACTTTTTCTTAGCCAGAAGTTAGTAGTGTAGTTGTTGCTTTGAAGGGTAAGTCAAAATATTATTGATTCTCAGCAGCTGTACTTGATAAGTAGAATATAGGTCTAATTCAAAGCCCATTGCAGTCAATTAAAGGCACTTTCTATTGATTTGAGGTGGTTTTAGACTCTTTTCTAAACCAGACCTGCCTGGTGCTCTTTCTTTTCTCCTTCTGTATTCCACCCTTTTTGTTTTGTGCCTTTCCATCCTCCACACATGCTCTGGGGGAAAGGGGGCTAAGACAGTCTGAACAGGTGACAGCAGAGATGTTGTATTACTCCCTTTCCTCTTGTTCCTCCTACTTTTTACAGAAGCCAAAAGACACAGTGTAGGAGGAACAGTGGGTCCTAGGATGGTGAATACTTACCTTTTTCTCTCTCTTTTCTTTCTCTCTTTCTTTTTCTTTTTTCTACCTTCTTCTTAAAGCTGAACCAGAAATTCCCAATAGGTACCTTCTTGTGTTTGGATAGGTTAATGTTTGCCAAGTTAAAGTTTGCAAAGTGCCTTACTTCATCTGGATGTTTTAAAATTTGCCAAGTACCTACTTAAATATTCTAAAGTTTGTGGGTAAAAGTTGTTTTTGAATCACCTGAGTATTTGGGTGTTTATCCCACACACTGCCCAGAGTAAACCCAGCTACCTTCCCCGAAGCCTGTGGAGAGGGCTGGGGCAATAGACATGGACCCTGCATTGTAGAAGCAGGAGGTCTTTTTAATGTTGACTCTGCATTGTAAAGCTGGAGCAGAGTTTCATCCAGCCTTGGCTCTTTCCATCCCTTCTCCCTCATTTCCCTGCCCCTCCCATGCTTGCTGTCTTTGCCAGTGAGAGGGAACTGTGTGGCCAGGGACAGGGGGGCTGCTGAGGTGTGTGGTGCTTGTGGAGGACTTGGCTGCCTACCTGAGAATTTGGGTGTTAAGAGATCTGGTCTGTTTGCTCTTACCTCTGAGGTTCCTTCCTGATCCTGTGGTTTGCTGGAATAGATCTTCCAGTGCCTTTGTTACTGCACCTCAGATACCATTTCCATGTTACTGAACTGACACAGCCTCTGCAAAGGCTGTAAAAATACAAAGTTTGTCCTGGTATAAAAAAAAAAAAAAAAAAAAA
>WEIU01017464.1:1647-136670 GCA_013389925.1 Aegithalos caudatus | reverse complement strand
GGAGCCTGTCCCCGGGCCGCTGCTCCCGCGGTTCAGAAGGGTGCGAGCGGCAGACAGCCGGGAAGAGCTCGGGGAGGCGATCCTGCTCCCCATGGCCGGCGAACAAAGGCGCGTCCCGAGCGCGCAGCGTTCGCGGTGGGGTCGGGACTTGCCGAACTTTCCCCCGGCGGGAGCCGTGGCGGCTCCCGGCGCGTCGGGCACAGCCCGGTGGGCTCGGACGGCCCCGTGAGGAGAGGACGGAGCCTTGCTCTGCTCTGCTCTCTCCGCTCAGTCCGGCTCTGTCATGGCCAGTTCCTAACTAGAGGATTATCCAAACGGGAGGATTATCCAAAAGTGCATCAGCTGCTGGTACAGGAGGGTGACTAACGCTCCGCTTTGGCGAGGGCTGTCAGAGAAGTTGCAGTACCACTTCTGTCTATTCACACCTCTGCGGCATGTGCGGTGTTTGGAGTAAACGTTACAGGCAGAAGCAATAGTCATTTCCCAGTGTCTAACCTTCATTTACAGAAATATGTTTTAATAATACGGGGATGATTTGTTTCACAAATTCCCCAAATCTGGGAAAGGCAAAGTTGAGAATGACACTGTGACTCATGCTATTTTGAAAAAGACTTAGCTGTTTGCACTGTGATGTGTCAATAGCACATTGAGCTATTAGCACTGGGCCCTCACACATGCACATAAAGATCTCTTTCACACTGTGTTTTTCCTGGTGCTATGTTTGTCCAACCTCTGGGGCCTTTTGTGAGGCACTGTATGAGATGCTGGGGAAAAGAAGGGTGCTGCATGAAGCCTAAACTTACGTTAATTTTTTTTTTTTCCAAAAATCCTTTCCAAATGACGAGATAAACTGCTGACATACAAAGCTCACTTTCAGAGAGAGAAGTATCGTGGGTTCAAATAGATTCAGTAGCTGGAGCAAACTTTCTCCTAGAGAAATCGCGTCTGGGTAGAGGTCGAGGATGGAGCCCCGTGTCGCTCTGTAGGCTGATGTCCATCGGAGCCTCTGCTCCTGAAGTTCGGCAGGCGGGCCTCGGTGTCCGGCAGTGGTGAACGGCCGTGCCCAGCCCATCGCGGTGTCCGGCAGTGGTGTCCCGTCCATCCCGGTGTCTGGCCGTGTTCCCGTGTCCGGTCCGTCTCGGTGTCCGGCCCATGCCGGTGTCCGGCCGTGTCCGGTCCATGCCGGTGTCCGGCCCATGCCGGTGTCCGGTCTATCCCGGTGTCCGGCCCATCCCGATGTCCGGTCTATCCCGGTGTCCGGCCGTGTCCAGCGGTGCCGGCGGGCGCGCTCGGCCGTTGGGCGCATGCGCCCCGCGCGGGGCGCGCGGCTTTGTTATCGCGGGTGGCGGAGCACACGGGGCATGAATTAAAAATGAAATGTCAGCCCCAACTCTGGCTGCTGCTAAGGACTCCGGGAGCTCTAAAATGCGTCGGAAATGTCCGCTGTTGGCTGATAAGCCGCCTGATTTCGGAAACCTGCAGCGCTTACTGGCAGTCAGCATGTTTACTGTAAATTTCACTTGTTCTGTGACTTTCCTGTGTTGTGCACGGCGTGCATTTAATTCAAGTTCAGGTACAGGTTACTCTATAGGCGCGTTATAAATTTTTTTACATGTCCAAAATTTTCAATACCTCCTGAATACTGGTAGTTTCTTGTGTCCATTAACTTGCTGCTAGTGCACAGTTACAAATAACCTTTTAACTGTATCTCCCATCACTGTACAATGAGAACAGAGCGTGCATTCAGAAAAAGCTAAAAGTAACTAACTTTTGGCCTGTTCAGGAACACATTTCAGTTGCTGTACTCCTGAACATAATTTTGGCAAGTACCTCGTAGGCCAGGCTTCCAGTCTGCAGCAGAAAATATTTTAATTAACAGAGTACAGCTCATGATGCTTGTGTCTCATAATAGATATCTTTGTATGCAAACGGCCTGATCTGGAGCAAGCTGACACACACGGAATTGTGTTGCTGTTGCTGTGAGCTCTTCACTGGCCTAGCTGGGAAAACAGCAGTGTGAAGTACAGGTGTTTCAAAGACAAGAAGAATTTGTGAATGAGTTCCTAGAAAGGATGGTCCTGTGTTAATCTAATCTCATTTTCTGTGTTGTTTATAATTTGTAGTTATAGTAGTCACTGTAAGTTTGGGGGTGGTTTTTTAAATTATTCTGGTAAAGAGAGTATATCTGCTTTGCTATCTTGCCTCCTTGCCTCGCTTTCCTTTTCTTCTGTCTTTTTGCCTGTGTTTCTAAGGAAAACAAATGATTCTTCTGTTAGGTACTGAGATGACCAGAAGGCACCCAGAAAAAGGGCTGAAATATTTACTCTGCTGAAGTAAATGGGAGAAGTGTTATTGATTTCACTAGGGACAGTATTTCACCTCAAGTCTTTCTGAAACTCATTTGAGCGTCCTGCCCACTCATCCATGCCTGCTTCATTGTTAGGAGCTGAATCCATATTCTCCTTGTGACAGTGACATTGCCTGTGACAACTGCTGGGAAGCAGTGTGATGGCAAGAGTAAACAGACTACATGGTTGTATATATGTGCAAAAGCAGAATTATTTGTGTGAAAATATTCTCAAGATCATTAAGACATAGAGTTGATGGCATATGGCCTGCCTGTGGAAAATTGTATCTTGCATCATAGTGTCTAAAAATATCAACTATTCTAGTGTAAATACATTGCACCCAGTGAGACAATGCTGCCTTCCACCTGCATGCTTTAAACAGAATTTCCCTTTTTTTTCTTCAGTGGTACAACACTGGCAGGAATGTGGGAGACTGACCTGTGAACCCCCAGGCAGGACTTGGGATCTCAGGGTGCCCCGTGAGGAAGGGTCTGAGGTGGGAGGGGAACTGAGTCCTGGGTTTGGAACCAGGCACACTGAGGAGCTGTCCTGGTCCTGACCTGCAGGTAGCCTTCAGCTGGATTCCATCCCAGCTGCTCTCTAAGTGAAGTGCCCTGCTTTTGAAATTGGTGCTCCATACTAGATAAGAAGACCTAAGGGTAAGGGATGTCATCTTGGGGATTTTTGGAAGAGAGTAAGTGTTGAGTACGTGACAGGTGTTTGACTGATGTCAGTTCCCTACCATCATTGGTAGCACAGCAGTTTCTAGAAGATTCATTTGGATTACTTTTGGCGAGGTGGTGCAACATGGCATGCACATGTAGAGGGCAAAAGAGGAAATGCAGACACAGAAGTGCAGTGATTTGTCCAAGGTTACACAGTCGGTCACTGACATAATCAGGGCCACAACCAAGGTATTCTGAGATTCAGTCCAGTGGTTTATGCTGAATCTCATTTACTCTAATAGGATTACTTACATGTTTAAAGTAAAGCATGTGCTTAAGTGCTTTGCTGGATCAGGGCCATATTTGATAAGTTTTCAGTCCTGATGTGAGAGTACATAACTTGACCCTTCATGTGTCTGGCTGGTGGTGGTTCCGGATAACAGCGATCCACTTCTGCTTCATGGAATTGCACAAGAGAAATCGTGGTTTGCCTGCTTCTAGAAGTATCCTGCTGCAGTATACTAAAAAAAAAAATTCACCAAAAAGGAGCTATAAAAATTACAGAAAGTTGAAAGAGACCAGCTGTTGTAAAACATTCTGCTTCTGTTTTGAGCCCTTTTATGGTTCTGCAGATGGAGAATGATTTTGGACATTCAGTACAGTTGAGTAGCTTTTTCTAAACAAACTTTTTCACTTATTGAGTAAATTATATGTCTTGTACTAAAAATATTTAGGGAACTAGTATTCATCCTGGCATACATATATATATATATTTAAGGAACTGTAATTCTTATAATGCCTTTTGTAAAATGTGAAAACTCCAAAACCTAAATACATGCAGCTCAGTGCTTGAGTTATCATATTAAATTCCAGAATCCTTACTTCATTACTTAGCTGCCTGCGTTTTGTAATTTTTATCTCTACTACACAGATTGTCCTTGAAGGATACAAATTTCAAACATACATACCTTAATTTAGGCACTACTATACATATGAGATTGTCAGAGCTTGATGTTTTTGGCTGAAATATTTTTTTCATTTTACAAAGGAAGCTCAGGAAGTTTATCTTGTTCTTCCAGAGGTAAAGCAAAGACAGCAGTAGTTTAGTAGCAGTTGAACTGGGGCTCTAAGTCATTCCTATTAGTGTGTGTTGTTAGGAAAAAGTGCATTACAGTTATGCAAATAATTTAAAACTACTCTTCTTGCAAATTTAGTGTGGCTCTATATGCATAGGTTTTCCTCTGCTGCAGCAGATGGTGAGAGACAATGGGTGCATGTATGTTGCTAAGATAGAAAGCTCCATGCTCAGTCATCAGCTGCCCTGCAAATATGCTCGTTTACATCTGGGCTCAGCTCTGGTGCAGGCAGGGCAGCCCCAGCTGCTGTGTGCTGTGGTCATGTGTGTGTATCCACAGCCTGGCCATGGCAGAGGTGGCCCCAGCTGATGGGAAAGGGCCACAAAGCACCAGGGAACTCCTACGTAGAGATGTGTAGCAGAGACACAAATGTAGGTCTTTTTGGAGACAGTTTAGGCAGGGAATTGGGAACTTTCTGTTGCAGCATCAGCTCAGTAAATGACATTTTATCACCAGTATTTTCTACTGATTTTCTGGCACATGCGGCAAGTGTGCTGAACTGCTTCTTTCCCAGAACAGCCAGCCCCGGCCTTGGGTATCTCAAAACCTCAGGACTATGTAGGTAAATACTGCTAGGGAGCAAAAAAGTTCCCAAAATATTTGTCTGTCTAGTCCAGCACTAAAATTGTTGGATGTATAATTCCTAGTCCCTGGATGAGGAAGTGAAATGATCATATGAGTACATCTACCAGAATGGAAATTACAATTTGTATCATCACCCCACCTTGCATTATGCTGTTTTGCAGGCACAGTCATCCCTGAGGTTTTGTGATGTAGCTGAAGAGCTGGCTGTAAAGCAGGAAACCCCTGGATGTCACAGCTATGCAAGAACCTGTGGTGCTCAGAATGAACATTGGAGTGGGGACAGTGATTGGATTGTTCAGTGTACAATTTTTCTGTAGCTCAGATAATGCAGCTCCTATACTGAATGTACCATTAGTTGGTTGAGAGTTGCTTGTATACAAAATGTACTTTGTAGAAGTCAATTTTTAGAAATATTTTTAGATTGTTTTCATTAAAGTGGTTTACAACCATATCAGTAAGATGCTTCCAGTAATGTACTGTAATACATGAAGAGTTGGAATTTAATGCATAGGAGATATTTAGAGTACTTAAAGTATGTGTGGAAGCCACTAGTTGGGGTGGAGTTTTAAAAATAGTGATATTTGTAGCAACCACAACTCTGGGGTGTTTGCTCCAGGGACATGAAGACCCACTGTACACCTCTGCCTTTGGAGTGAGGAAACATTGACCAAATCCCGTGGGATGACAAGACCCTCATCCCCATGGTACCACCCATAGCACACCATGTTGTACTTCACAGAGAGGTACCCAGTCCAGCCTAACCTTATAAGGAATTATTGCAAATTTATAATAAAATCTAAACTAGAAGCACAGGAAATAACAGCCTCTATTCTTTAGGTACTCAAGAGGAGGCTCTCAGTTGTGTGGTTCATTTGTTGCAGTTTTTTGCAGTGTCTGACAAAGGGAGGCCAGTCAAACTGTGACCTGTGGTTTGTGCTGCAGCTTTTATTACATTTACGGTTAATACATGCCTATATATTTGTTGAATTCTGATACTCTCTTATAAACCTAAGTAATGCTATTGAGTGGCGATGATCAAATTTAAGAGGAGAAGAATTTGTACAGCACTAATCCTACCTTTTTATCTGTAATCACATTTCTACTGCCGTAAAATTGAGTACTGTTATACAGACCTAATGGCAGGGTTGAATTTTCAAATGCTTCACACTCTTATCTGATAGCTGTGTTCTGTACTGTTACCTGTCTGTGTGATGTATTTATAGAGTGCCAGTCACCATAGTATCTTTGTGATGATTGCTACCAAAATTGAGAACTCTGAGGTGAAAATCTAATCAGGACTTTAGATAACAATGTCACACAAGAGCCTTATGGTCTTTGCCTCTGTGCTCTGTTCAGATGAAGACTTAGATGAGATCATGCTTGCTGCCATGTTATTCATTATTTATTTTTGTAACAAGATTTCTATTTCACATCTTTTCCACTGCATGTTAGCATGTGTCAAAACAGTCCAAATCCTGTTTTGAATGTATTCTCTCTGTTTATATCTGACACAATGTATTGAAAATCAACAGGCATTACAGGGCAGCTGAATTATTAAAACCAAAAGGGGAGACTGTCATTACACAGCTGCTTCTGCCATGGGTACCTTGAATATCCAAACAGATGTTTTCATGAACTTCTTCATTCACTTCATGGTAATGCACAGATTAGCTGAAAATATTATTTTCATCACATTAAAAATAACTGAGTCTTATGAGCAGAGTGCTGGAAGTATGATTGACCAGTGCTGAATTGTGTTGGGAAAGGTGTGCTACTGAAACTAGACAATGTTAGTTTATTATTGAAAATGGAAACTGTTTTAAGCAACAGTTCATCTGTTTTTTCAGTTTGTTTGTACAGTTCATGTTCCAGCTCTTGGCATCAGTGTTTGCTGTTTATTCCTGCACTACCAGTTTACGCAGCAGCCACATTTGGTTGAAAAGCTCCATATCAAGAGGAAAAAGAAAAGCAATCCATTCTCAAAACTGCATGTTGGAAGTATCCCTTGTATCAAAGTGGATTTTACATCCATAGAAGACCCATCCAATGTGGGCATCTTTCAATTACTTACATGTGCATTAGATCAGGCCTGACCTTGGTATTTGTGGGAGAAATTTTTATCAATTCCATGTTTTATTTTCACTGTTTTAAAGTAATAGCCTTTCTTACTGTCTGGGTCACTAGAGTCACATATTATCATTCCTGGCCAAAGACTTGTGAGAGCTGAGACAAACATGGAAAAGAGTGGGTTGTGGCATAGGTTAAAAACAGAGAGGGTTTTGGGATGAAATCCCAGGACTTGGACTGGTAAGCTCTGAAATAAGGGATGAGAGGTCTCAGCTCCTGGCTGGGGTGAGAGCTGCAGAGGCTGCAGCACAGGGATCTCCTTGCTTTCCTCATCTGCTTTACCAAGTGTGTAAGTGATGGTTATGTTAAATCATTATGTTAAAGCAGAACATTTCTCAGGCAGATACATTTACATTTGGATTTTCCTTCTCTACAATGAATATTCGGAAGAGTTCTGTTCAACTGGGCAACCTAACAAAAGGAAAAACAGAAATGGTAGGATTTATGGAAAATGAAGCCTACATGCAGATGGTTGAGGTCACTTGAGGTGAGGTGTGTTCATCTCTCCATTTGATTTCCTTAAGAAATTTTGTCAAGAGGAACTCTGCTGTATTTGGCATTCCAAGTGGTTATAGTTAGTATTGTAATTCTCTAAACAGTTAATGTGAGAGAAATTAGATAGAAACCTAAAATCTAAATAGTTTTAGACATCCAAATTAATAGTCTGGGTTTTTGTTTGTTTTGGGGTGGTGCTTTGTTTGTTTGTTTTTGTTGTTGTTGGGGGGGCGTGCAATTTTTGCAAGGAAACAAGAGCTTTATGAATCATCCTTTCTATCCCAATGGGACAATGCCTGTATTCAAAGTCACTGAATTATATAAAGGTTTGTAGGTTCAGGACATATTTAAACACCTCAATATTGATTAACTGTCTAATTTTGATATGAAAATGGTGCTAAAACCATGCAGAAATCAATTGCTGAACATTGGAGTAGCTTATTTTCAGAGCAGATCATATTTATCTGCTGTTCTTTTTATGCTGCTCTCTTTATGGTTGTAAGGCTTATACAAATAGTTGAATTTTGAATGGTTTGGGATACTGTATTTCAGTATTTGTTATTAATAAAATGCTTTTTTTAAACTGTACTTGTATCAGTAAACTGTTTGCCTGATAGGGAATTAACAGTCCTCTATTTACATTCTTTAAATAAAGAGGAATTTTATTAGGCATAGAAAACCAATAATTTTGTTTGCTTTAGTAGGTCAATGCTGCTACTTTTGTGGGTTTCTGAAAAGCAAGTGGCTGAAACAATGATGATAATAGGTGGTGGCCATGTAAATATGGGCACATTGTGCTATTGATCTATTGTAGCAAAAAACTTAGTAGTTGTGGTTTCCTACCACAACTCAGCATGGTTCTTCTTTCTGCTGCTGTTTTATTTGATACAGTTTGAAATATGTAGTATACTTACATTTTAAAAAGTCTGTTCTATAGATGTGGTAAAACCCCCAGAATTTTATGATGCATTCTCTACTCTTTTCCACAGCAGAACTTTAAGTAAAAAACAAGACTGATCTCAAAACTAAACTGGACAAACCATTGATGTAAATACACTGTGAGGTGCAAAAACAAGAGCTTAATATAGATTTGCACTACAAAGCAGTCATGAGAGTAAATAACACGTTTATGCCTATGTGGTTTTCTGTTTGTTGTTTTATGAGAGTGTCCAATTTCTGTATTGCAGATGATAAGATGAAGTAATTTATATCAATTTATTTTGTCCTGCCAAATAATTTGCAATTTCAGGATATTGTTAAATAAAAGGATTTAACAGATGCTTCTGCTGTCCTTTCCTCCTGACGTTTTTAAAACCTACTTAGAGCTATCTTTATGCTCCCGTGGTGGTGCAGCTGAGACCCAAGGAGAGCATGTGGAGTGGTAAATCAGATGTTATGTCACACAGGGCAGCCAGGCTTCCTAAACAGTGGCTTGCATCACTGCTTCCATGATAGAGATCTACCTGCTGTTTATGACAGAGCAGAAGTGCCTTTGTTTCATTCTCATACCCTCATCTAAGCCTCTTTTAACATAATAGCTCTGTGCTGGGGTCTTGGATGATGCTTGTAAGGTGCACTGGGTATTGTATGGCTTCTTGTAATCGTTGTTTCAGGGATGTGACAAGCCCTGTGTGTGTGCAGTGTCAGTTGTGGTGGCTGTCACCTGGGTCTTCTCCCAGCACTGAGCCATCCCTGCGTGTCGGTGGCTGCAGCGCAGTGTGCGGTGCCCCTGCTCTCCCTGCCCTGCCTGCTGGACACAGTGCCTTGTTCTGAGATCCTCCCTTTCTGCAGTCAGCTCTGTGGGTGCCTTGGCTGTGACAGGGCTCTTGGAGTGTGCTCTGCCTCAGCACATTCCTTGGGTGGCTTTCTCCTCTCCTCGTGGCTCTGCTGCCTGCTCTGGCTTGGGCTCGCTGGCTGATGGCACATACCAAAAACCTGACATCCTTGGAGCCACCCATAGCTGGGACAGAATCTGTGTGCAGCTCAGACTGATTTAGGTGAAAGACAGGCAGTGTAATCTAGGGCTAAATATGATTCAGAGCGATTAACCAGAGATCATATGAAAAGAAAATATGTTCATTAAATACCTGCTGAAGCAGGCAAACAAACAGCACTTCTGTGTTGTGCATACACAGATCTGTGGTATGGCCAGTGTGCAACATAGAGACCAATCTTGCTCTTCTACCTGCAATTCTTCACAACAAACAGCTATAGAATGGAATGGTAGTGTGAGCTTCTGTGTTTATTTTGCCTCTGTGCAGCTCTAGGTTGCCCAGTTTAAGTAGAAAACTGTTTTTCTAAATTTAGTTGGCAAACAACTTGTGATAGGATAGCAGCCTTTTTCTGTCTTCTTTGCTAGAAAGTGTTTGAGTAGGGATGGTGAATATTGGCTTTGACTTCTATCAGCACAAATATATTGCTGGTGATAACATATCATAGGAGTATGCTGCCTATCTCCTGTATTCTTGTCTCTAGTAAATAGAAATTTTTCAAGGGAGGTCTCAGAATTTACCCTTCTGTTAATAGTCTGGGGGAGAGTTTACATACCAGAAAAGAATCCTGATTCTTCACTTGATAACATATTAAAGGGCTTTTTTGGTTTTGTTTGTTTTGTTTTTTTTTTGAGGTTTGTGTTGGGTTTTGTAAAGAAAATTGGCAACTACTGCTTGTAATACATGTAACTAATAAATGTGAAATTGAAAACGTGACTCTTGGACAGTCACACATTTTTAAAGCTCAGGCAGTGTGTATTGGTCTGTGCCAGTTCTAGCATGGTTCCACTGCTTGGAAAATGTGGGGAGGGGAACCTTGCTCCTGCCCAGAATACCTGTCTTAGGATACAGACCTCTTCCTTGGAGATCGTGGAGCCCCTTATGATGGCTTGTAACTTTTGGATTGCTAACTAACTGAGTTCCATTATAATGCACTCTGCATCATATTCCGTGTCACTTGTGTGTTTATGCAGAATTATTTCTAAATAAAAGCTTTTAAGGTTATTCCATCATGAGGCATAAGTGAGAGACAGTGATAAAAAGCTTGATTCATTATGACTAACTGCAGGTGAACACTGTTGTTATGCCTCATTCTGAGTGTTTCTGTGACTCAAAAAGGACTCCATTAAAATACCATTACGTCAATGGAGGATTTTAAATGCACATGAAAGGATAGAGTCTAGAAAGCCTAATAATATAAGTATCTATCCATATACTCTTAGACTAAATAAAGCATTTGTAGATCTTCTGAGTTTTATTCTCTGCGTGGGTGAGACCTGATATAAAGGATACATTTTGCTTTCTGCTCCCCCTTTTTCTTTTACAATAAATTTGAAAGTAAAAGAAGGAACAATATCCATGGAGGAAAGTTATTCTGGACCTTCAGACTCATTAAATCAGATTGATACTTTGCAGCTACAGTGAGTACAACCAATGCACCACATTGATCTGACACAGAATTTTAACAGTGCAAAATTTTCTTTTTAATGCCTTTTTCCCCCAGTTCTCCTTATTTTGCTCATTCTTAGAGTTTTGCTTCATCTTCCACACTTCTGTGGTAGGAATCAGTCTTTGCATTATCTGTTGCCAAAGGAAGTGGCCATTTGCTGATTTAAAAGGATAGAGAAAGGGATGTAAAACAACTTGGGGAGAGACAGGGAATAGTGGCTTGGGAGCATGGCTAAATATTTACAATTTGAGGATCAAGTGATTTCAGTTTCTTTGAATTCTTAAACTTCTTTGTTTTGTTGGTGAGAAGCAGGAGTAGAAGGGGGTGAAAACACATATTATTCCCATTTTAAAAAATTTCCCTACATTTTAAAGAACTTATCTTTGCTTCTCATTTGGTCAGAAGAAAGAGGCAGGTTCATCTTTGCTTCCCTGTTCAGTTTGTTTATGGCACCCAAGCAAAGGAGCTGCTATCTGCAGTCTTTTTCCCCAAAACTCAAGTATCCAGGAATATTTGAATGAAGAAATAAGAAATAAGAAGATTCTAGATGATGAATCTCAGTATGTATGCTAGAGCAAGGCCAGTTCCTTATTGATCCCAGCTACTGAAGTTTTCCCTGTGAAGCTGATTTATGTTTATCTTAAAAAATAATCAATCAATGAGACAAACTGAACTTCATGATTTAAAACATATTCAGCTTTTTCTTTTCACATCCTTACTTTGTAAGAAAATCTTCTGTGGATTCAAAAAGAAAGGGTACAATCCTGCTCTTGCACATAGGAATATACTCTCTGAACATGAGTTGTATCTGCTTTTGCATTGTGCTTCATAAACTTGTTGGGAAAAATTCAGCTCAGAGGGTGTATTTTTAAATAGTAGTTTCTTGGGCACTGGACCATTCATTTCCTAAAAGAATAAAGCCAGTCCTTTGTACCTGCTGATGAGACAAAGGAATCAGTGCTGCTGCTGATACATGAGGACAGGCTGCAGTGTTGGTGTTAACTCTGGCTGGTGGAAAACACCACTTCTGCTGGGGCTCTCATCCTTACCAGAAGAAACACATTGGTCTCACTGGTTTTGTCTGTACTTTTACTAAATAAATGGATGATTATTATGTTTTCTCTGGCTTAGGTACCAATCAACAATGAAAGAAAATGCTACATTCAGCTGAGAAGGTGTAGATAATCTTCATATCTGAAGCATGAAAGGACTGACACACAAAATTGCAGGTCTGGCAGAAAAGTTTAGGGCTTTTTTTTTTTTTTTTTTTTTCTTCTAAGTATCTTGTATTGGAGAATTTCTTTTTCTTAAGAGAAGAAGACGTAAGAGACAGTATCTATGGCTTAACAGTAATAATGGAAAGAGCAGGCTGAGAAAGAAAACAGTGTTGTTCCAAGCATGGCTGTATGAACACTGGCCATGAGCTTAGATTGAGAATGAGAGAAAAGCCTTTCTCTCCAGAGGGCTGAGCTGCTGAGGAAGCCTTGGCATAGGGAAGGAGCAGTAATCACTTTTAAGGCTCAGGGTTGATGCTAAATGTCATCTGGTTGGGTGAAACACAGGCCATGGGGTTGGCTGTACCTTTAATCTTGTTTAATGTTGTTCTTTTAGGTTTCATCTTTACATTCCTAAATATGTGATACTGAATTTGTGTTATGCACTCTCTGAGTCTTAGAGTGAGTCTGTGAAACTGTAGATAAGGTAACCACAGATGTGATTGTTACTTACACACTTAATAACAACTTTGGAATATTGCATTGCAGCTAGTAAAGAAAATTTATGTCCGAAGCCTAATTATATAGTGGAAAGCAATTAGAAATCAGATTTATAGATGGTGGATAGTTATCTAGTATCTCTCTGTGAATGTGGAGAGACTATTCAGTTCTTCATTCAGAAGTGCTGAGCTTTTCCTTGGTGGTGATGAGGACGGAGGGAGGGAAAGGCCTTTAAGTATCTGAGGAAAAATCCACATCTGGAACCTTGACAATCTCTAGAAGTGTGGTATTAAATCATTGGATGGTTTGTCTTGATGTGGCTGTTCTGCAAGTGCACATCAGGTAATCATCTGCTTCCTCACCTCCATGCTCTGCTAGCTGGTAGCTGCCTCAGTTTTTGAGAACACAGCATTCCCAGGAAATATGCTTTGTACTGGATCCTGTGGTGTTCATTTGTATTATATTTTTAGTTCAGTGTAAAAAAAATTAACAGCATACTTACTTATCTGCTCTTTTAGGGAAATTTCTACTGTCCTGTATCACCATCATTATGTCTTGCTTACTGATGTAGACACTATTTTTTTTCCCTGTGAGTCCTTTTCTAGGCCTGTTACATGATAGATAAATGGGGGCAGTGTGTGTTTTTCCTTTTAAACAAAGATTATCTGTTGCCTTCTTCAAATGGTCCTCTGGTTGGGGTATATAAAATTAAAACTTCATCCAAGTAATTTTCTGTGAAAAATCACATGAAATAAAGGCAAAGCTGCAGAAGTTGTATGTCAACAGTGTCTTGAGAATTCTTCAGCTGGCCTGGAATCAGTTTAGTTTCTGTTTCCAGCAGAGAGGGCCCAAGTGTTGTGTGGCACCAAGACCTGGTAGATCACAGGTCTCCTTGGAAGCCTCTCATTCATAACACTGCACTTGATACACTGATGTTTTTGGAAGTGATCATTTGGCTGAACTTGAGTTTCAGACTCAAAAAATCAGTAGATTAATCTCAGAAGTTCAGAAAAATGTAACAATAACTGCTAGTTCTGAGGTTTTAAGAGTTAGATGGCTCCTTCTGAACACCGGTAGCCTCATGTTTAGGTATCTGATTATTTGCATTTGCAGCATGATTTTGTGGGAATTACTGAGCTCTGAAATATACTGTGAAGATATGCTGCTTTGTTATAAAGCAGTTTAATTGCAAGAATCTTATTGTCAAATTTCATTGGTGCTAGTTCTTAATATGTCCCAAGACAAGTATATTAATTTTGTGCTATTAAAGTGTGATTAAAAACCAGTAGAGATTTTTTTCAAAGATTCTAGCTTTGTCTTTTTTTGATGAATAGCTTGAAATAATTGAAAGTTAAACCTTAAAGCAGGTGACTGTTGCTGATGTAAAAGTTTTCTTCAAAACCTCAATTGTCCAAAGTAATTATTCTTCCTACTTTTGCTGCTAAATACTAACAGTGGGATTTTATATATTTTTGCTTGTGCATCAGAATGTGTAATGAAGTATTTTATCTGGGTGAAAGAAAGATTATTTTTCTTGTTAAGTGGACTGTAGAAAAGGGAATATATTGGGCTTTTGTAGCATGCCAGACCCCTGAAGCTTGATGACAACACTTTATTTATCCTTGGCGTAATGTGTCAAACAAACACTGAGTTTGATGTACTGGTTTGAGAGATATGGGCTGTAGTCTGACTGCCAGGGAAGCACATCTCTTGGCAAGGAGCAGCAGGTCCTGGTGGACTGAAACATGAAAACCTGGAGTGAGAGCCTGCACAGTGGTCAGTACCTGACACACTTGCCCTGTGTGACCAGAGGCTCAGGGACCAGGGCTTGACCAGCCTGGAGAAGGAAATGACAGCATCCCCTGTACTTGTGAGGAGATGAGACAGGCTCTGCACAAGGGCTCATGGTTGGAGGTTGAGTGGTAACAGGCACAAACTGAAATGAGTGTTTCAGGCTGGATATAAAGAGAAAAAATCACTTTGAAGATGACAGAGTTATTGGAAGAGGTTGCCTGAAATCCTTGATGGTTCTTAAGAGCTGACTGAAGAAGAGCCCCAAGCAAGAAGTTTCTCAGTTTGTTGTGGTCTGTACTTTGAGCAGAGGTCAGATTAGAGATCTCCTGATGTTACTTCCTAGGGCTACACAGGGTGAACAGGCAGCAAAGATCAATTTGATCCTCCTTGCACTGTTGTAGAAGAACAGTTCTGGAAGGGCAGCATTGCCTCAGCCTCTGCCTGCAGGAGAGTGAAGCACTTGTTTCACATCCAGGATAACCATCTCTGCTCTGCTGGGGAGGAGTTTGCCCTCAAGTGAGCTGGTCACTGTGACCTGCCAGACCACAGTGATTTAATACAGCTGTCTGGATCCTTCTGCCTTTGCATATTAACTCATGACATCCTAAAACAAATGATTTTTGTTTAGCTCCATGTAACCTTGCTGTAAGGGATTTCTAAAATGGAGCCCATCAGATTGGTTTGGCAGCTGTTACAGTGTAGAAAATAAAGATGTAAAGACTTTATTTGAAACTCCAATCTGGAATAGGTGTCACTGGTACTTGTTAGCTTTTCATATATGTGACTTGTCTGTTGCTTCTATAATTTAAGTTTTAGAATTTCTTCTTTCCTTCTTCAGAATTCCATCCATGATAATTCAGTTTTTATTCTCTGTAGTACTCTTTAGAGGGAAGGTAGTTCAAACATCAGAATTTCCTAGAAATCCTGTTGCTTTTGATACACAGAAAAACAAATTACTGTAGCAGCACAGATTTGGAGATGTAAAGTAGTTTTCCTAGAAAATAAAACTTCATTATGCACAGCATTCTTGGAAGAAGGTTTCTGAAGGTAGCTTTTAACTTTAGTAGATGTTAATTACTGCATTCTACATTTCTTCTTCCTCTGTAGTTTGATGCCAGTTTCTGGTTGCATGAACTGACAAAAGTGCCTGTGTGTGAGAGGAGTGGGGAATGTGGTGAGATTTAAAATCATATATTAAGTAATTTGATACTTTTCAAAATCCTGGTTCTAACCTAAATCTTTATGGTATGTAATAGTACCCCAAATGTTGCTGTATTGTAGGGTGCTTTGGATTTCACATTTAAGATGCTAGAAAAGGATCTGTCAGAGGATGGATGTTACATTATGACAATGAAGCTCTTTAAAATGTCACATGCCCAAACCCCTGCCCCAATCACCACCTGTGTTGGTAATAAATTAAACCTTGACTGGGTAGTGCAGTCTGAGAATAGGAAGTGTGAGAATCATCATGGTAGTGATTCAGATCATTACTATGAGAGAGTGGCCTAATCAAATTGCTGTGTTGGGCAGGAAAGGACAGGACCTAAACACTGAAATAGAAAATAACTCATGATTGTCTTCCAAAACCCAAGATTTCACTGTCATAAACACCTACTCCAAACATTGAAAGGAGTAGTAGGTTGAAAAGAAAGGATCACCACCTTTATATCTTAGTACCTTTCAAAGAAAAATTTTTATTCTTTTGAAAATATTTCATAATCACATCAATTTATTATTCAGAAGTAATTAGCTCTTCCAGTTTTATAGATATTAGTCACAGAAATTGCATATAGTAAAGAATATAGACCAGTACTTCTTACATGTGGCAAAAACATGGTGCTGCCTTTGTGGAAACGGTGCTTCCCCTGTGTTCTTTTGTATTAGTTAATAGAAACCCTCCTTGAAAGAAAAAGGATACTCATCAAAGAATGTTTTATGAAACAGAAAAAGAGAACTCATAAACCCTGTTGGATTCCAAGAGTTATTACATTTTACATCATATACAGTTTATTTTTCCAGATGCCACAGTTAAAAATAATGTATTTTTAATATTACTTGAAGGATTCTACAGATTCATAATAGCACATGACGTGTTAATATCCTCTGCGACATCCTACTGGTCATATCCAACTGTGATAAACAGTTGTATATGCTATAAAAGTGACATCTATTATAAAAATAAGGATAATGCAAAAGGGTACAAACAATCTCTTAAATTTGTATAGACTGTTGCAAATCTTGAATGTTAATTTGAAGAAAAAAGTACATGTTAATGCTAAGTTTATGCCTTCAGTTAATATCCCTTTATTCCTTCAGGAAAAAAAAATCAAGCAGCTATACTTTAAATGAATTTAATGAACTGCAAAGACTGACATTTTCGCTATAAAAGTCACACTTCATTTAATGAAGTAGTTAAATATTGATGCTATATTAAAATACAGGCTGAATAAAAACGACAATATGGTTTTCAAAATAAGAATTTGAGCTGTGTTTTTTCCTTGTTATATTGGAAACTTCATGAACTGAGAAAAAAGGAAATACAACAGAATATCTTCATAATAAACACAAGGCCCTTTGTTGAAATAGCATTAAAGTTGAAAGACCCAAACCTGTAAAATAAGGAAATCAAGTCCCCATACTCTTAGCTCAGCATCTTTGACTTTAAACACTGAATGTTTAAGTGAGTGGAACCAACAATTTTCAAAAATTCTTGGAAACAAAGACCTGTGCTACAGGTGGTGCATAGAAGGCCTAGCCATGTGTTTACCCAGGATCAGTAGTTATATCGTGGTACTGTTTGATCTCAGTTCAAAGTAATTGTGCTTTAAGTGCTATGATTTTGATGACAATATTCTGGCAAAGCTACATTTCCTGTGTTGTGGCTTCCACACATTTCAGTTGGTATAGTTTGAATTTACAACTTCATTTTTGTACCTGCACTCTCACCATAGCACTGATGGTGGTAAAGGAATATTGCTGACAAACGTGGCTGGGGCGTTTCCCAGCTCAGCACACACAGATGGCAAGGGAAAAAGAAAACAAGGATGAATCTTACCATGGCTGTGAATGGGACCAATGATTGAGTGATGGCATGATTGTCTTCACTTTGATGGATTGAATTATGTTGTAATGTACTTCATAAAGCTGTACCAATTCTGACATCAGGCTTCTGTGTCTAGTAAAACACTGAGGATGACATCTTTGGCTCATTGAAGTCAATGGCAAAACTTACATTAATTTCAACCGTCTGTAATTTCATTCTCAGTAGCTGACTTATAAAACAATTGCAAATTGATTTAGTACATTTTTTCCCCTTGGGAAAGAGCTCTTCTCTATGTAAAATGATTTGTCTTTTGACTTTCATGCACTTACTCTGAAAATATGAATTTTAATTCAGCATAAATACGATCTTATTTCCTTCCCATACCTGTGAGCATGTAAACATCAAAGGTGATAAAAGAAAGTGGAACAATTTAGAAAGTGGTAGGTTGTATATATAGTTATATACACAACTGCTAATTGAAACTGATGATGAGGAAGGCAGTTTTCCAGTGGAAGACTGTTGAATTCTTTCTGTGATCAGCATCTATCAGGTGTGGCCTCTACATGTTAGTGGAAATCTGGTTTAGGTGTTTGGGGTTTTTTTTTCTTCTTACATGCAAACAGTTTTTTCCTTAAAGCAAAAACAAAACACTGGAATCTGAAGAACCAGTTATATAAATGTATTTGTATTTGGAATACGTGCTGTATTTGTGTTTATGACAGCAATCTTCAAAATTCTTCATAAGCTGCTAGATCAGCATCTAATTGCATAGTTTTGTGCCCTAGTATTTTGGCACAGCAGGCTCTGAAACATGAGCTACTTAATAGAACATAAAATTTTGTAGGCTGTTACATAAAATCAGTAAATTTACCTAGAATTAATAGAGCGTTGAGAATTTCTTCCTCCTCTAGACATCCTTCCAGAAAATGGAAGGAAATGGATGTCAAATACATGTTTATGCTCTTCATTGTCCTAAAGTAGTTCAGGTTCTGCAATAGCTGTGGCTTTTGATCTGCTTCCTGCCTAAGGCAGTGCTCCCAAGGAATAGAAAAGGGTGGAGCACAGCCCCAAAGAGGAATCTGTGTCCTTGTGCAGGTAAATCTTCAATGGAAGAATTGTAAAAGGTACTTGAGAAGGTACTCTCAAGTTTCTGTGCTGCAGAAATTCAATAGTTATGTATTAGAACCATAACAGTAAAACTGTGGCAGTGCTGCTGTCTTTAACAGTTGTATGGGGAAAATGTTTTATTAAACACTAATTTCACTAGTTATTTAAGAAGTAGCTGGCTTTGCACACATTAATCTCTTTTTCTTTTTAATTCAAGGTTGATGGTCTAGGTCTTACACATTGTATTTATGAATAGGGCACTCAATAACTATGCAAAATATCTATTTCTCTCATGGGAATCTGTGCTTTGATATATTCTGATCCTTATTAAATTTAAACAGGATCAAATTTATACAGCTTTGGCAGAGATTTATTAAAATACACTGAGTGGACAGCTTGTGGGAGTGCAGTGTGCTGTAATAACATATGCCTCTTACCAGAGAATAGTAATTATTGAGAATCAAATAAATCTGTAGGAGGTTAAGTATATATGGAAAAGATATCAATTGTAGTTTTCTACAACCAGACACAAATACTGTCTGAAGATTTGTTGCTGTATAAAGAAGTGAACTACCCTTATAAAACCCTAAATATTCAAAATGTCATTTACCAACAAAGCTAATGTTCATCCAGTCTTCAAGAAATGTTAATGACATTTGCTCAGTAGCATTAAATTCATTATTTAATACTCTTCATCTGCATAAGCAGCTATTCACATTTATACCAAAGATTTATTAAAGGTAATTGAAAACTGTTTGTTACAAAGTTCTGTAAATTTCGTTTCTTAATCAGAGTCATCACGTCCTTGGAAAGAAAAATACTGAATAATGGTTGCAGATTAAATAAAGAAAAAATAAAGTTAAAATATATCATATCATGTCTATCATTCATCCAGGGTTCAGCATTGGTTTGTTTAGGATTAGATTTAAATCATTGTATGTGATAATTTCACTGGGCTGAGAACTGCAAAGTTTAGAGGTGAGCCAGGAAAAGGAGTAACTCCTGGCATAGCTTTGGGTTTGATGAAGCTCCTGTTATTTTGCGATACAATTCTTTGGAATTTTGAAGCCTGAGACACGTAAAAATGATGATTTTTCTCACTAAACATTGAAAAAAGGGAAACTAACCCTCAGTGGGTAGGTATGAGGGCAAAAACAAATATTCTATCCATCTTCCTTCAGGCTCTGGGCTTTGCTAGTGATGGTTTAAGCGAATAGAACTTCATTTGGACTGTTCTACTTCCATTTCTCCCTGTGGCATGAAAGATGTGGAGTAATTTCAGCAGGAAATGTATTTCTCAGGGCTTATTGTGTGAAGAGAGTGACTTTTTAAAAGAAAATGCATTTAAATAGAGATTATATTTGATTTAAAACTACTACCATCACAATTACTCTGCATTTTATTATGAACATCTAATGAACGCCATCTAGTTTCTTGGTAGGAAATTTAAAAGATATTAATTTTGGTAAAACTTTTTGCAAGTCTTTATGCTTGAATGATTGTATCTTTAAAAAAATCACTTACATTGATGAGGATGTGATATAAATCAAGCTCACTCCTTATCAAATTTGTGGTGGTTCTTTTATTAGTTTTGTCCTGTTCTTCTTTCATCCTACGTTTCCAAATGGGGTTCAAGATTTTTCTAAATAAACACTTGAACCTTGATTACTTTGAGCTAGAAAATGTATTCTCCTAAAATAATACATGTTCTGTTTCTGTCCTTTACTATAGGTGAAGAAGCACTGTGTATTTGTTAAAATAAAAGGGTATTTGGGTTCCAGTGTCATCTCAGTTATCACATGGCTGTGTGACCTTGGGCATTGTTTGTGGTGCCTGGCCCTCACTGTCTTTTTCTTTGAAAGTAGAGATGATGATGATGATGATGATGATGATATATAGGGACCTCCTGGTAGTGCTCTGAAGCTCAGTTCCTGGCTGTTGTGTTGGGCTCTGCAGGCATTTCTACACTTTCATGCATATTATAACTGTGCATAATATATTTTGGCATAGATGAGGTATATATGTATATATGGTGTGTTAGATCAGCAGGTTTCACCACAATCCTGCATAATTATAGTTCAATGAGCCATCATTTGACACTACTGAGATTTTTGTTTCCATTTGTGATTATAGTAGAATAAAGGTGGAGGAAGTAGGAGCAAATTCTTTTTCTTAAATCCACAGGTGCTTTGACTCAGAAGATTTATTTCTGTGGAAAATGTTCATGTTTAAGTCTGTATGGAGTTAAGTGATTGTGGAAGAAAACTGTGAATCAGATGATCTGCAGCCCTAAGAAAATGTTCATCTTGTCTGTTAAATATTTATAGGTCATGCTCTTCATTGCCGAAGCCAATTAAAGAAAACACAATGCTTTGCAACTGATTCCTGTTGTGTTTTCTTTGAAATATACTAATTTCCTTTGGTGCACTATAGATGAAGATTTATTTGCTTATAAACAGATTAAGACAGTTTCTAGCTTAAGCACAGGAAATTTATTGTTATAAACTATAGCTTTTTTTGTTAATAGAGAGTAGCCGCATTACACTGGTTTATATTTACTTTTATTAAATGTGATATGTGATACAAAAAAATTTAAATATTCCAGAGTTTAAACTCCTTTATAAGGACACTCACCTCTTGAAATTATTTCCTCTTTTAATGTCTCAAATCAAATGAATAGAGACAAGCTATTAGGCTATGAATTTATTCATTCATCACAGTAAATCAGGTTGGCACGGTGGCTTATAAGAGATCTTCATCTATATTGGTATCTTCAGGGTCAAATAGTCATATTACTTCTTACTTTGAATTGTTGCTACTGGCTATATGCTCTACTATAAGCCCTGATAGAGGGGAAGATTCGTGATTGTATTGAGGGGATTATTAAGGATTTTTAAAAAATGTACTTTTGCATTTTTAACTGAAATTTATCTTGACTGCAAGAGTTAGATGTTTTGTGTAATGCAACAATAAAATTTGTTCAGAGATGTAAAACAATTTATGTAATTTATGTATGTCATGGGTTTGTGTATATTCTGTGAAGACAGTGTAAGCTAAAGGCAATAGCCTTGTGCTGTTGGAAGACAGCTAAATAATTGTTCTGAAATGTCAGTGGCTGTGACATTCTAAAAACACTGACATTCTCTTGAGTGATGTCTATTTCGTCTCAGATTCACAATGATTAATTAATAATGCTGAGCAAGTGAAAGTTTTAATTTGAAGATAACATATGAGGTACAAGATATTAATTGCTCCAAAGATAACATGCTAATTAAAAGGTTTATGCCCAGTCATCTAAGGTTAACTGTGCATTGAAATACTTGGAATAGAAACCTAATTATAATCTTCTATCTGAATGCTGCATTTTTTTGCAAAGGTAGCATCTTTTGTGCTTTCTGATTTGCTTTTCCTGGAGAAGAATTCTTTGTGCAATATTCCTTTTGCAGTGAAGGTAGTTCAGAAAGGAAACAGGCATTTTAAGCCAAGGATTTAGAGCTGTATAAATAGTTCTGTGTTGAGTATTAGTTCCAAGTGCAGTTGGGAAGATTGTCTCCAAACAAATAAAGTCAGTTTTGAAGAGAGAACAACTTTTCACATCTTAAAACAAGGGATTGTTTTTACCTGCTAGAGTCTTCATATTTAGATGGAGAAGTCTGTGTGGAGTCTGTCTCCTGGGCCAAGTTCTGTCTCATTCTCTTTGCAAAAAGGGAAGAAGAAAAATGCAACTCCTGTGGCTCTCCTATGATTTATTCTGTTGCAGTGCAGTTTTCCAGCACAGCAGTTTCTACTGTTCCTTCCTCTGTCCTCGGCAACCTTTTGGAAGTTTCAGTGTCAGCTTCCCCAGCTCACAGGAGCGAAGGGAAAGCTCCTGGCCCTGGCCAGCTTTGGCTTTCATTGCAGGAACACGGAATGTTTGAGCTGGTCCTTGCTGGAGGAGAGCCACTTGTGCCAGCAGTCATGTAAAGAGATACTGCATGTCATGCAGGTGTATCTCACACTGAACATGCATGACTCTTTATGTGTTCTCCTTGCACGGCTGTGCAGTAGAAATAGGCCTTTTTGTTCTTCCTAGATTAAAATAAAGCCAGCAACTTCACACCAGAATAAAACTAAGTGGTGGTGAAGTGAGTTTGGAATTCTTACCTGCATGAAGTAATGGCTCTGGACATTGACTGTGATCTCACACCAGTGTTAACATTCATTCTTTGTTGGCTCAAAGGGAGCAGCCATTCTTAAGCTCTATAAACTATTTATAACATTCACTAACTCAAAGTGCAAAGGTAGTATCAGTTTTATTTTAAATCATCAAGTTGAATAATGGGAAAGTCTCTGTTCAAGAGAATTAAGCAAATATTTAAAGAATATAAATCTTCAGTCTTGGCTTTCTACAATGCTACCATAGGCAGCAGCAGCAGTTGCTGCTCAGTGCATATATGTATATATATATGTATATATATATATAGGAAGATATTGAATTGCACATGAATACTGCATGTGCAGTTAAGATTGTTTCATATTCCCTAATATTCTGCATTGCACAATCATTCTTGTACTAAGGAAAAAGAGGAAGTCTTAACTTATTTGAGTCAGACAGCTCAGTTACCACAATAAAATCCATCAGTTGCTTCTTATGAGTGCTGCTTCTGTAGGGCAAGAACTAATTAACCAAGTAATTTTTCTGCCATCTAGAAACCTAAATGGTTTAAAAGTTTATTTCCTACTGTGTTGGACTGAGTTCTGGAGAGAAATTGTCTAAATCCAAAAGTATGAGTTTTAAAATTCTCTTCTTTAGTGTTCTTTTCTCTTCAGTCCATAGGAACCTATAATTTTTCTCTAAAGTCTTTATAAGTTCCTGTATTCTACAGGTAGCCAGCAATGCTACCATTTATCTTATCCTTAGAGATTTTTGTGCTGTTGGCTTATTTCCCTTGCCTTTGGAATAACAGTCCTTAAAGTTTTCCTACTTATATTTTAGCATTACCTAAAACCTATACCCTGTGATGTTAGAAATGTTACTGTTTTCATTAATTGCTCAGGGCCAAGAGTTACTGAGAACTTAAATGACTTCATCAAGGTCATGCAGACTCAGGTGGCAGAACCAGGAATTGTACATGTATTTCCTTAGCTGTAATTCCATCCTTCCTCTCCTAGTGACTGTTTCTTAGCAAGATGTAGAAATCTACAGGTAACTCCACTGAGATTGTTAAATGTGTATCAGTGGCTTCCAGGGAGGAAATTAAAAAGCTGCCTTGGACTGTAATCAGTAAAAGTCCCCAGGCTGGTTACTGTTCCCTGGGCTCAGGAGATTGTACTGTGGTCTTAAAACTATTTCCCCCTGTCCCTAGGCACAGGTTGGGGTTTTGCTGGGTTACCCCATTTGTGGCTCTGAAGCCTCTCTAACTCTTCAGGGAATCATGATGAAGAAATAAATAAAAGAATCTGTCTTCCAAGAGTAGTGATTCCAAATCAGTCCTCACAGATGTGAGAGTACTTCTCGTGCCAGAAAAATTAAAAATGCACAGGAATATGTTCCTGTTGGTTATTGCTCAGGGATAGAAACACATTCAGATAAGATTTTAACTTAAATGGCACTTACCATTGTTTAAAAAAATGCTGAAAATGAGCATAAATAGACATACAGATTCAAATTAGCAGTTATGTAGGGTTTCTCATAGGGCATTTGTACCTTTAGTAAAGTGCATTTACTTGGGCTGGAC
Source organism: Aegithalos caudatus (assembly GCA_013389925.1). Taxonomy (NCBI): domain Eukaryota; kingdom Metazoa; phylum Chordata; class Aves; order Passeriformes; family Aegithalidae; genus Aegithalos; species Aegithalos caudatus. The sequence continues at coordinate 112,497 of WEIU01017464.1, read as the reverse complement.
ATTGTTTAGGTGCTCTTAATATTCTTTTATACTTCTGTTTTCAAGAACAGACCTTAGCATCTAATAAGTTGCAAATTAATTTCCTTCAAAATAAAAAGAGAGATGAACTACCAGGTTTTTGTTGAAGCAGTAGAATACAAATATATTACCCTTTGAAAATCAAATCTTTAGTTTATGTTTTTTGTTTTTTTTTTTTTCTTAGGTAGACTTCCAAATACACTAAGCTCTATTAGAGAAGGTAATGTTCATGAATGTTTTCTTGAAAAATACTGAAGTGTGTGTTCTTCACATTGCATTAAATTGATTTCTTGGCATTCAAAATGCTGCTTTTTTCAAAACAGCTTATTTCTAGCATCTGGATTTTTAAAAATAATCAATATTTCGTAGTCAATAACATCTTGGGCCTTTTCAGCCTGGAAATGTCTGGATAACAAAAGTTTTATGTTGTTGGTGCTTCAGTTCGCCAAATGCCTTAATTTTCTATCACAGACATTGATTTTTTTTTTTTTTTAACAGAGTGGTTCCAAGTAAGAAAGATGCTCTTCTGTAGACAGTACTTACCATCTTTGCTACAGAAATGAGTGTAATGACTTTTGGAACAGAATGCTAAAAGTGCTTATTTGAGTGGAATGGGTTGATTTGTCCTATCCCATTGAGCAAGTGATGGTGAGCACATTGTCACTAATTGTGCTGTGACAAATTCAAGGCTTTGAAAATAGAGCCTTTAGGGCAGTTTACTTGATTGTGATAACAGCAGAAGTTGAGACAGTTACTTAATGGCTCAGTCTTTCAGTATTTCGTAGAGGTTATTATTTTGGAGTCATTATCCTGGCTATCGTTTTGTCATTGTAGCAGAGGTTCACAATGGGAAGTCTGGGAGATGGTGCTTCAAGGAGTTACTGTCTTGGCAAGTCATAAACAGGTGTTCTGGTCCAAAGCTGGCATTTGTGCTGCATGAAGACACCAGTCCAATTCCCTGTTAACAGAACATGCAAGGGACAAAGGACCTTTTCTAGCAGCTTTTGATCAGCTCCCTCTAAAGGGAAGTGCTGTTATGAGAATTACTGAAAACAGTGTGTAAGTGACAGCTCTAGAAATGATCACCAGCAACTCCTAGCACAGGATGTCATGTCAAAAGTATTCTACAGCCAGTGTGGAAAGTGTTAGGTAGAAAAAAATCTATCTGAGAACAGTTTTAAACAAGTTGTAACAAGAGCTAAGGCAGATTAAGTTACTACAATAAATGAGGAAGAGATGCTCAATGAAATTATATCCTGAGGACAACTTGGTTCAGATGCTAATATATTACTGCCTCTAAAGGGAAGCAATGTGACTTGGTTTTTGGTTGGTTTTGTTTGTTTTTTTTTTTTTTGTTTAAGTGTAATAAACATTTGGCTTAACTAACTGGTTTGGCGATTCAGGGCTGATTATTGGGGAGTAGAAAAAAGAACCATGAATTTTAAAGTGTCATTGTTAAAATTCAGTTCTGTAGACAGAAGGTGTGCATGAGGAACACAACATCATTGCTCCTCTTGGGGAGTGCAGCAATGCCTGCCTGCAAGCTGTTGAAATACTGGACAAACAATTGGCAAAATCTGGGCTTCTCTAAACCGTGTCTGTGAATGAGACTGATGCAGACAGGCTGAATTCACTCTTCCTCGTAGCCCAGGTTGTTCCAAGCATACTGAACATAATTTGGAAAGAATTCTTTCCTTTGCAGGAACTGGAAACATGCTAGGTATAGCTCTCATGAAAGTCAATGACTTTCTAGGCACAGTGCTATGAAAGTGCTTAAATTTTGAATGTGTCCATCGAAGTCTTTCCTTGCAAGCCTTTTTTGTTGAGGTGCATTTCATAACTGATTGGGTTCAGTGTCATAATGCAGTATCACCGTATTTGCTAAAAAGAGTTTGTAAAAGGCTAATTTTGAGGAAGGGAAGGCTGTTGCTGTGCATACAGAATGGTTTGAAAGTCCAAGACTGCATGCTATGTGCAGTTTGTTCTGACAGAAGTTAGTATTCACTAGGTGGTTAGTTTTCCTTCTCCCTTGAACGGGCCACTTTTGCTTTCTAATGATATAGTTACTATTAAATGCTCTCCTAATGACCACTTCTGATGCCCTGCTAGCATAGCAAGCAGCTCTATAGTCCACTTTAGGTATAAATGAGTTTTCTGTGGTTTTTCTCCTTGATGTCAGCTCATGTATTGTAATGATAAAGAGGAAGAGAAAAGCCATGACAGCTTAAGTTTTCTAGTACTTTCCACTCAACACTGCTTGAAACATTTTACAGAAGGGACAAGAAAATGTATCCTTTCTTTGTACTTGATTTTTCTATTGGAATATCTGTGTTGGAAGGAGACTTCAAGGGTCTTAATTTTAATGTCTTCTCCAACAGTAAGAATTTATCTCCTTGAATTTTGTGGAATTATTGCAATAATGTCACTCCTTGTCTAAAATTTCAGATTTTTGCCATTGTTATAACCTCTGCTAATGAACATGCCCATTAAAGTGTCACAAATATTTTAAATGCATATTCATGCTGTGCTTGAAATCCTGCACATCATTTTCTTAACTAAGCTATTAGCCTTGATACATTCTGTTACTTTGCAAATCTTCACTTCAGCAATTTGTACGTGTCAATTTTAACCAGTGCACAATACCTAGGAGTAATAAAACCATCTGAGTTTAGTGTTGTCTGTGCACACAGCTCTCAGTATCTCTTTTGACACTTGATAGCAATCGTGCTGCTAGATATGTTTTTCACTGTATAATGCAGAACACAGGTCACCTATTCTAATCATGGCTTCTCAGAACACAAATCCATTAACCTGTAGTGATAACCCTGCTGCAAAGACTCGACACAAACAATGCTGCACTGTGAATGATAGAGTTCATGACTGAACTGCATTTGAAGGGGCATTCTGAATAAAGTTAAGAAAGTAGCTTAGAAAAAAGTTAATGAAATTTGAGTTGCCTGTGGTCAAGGCACAACTGCTTACTGAAGTTTCTCCTCAGAGAAAAACTAATTCCAACTCAAATATTGTGTTAATATGTGCACAGCCTAATGCAATATAAAATACTTTTACTTCATTTTCTAAAGGTCTTTAGCAAATACTTTTACAGGTTGCTTCAGTCTCACTTAGTCTTGAAGAATTGAAGAGCCTCTTCATCACCAAGAGCCATGGAATAGTTCTGGCATGACAGATGATGGTGTTGGTAAAGCTGACATTGTCATAGCACATCGTCATCACTTTGGATGAGACATTCCCCAGCACACATCAGCTACAGACGAAAATATGCTTTACTTCTTTGACTCTTATTCTTGGAATATCTGTTGTTTGCTTGGTTTTTTTCCCCTCCCAACTCCAACAGATAGGAAATCTCTCTCTATATATATTTATGTCTTGAAAAGAGATTAATTGATTCCTTTTTTCCGTAAGTCTTCAGGGACCTAAGGATAGTTTCCCTGGCACACCTTAGACTTTCATGTACATTGTATCTCTTGCTATGCATGGGATCATCTTTAAAGCTGTGTTGAGATCTCTCTCGCTTTTGTTTTTGTTAGCAACTTCTTTGAAAACTGCCTCAGGCCTTTCTTTGTATTGTGTTTTGATTTTTATAGCTCTCAACCTTGGCAAAACAACTTTTTCAGTCTTGTCATTATCAGGCCCCCTTAAGGAACTGATTACAGTAAAATATTGAAAAGTCATTGTCATCCTGTAAACAGAGACTCCATTTAGAGCAGTTTGTTTCATTATTAACTTGATATAAATCTTTTGGATGAAGTCACCTCAGACAAAGATAATTGGCAGATAATGGCATTGTGGGTGATTTTGAGGACCATTGGATCTACAAGCTCATCTTTCCAAGTTGCTTTGTGTTGAGAATCAGCTTTCTGCAGCAGTCATAGATTGACCCACTTGTGAAAACCCCCTGTGAAGACCTCTGTCATCACAGAGACATTTGTTCATTCTTGAGAATAATCTGTTCATTCAGAGAAAATCACCGAGGCCACATCATCAGTGAGGGAAATGTGACAAACATGGAGCTTGGAATTGATGCAGAGCAGCTGAAATCTTCAGTGTCTCAGACAAGCAAGACAGAGCCCATCCCATTAGCTTCTTTCCAAAGAGAGGCTCAGTGTGTGTTGATAAAGGCATGTGCAGTCACAGATGATAAGGCAGGTAATACCAATACAATGCAATACTGGCTCAGGTGAAACCTCATGCCACTGATGGCTTTCTTGTGAATTGTCTGTGAAAGTCCTGCCAGGGATTGTTGTGCAGTTGCTCTAATGCTGATGTAGGAACATGTAATAGTGATTAAAAGGAGGCTGAGATCAGCATTCCAGCTTAGACTCAAGCATTCCTTGTACTGTGCATGGAAGCACAACACCTTATCAGCAATTACTCATTACCTGTAATGTGTTCTGTGGTCAAGAAGTTAAATGTACCTACTACAAATACACCTATATGAGGTCTTGATTTTAAATGGCACATCTCCCAGTAGTTTTTCTTGTCCATACTTTGCTTAGCAATATTTTCAGGTTTTCATGACAGTTTTGATACTTGCAGAACCCATTGAAAATTTGAAATTATGACAGAGAAAAAATATTTGATTAGTTTTTAAAAGAAAAGTAAAAATTGTAATGGTGTAAATTCATCTTAGCATGACTGAAATACCTGTCCATAAAAGCACTCTATTTGGTTTGTATAAAAGTCATGTCTGTTCATATTTTGGTGATCACAGTGATCCATCTTGACCCTGTATCAGGAGTACCTATCTTCTGTTTGATTCTGCAGTCTTTACTTGAATTCAGGAATGTTTTCCTGGATGAGTAAGTCCCTGATGTGCTTAGCAGCTGCATGTAACCACTCATGTAAGACCTGATCAACATGAAAAAAGGTTGAAGAACTTACTGCCTAAAAGAAATCTATGTGGGTATATTTTAATTGCTACATTACCATGACAGTCTACAATATTTATAATTCTAAAGACTTCTTTGAAACAAGAAAGATAAGCCGCTTGTATGCAATAGAAAAGAGTCAATACATCAGATGCTTGTCAGATAAACATTGCAGAGCTACCCTAATGAAGGTATTGCAATTGCATGAATGTCTGAGATAGTTTTAATGTCAAAAGCATAATGCCTTTTGGTGCTTTTAGCCTTTCTGATTTCCCTAAGTGATTATAAAGTTATGAAGTTTTTTGAGGAAGTTGCTAAAAATGCTGTTAGAAGCTTTTTATTACACTGGCAAATTCGTGTTGAATTGGTATTCATTTTCACTATTACAGAATAATCAAATTTGTGCTGTTACTGTTGAAAAAGGAAATAATGAGGATATAATGTAACACTGCTAATGTGATGAAGCATTCTTACTGTGCTGGGTGAAGGATGCTCTGGCATGTTCCAGCTTTCTTCAAGCAGTGATTGAGGGAGGAAGTGGAGGGCATTCCGTTTGTGGCGTGAGGCTGCACACATTCTGATTTCACCATGTAATTGTGTTTTGATGGCCAAAAGGGTGGTGGCTTTGCCCATTTGTGCTTCCTGCCAGGTTTGGTGCTGGGCTGCAGGGACACAAGTGCCATCGTGTTCCTGCCATCGTGCCAAGGTGAGCAGCTCGTGGTTCTCTCTCCAGAAGAAATGGCTCATATATTCTTTTATGTTCATCTGAGTTTTTTTCCAAAAAAGGGAGTAAAGCTTTTAGAGTGTGTTGTTAAAAACTACAAGCAGCCCCCTAAAGGTTCAAACCTGACAGGGATGTTAGGAGGCAGGTCAAGTGACTGCCTAATGAAGATGAATGGAGAAAATTGCTGGTACAAGAATCACGTGGTGGGCGCTTAGCCCAGGTTGCTGAAAGTGTGATGGAATCTCACAGCTTCATTTATCAGTGTCATATTTGGGCTAAAAGTGAGCAGTATTGTTCTCATTTCTTCCAGATGGATAGGTCAACTTTAATATTTATTGCTCTTGTAGAACATTTGTTTGATGTATTTCCATTAGCTAGGCAATAATAGAAAAGCAGTGGAGAGAAACATAAAACAGCTCCCTTCCTCTTCAGCTGAAATATGGCATACCCTAATGTGTAAATATTTCTGAGACGGCCACAGAGTTTTAAATTTTTTTATTTATCTGATGACATGAACATAGCTATTGAGGAATTTAAAAAAAAATAGAAAAAAATTGAGAAAATAGAAAATATTTGACTTTTGGTTATGATTGTTAATCTTTGAACTTTCTGTGAGCTGATAGAGCCTTTCAGCAGAGGCTCTTGCTTAAGAATATCAACGGGGGGGAGGGAGAGAGAGAAGACACAATAACACCATATTTGAAGGACTATTACAAGTCTGGAAGTATTCTAGCAAAATCAACTTAAAGTATTTGATTTCTAAAATGGAATATAAAAATGTTTATTTCTGTCATCTTTTTTTCTTAATTTTTGTTTTCATTAATAACTTTCTCTATGATGGGAAAAGACTACCTAGTCTGGGTTGGTGTAGAATTTAAAATAAATAAGGGATTTAACCATTACAAAATGGTGGCTTGTAGCTGATAGTGGTACCCTGTGGTTACTGTTTATGAACCGATTTTTTTTCCATTTATAGAAATGGGGTTCAAGGTGTTTGACATATATTATTTTATACTGTGGAAGAAAACTTAGCTGTTTGTGAAGCAGGTGTTGTGTTAAGTGCAGTGCAAACATCCTAGCCATATGTTTCTATAATTTAAATTAATTTGGTACAGTCATACTGTTAATCTTTAGTGACTTGTTGATTGGCATTTTGCAGACATATTTCTGGAAGGCACCCAATACCATTTTCTGTAGCCTTTCTGGCAGTAGCAGAGAGTAACATTTCCACAAATTGGAATCTTGTACAGCTCTGGGAAAGGAGCCAAGATTTAAATTAGACAATAACCTCTGCTCTGTATATAGCTTCTATTCTTCAGCTGTAGGGAAAGTGATTTGTTTAATACAGTCAACTCTGTAGCATATAATAGACTGATATATGAGTCACTCCTTGGCAATGTGTGTTTCTTAAATTTATATAGATTGAACAACTAGTTGGTAATGTACTTAGTTACAGTTGTGCAAACAATAACTATTAGCAGAGCTGAAGAGACCTAGAAAAATTTGTGTTTGCTGGGTGTTTGCTGAGGATTCTGCAGAACTATTGGATTTTAGAACAATCCTTCTCTTCAGATGGCAGAGGATGCAATTTCATAATCATGAGTATTCTTTGAGCTTTGGAAAATCAATAATAAAGCTTTTATATCAGAGTTTAATATTTTTTATGTTTTGTATATGGACATGTGTTCCTTAAAAATCAGTCTGTTACAGCTACATAATTACATTGCAGCTCTTTTTGTTTTGCCCTTGTATATTTTTTTCTCTCTTCATGTAAAAATCTGTTGCTGTCAATTGATACCTGTGAATGCAAAGAATTCTTTTCTTTCCAAACAGCAAGAATCTTTTTCTTAAAAGGAGAGTTCTTTACACCATTCAATTCATGTTTATTTAAAAGCTTAAAATCTTTAGAGCAAATCTCACTTTTTGTCCAACAGAAAATTGATTTTGCTAACAAAAATGGTGTGGGCCTGAAAGAATATTCAGAAATATGCAAATAAGTACAGATAGAAATCTGTGTGAGCAGCTGAACAAAGCAATCAAATATTCCTCATTGAAAGTTTGTTTAGCTCCGCTGTGAACGTTTTTGAACAAAATTATAAACTACTGTTAGTGAAATACTTTTTATAGGAAAAGGGGGCATTCTTTTTAAGCAGAACTATTTTTAATACACTGCAATTTTTCTGCCAGGTCTTATATTTACAAAATAAAGCACATTGTAAATATTGAACAATACACTGATATATTTCCTAACAGTTTATAGTACGCTGTGTATTCTGGGTGGGCTCCAAGCAGTAGTTAGTATAAATGATATGCCAATCAAAATTATTTTTGCAACTATAACCTGTTATAATGCAGTCTCTTATCTGAAACATCAACTTGATATAAGCCAGGTCTCTTTTCTCAAGCTTTAACTGTTCCATGAATAATTTCCCTTGTCCTGAACTAATCCTGCTTCTGTCCTGTAAGCTTCTTGCTAGTGCACGACAGCAAAGTATAATTTATATAGAGTTTATATAAATCTTAATAATCACTGCTTCCATTTGGTCATGTGCATTTCTTCTTCCTTAGTCAGGGCTCAGTTGTACACAGAATTTTTGATGTACTTCAGTGAATAAGTCAGATTTGTGCATGTCCAGCATGTCCAGCATGTCCCTTCCGGGCCATCTCTCTAATGATTCAGCATTGGTGTAAAAGCTGACTTCATAAAAAAAGTCCCCTGATAGCAGTGAGATGAATACTTAAAATTTTATCATTTGTATTGGTGAATAAAAATGTGAGATGAATACTTAAAATGTTACCATTTTTCTTGGTGAATAAATGTATGGTTTCACAGTGTGCCATGTTCACTGTTGTTAGTTCAATATGTTCCTTCATCTACTCTTCATTTCTGGCCGAGGTGAAAAAGAATCTTTAATTGCATTTACCTCCCCAAATTCCGTGTTTCATTTTTTGCTGTGGGACCTGAAGTATGTTATATCAGCATAAGCAAAGGTGTACTTGAGTTATAGAGCAAATAACTAAATAAGCAAGTGGGTGGAGGTTTGAAACATGATGCACAGTGAGATATTCTCTGGGACTTGAGGTCACTTAGCATCATTTCTGCTGCTGGAAGTGCTGACATCAGGAGTTTGAGTCACTGGAATGTCTTACAGTTTGGTTCCCACTTCTGCTGATATAACCATTTTATGGTTACATGGCATTTAACCTGTTTTTGGAAGCAGGAAATGCTGTGTATCTCCTTCATTGTTGATGGCCATTCTAAATGTTGATGATTCTGTTTAGATGACCTAGGAACTTCTGATGTGGGAAGTGTGTGAAATTGTCACTTTTAAGATTTTGATAATAAAAAAATCTATTAATGAGGTTGAAGGGCTATGATATTCTCAAACTGAACACAATTCCATATATTTGAAGTAAACAGGGCTTAGCAAGCCAGTAGCATGGGTTGTGCTTCTGAGGGGAGGAAGAGACTGGAAATGGGCCTGAATTTCCTTACATTTATGTTTATGAAGGAAAACATAGGAAGAGTGAACACTGTAGGAAGACAATTTACAATTGAGAATGGTGAAGGGCTTATACTCCTTAGCCTCTTCAAACATGCAGGGTGTAACAATATGGAAAAGCTTTTTCCTTGTCTCAGAAGATGATATATTTATATATTTATATATTGACATGACAATTGATAACCCTTTTATTTTTTAATAGTGGTTCTTTTAGCTACAGCTGATATCCATTTAGTGGAATATGGCAAAAAACCAGCACCACCATCTGAATCAAATTGTGCAGCCTGATTTATGCTGGCAAATAACCCTTCAGTGTTTTTCTCCCTGGTAAATACCACAGCAGGTTTCTGTTTATCCTAGGTAATTCTTATACAAATTATTGTTTGAATTTTGATTTGATGAGAGGTGTGAGGGTTTGGGGGTTTGGTATGTAAGCAGAAGCAGAGGGGTTTCTTATGGTCAGTGCTTTGTCTGTAAGGTTGGATGAAGGTGAGGTTACAGCACTGAAGAATTTCCTGTGTCCTCTGAATCTGTCCTTGGTTGGGTGGTTTCAGTGGTGCTAAGGAAGGTCCCATGTGGAAACATGTAAGGGTCATCACAGCATGTTATCCAGAATTTCCCATGGATGTATGTGAATTTAGACATGGACAACTGTTCCATGTGCTGGAGAGGGAAAAATTGTAAGATTGTGTGAGGGACAAAGGAAAGAGACCTCTTTGCTCTAGACCTCTTTATTGGTGGTCTGGAATTATGAGATTAATTTAAATTTCATATTTTCTGTTACAAGCTGTCAATTTTTTCAAAATATGAAAAAATGACATTTATATGAAAGTGTTTAAAAATGTGTGGTTTGAATTGTTACTAGATTCTCTCAAAATCATGCTTTACAAAATATTTTTGTTAAATTTTGAAAATTTCTCCTGGGTTAATGTTCAAAACTCATTTTAATCTCACTTTAGTCTCTTAAATTTTTCAATTTATCTTTTCCATATCGTTCTAATAAGTTAATTTTTATTATCCTGGTCTGATAATCATTGTCTTATATTTTTCTATGGGTCTTTATTCCACCCTTTCTCTGCCTCCTGGTACCCAGCACTTGCACAGCATTTCATACCACTTGTACATCTTTTTATTCCTCTTCAAACCATACTATGTATGTTGTATTTGACAACTCACTTCTTCCATTAAAATACATTTATTGTTCTTCACCAGTTTTGAAACTACAGTTGAGCAACTTTGTTTTGATTAGCAAAGGAAATCTCTTTCACTGGAAAACTCCTGTAATTCCAGGGCAGATGAGGCAAGCAATTACAGGCAAAGCCATTAGTGTGAGGATGGCTTGGTTTTGGGATTTTCTAAATCTAAAACTACTGGACAATAAAATATTATCAGAAACTGTTCTAGATGCTGATACAAATGAAGATAGCAATTATTTATAATACCTTTTATTTTTAACTGAGATATTAGTTATTTTTCCCACCCTTTGTTAGTATTTTCCTCTTTTGGTAGCAAGAAGCTGCCAGAACTTTTGCCCTATTCCTGCCTTCTCCATTACGTTAACACTAACACTGTGCAGCATTTCCCAATTCAGGTAGAAAAGTGACTGAAAAACTTTATGGTAGAGCAAAATCACGCCAGTTTGGCAGGTGATGAAGAAACCAACCAAATGGATTTCCTGTGAGTTGTTCTTGCTGTGAACAGGCAGAGCAATTTGGATGTTTTGTGCTCCCTTGCATGGTTTTGCATCATTTCATTGGCTCACCAGAACTGGACGTGGGATTTGAAGTTCTAAACCTTCACACAGCTTTGATATCACAGAAACATGTGACAGGTCTGTGTTGTACAAATGGGCTGAAGTTCTTGTGTGATGCAAAATATAATATACTAATGAAACAGCTGTAGCCCTGGGAAACAAAACCCTGAATATACAGGATTTTGTGAGAGTGCCCTGACTCCAGGACTCACTTCTAGTGCCCAAAGTTTTCTGATCTCTGGGGAATTTTCCATTCTAAAGGTGGGATGGAATGGTAAGGTTTGAGATATAAAATATAATTGAGAGAATTCCCAGGAGTTGGCCTGCCTGCCAGAAGCATGTGGTTAAGGTGCAAAGTGTTACTTGGTTCTTTCAGAGTGGTTTCTCTATCAAAAATACTATCTCAGAGACATCTAAAGAAATGTTTTTGGTAGAGCTCAGGTCATGTCATCAGCTGATAAGGAAAAGGAGTGCTGCATGTATATGAGCTTGTGACTTTTCTGGTTTGACTTCCTGTAATCAACCAGCTTGGAATTAACAGGTATCCCTAGGAATATGTTGCATAGTTTCTAACATTTAGACAAAGAAAGTTCATGAAGAGATTACTGCTTCTATATATCTACTGATTATGATTGCAATTCATGTGTCTACTTTGAATTCACACTAAAGCTACATCTGATAATCTTAAATTCAGCTAAGAAGTATTCAACTTCTCTCACATCTTTGATATGAATAGCATGAGACTGAATTATCTCAGTCCACTAAAGTAGGGGAATATATTCAGAGTGTGAGTTGGGAGCTGTGGAACAGCTTGGCAGCAGAAATGCCACTAGGATCTGGTGTCTCTCATACTTCAAGAAAAGAAATGCAAGAATTTGCATGTATCAAAGCTCGTGCTTGCTTACATCAAGACATGAAGGGGAGTACTTGACTGTTCAAGTGAGCTTTTATTACTATTTTTAGTTTTATTTTTAAAAACTCTGATTTTTCTATGGTATCTCAAAATGATGAGAGGGAATTACAGGTGTGCTTTCTAATATGCACTTAATTCTAACACTACTCATCAGTATTTTGACACACCAATGCTGAAGATCACCTGAAGACTTGAGAGGCCTGGTTTTGCAAGGGTGCCAGGCATTTCCAGCCCTGCATGTGTGAGATGCTTTTAGAGAATCTCCATATTTTAACATCAGGGTTTTCCTAATATGAAGGTTTGACTGAAACTTAATTCATTTGTCATAAATGGAATTTGCTGTGTACCCTTTGTGTGTCCTCAACTCTCAGCTGAACCTCAGGGGCTGCAATCAATATCAGAAGTAATTTCTGTGCCCACTTTCCAGAAGAAAAGTGACCCAATTAAGTGAAGAAAATGCTACACTGTTGTAATGGATGAAAATGCAATTAAAGTAGGTTACTCACCTACAAAATAAAGTTTCTGCTGCCCAAAATATTGCCTTTAGGTTGGAATGAAACAGTAGGAAGCTAAAGATAGATAAATTTAGCCTGATTAGTCTCTGTGGCATAAATTAGGAATGCAACCCACCACGAGGGATTATTCTACTCTTAAATTTAATTCACCTGTACTGTTATTTCAGAGCATTGCATCCAATTCTATCTTGCATGTTTAAATACAGTCAGGTGCTGCTGATGACTCTCCAGAGGTGGAGAAATCTTCCAGGTTTCAGGTTGATGTGAAATAAAGAAGCAGGAGGAAGTGATGAGTTATGTGCCTGTTTACAAAATACATCTGTGATCTATGTTACAGTAACACACAAAAGTTTTCCAAACTGAAAAATGTCATCACCTGAGGAACATTCCAGGGTGACTGACACCAGTTCTGGTGCTGGGGTTGGGGAATTCCTGGGTGGCTTTCCTCAATTTCTGCTTGGGGTGTGTGTTTTACAAGAGCACTTACACCCCACAGGCTGTCTTTGCAATACACTTGCTTTGTATGGCCTCGCACATGGTGAAGTAGAGTTAATGGAGACTTTAAAAAATTGCTATTTATCTATTTGGTTATGATTAGTGCTTCTAAAGTGGAAAGTATTTAATTTCATTAAAAAATGCAGGAACTCATGGTATGAACATGGCTGAGAGTTGAGATATTTAAGATTTTATGCATGTACTGATTTTAGACTGAAAGTATCTTGACTGATCCTCCGTTGTGATTAATATAAAATGTCTACATCTGCTTCACCCTTTCTCTATCAATTTTACATTTAAAACTTGATATAATTTGCTAGTATAGTAGAGCTGATTCACAGTCTAGAATGGAATTTACAATTTTCACTGAAGTGAGTGAAATTTGATATAAGATCATAAGAAAAGCTACTTACAGCCCCAATTGCAGTATAATCACATCACTTTAAATTCGTGAGTGAAAATGTTACAGTAATCTTGAATATAGTGATGTAAAAGTATTTCTTGGGATCCTAAGTATAAAATGCTGTCATTATGCTAAGAAATGCTTAGGTTCAATGCTTAGACAGTTTATATAAAATAAAGGGGGGTAGACATGATTAACAGCTTGATTGTATTAATTTAATGCCTCGAAGAGCGAATTGAAACAGAAATGTTCTTATGGAAAAACCAGTTTTGTCTTTATGCATTTACCTCCTGAAAAAACCCAACCAAACAAAACTCCCATAAGAATATCTCTTTCAGGAGTTGAACTGCTGGGGGTAAAGGGGTGCTCAGGGGTGTAGGAGGGGCATTGAAGGGCCTTTGATGCTGTCCTTTGTGTCCTTGATGGTGTCCTTAGGGCTGCTCCCCCTCAGGACCCCACTGGCTCTCAGGTTCTGGGGTGCTGGAGAACGGGTATGAGGCAGTGGCTCCAGCTATGACCCCAGTGCTCCACATCCCCAGTGCTCCACATCCCCAATGTTCCATGTCCCTAGTTCTCCACATCCCCAGTGCTCCACATCCCCAGTGCTCCACGTCCCCAGTGCTCCATGTCCCCAGTGCTCCACATCCCCAGTGCTCCACATCCCCAGTGCTCCACGTCCCCAGTGCTCCATGTCCCCAGTGCTCCACATCCCCAGTGCTCCACATCCCCAATGTTCCACGTCCCCAGTGCTCCATGTCCCCAGTGCTCCTGCCACAACCAGTGCACACCAGAGAGGTGGGACAGCCCCAGCATCAGCTCCACACACTTGGTTTGGTTCGTTTTTTCAGATTATTTTGTGGGTGCTTTGGAGGCCATTCTGAGAAGCTGTTGATCTTCCATTTAGTAAATGTCATGGAGAAAAGAGACATTTCTATCTTCTCACAGGACCATGGAAAAGGCTCGATTGTGCTTTAGCCTTGCGTCATTCTTTAGAGCAGCTGTTTCAAAAGAGCATATTGTAACTGCCATATGTCCTTGGATGTCATCAGAAATGAAATCTTATGTAGAATTTCAGCTGTTTAGAGCAATGTAAAATACATACGTCAAATGGGAGATGTAAAAACTGCATGTGTGAGAAGTCCTTTGCTCATGTGGAATCAAAATTGGCACAAAGTTGTAGAAAAATACGTACAAACAGGAGCAATATAAGTAAGTTCTTTTAGCATTTCAGCAATATTTTCCTTCTATGACATTTATGCCTAATATAGTTTATTATAGCAACAAGTATGTGCTCATGAGAGTGGTTGGGAAAATAATTTTGTAGTTCATCACTGCAAACACATCTAGGTTAGAAAGCGAAGCAAGAAAACATGTTCTTTAAATATTCATATATTTTTAAACAAAGATTTTAACTACAGTGGCCTCTCCTTGGCTTTATAACTGAATGTCTTAACATCTGGTATCTTTCTGTGTTTCAAGCTGCAGGCAACAACAGGGTGTGATGATAGGGAATGTACTTCAGAACTATGCAAAGTAACATCTGTAGATTTTGTAAGGTCTTTTTAATGTGAGACTCAGTGGGTTGGTCCAAGTTTGATATTTGTATTAGCCTTGTATAGAGGAGAAGTAGTCTTAGCATATGTAGGAATATATGGAAATATACCCAGAATCTGTGTCTGAGTGTCCATTTTATTACCTTTGAAGGTGCAGCTCCACAGGCTGTGGACAGACATTCTTGTCTACAAAGAGTCAAAACAGTAAATTGAACCTCTTTGAACATGTAACAGAAAAAATGTTGGTATGTTTGTCTTGGAGAAAAATGTCAAGATTCAGACTAATTTTTAACACCTTAATCTTGTATGCATATTAGGACCAGGACTGCTCTTTGAACCACCATTTAATATGTATGCATTTAAATATGGAATAAGTAGCATTAAAAGTCTAGCATATATTGAAATTGCCTTGACTGTCAGTCAGCAGAATAATACTGTGCATATTCATACAAAGTTACTTCTTGCATATAAAAACATTTATAGAATGTGTCCTTAAGAGATCTGAAAATGTCTAACATGAGACCATTAAATATTCCTTTCACTACTGTTTCTAGGACTTGTTCAGTATCACACTTGGCAAAATATCATTCAGTTACAGCTTTTGGCTGTGGAATTCACTGAAGAAGTTCATATTAAAATGTTTGGCTGGAATCGCAGAGATTGTCAGTGCTTTTTATTGTTATTGTCAAAGTTTTTATTTGCTAGCTGAAAGCTTTTAAAGTAACTTCAAATGTTTCCATTCTAATTGCCTTCCAAAAATTTTAAATCTGTACTATCTGCACACAGTGTGCCTGATGAATATTGAGGCTATATGAATAAAATATAAATATCTATTTTTCTTTCAGATCTTGCTCAAGTATTTTATGCCACTGAGAATTTTTTTGGCTCTGAGCAGAGTTAGAGAATGTGTATGTGTACATATATATACAGGCATAGCCTCACTTATATAAGGATATGTGTAACAATTAGTGTCGCAGATGTTTGAGACTCAAAAATTGGAATCTAAATGGTTCCCTGAATTAAAAGCTTTAAGATTTTAAATATCAAAAGACTGTCACATGTATGATTCTACACATATTTATGAACAGATTCAATAGTTAATGAGATTGTTCATTTACCTAAAATTCAGGATTGAGAATGTGACAGCAAAGATGGGTACGTCATAATTTAAAGTTTTGTGCTCGTGTCTGTTGGCTTGTTGATCATCAGAGAGATGTGGTTGTAAGCAAATGCAGCTTTCTGGCATGAAATCCCCCAGAGGAACTCTGGTTTTCTCCAGGCCTGCATTCCCTCCAGGTCATGGCAGGATCCTGATATGGTGTGATAGAGAATCCTGATGGGGAAGAAATGGAGATAAATAACTACTGTGTAGCAGGTTCTGGTGGCTGAAGTCACCAAGGCTGACACTTCCTGGGTGGCTTTTCACAAGTCCATAAAGACATGTCCTAGCAGATTTGTAAGCTGAACCTAGCAGGAAATTAACACTCTTCCAGAAGACATGAACTACTGAAAATAAGAAAACACTATAATCTGTCTCAGAAACCGTATTGCTACTGTACTATTCTATAAAAATCACAAATCTTAAATTTGTTCTAAAATTTTGAACAGGAAGCCCCAAGTATAAACTTGGCATACATAGTACCTGTTATCTAGTGGTCCAGTATTTAATGAAATGTTCCAAAATGTTATCTTTTGCTGCCAGAAGCATTGTCTCTGTGCACGTCCCAACCCTTGTGCACACACACAGAGCAGTTTGGTCTTAGATGGAATTGGGATACCTTATGTGCTGACTGACATGTGGTCAGAGGCTGACACAAATGTCTTCTGCCTGCATCTGGTCAAACTCTCCATCTCCTTTATGCTCAGTGACTCAACCCGTAACTTCCTAGAGCTGCCACAATTATTCTGTGGTGAATAATTCCTCTGGTGCTGGGCAATGCATACCTTCCAAAACACTGGCATCCTGCCAGAGGAGTGAGTCCCAGAATTTTTGTGGGTACTGATGTAGTGTCAAAATCAAGGCTACCATTTTGCATTCCTCCTGAGGTTAAAATTCTTCTTCATTTGTAAGGTTTAAAACAATGCTTCATTCACTTACAATGATATGAATCCCTAACAACAGTGCTGGTGTGGCACCTGTGAAACAGCAATCTGCCTCATTGTTTCTAGCAGCAAAATCTAAATAGAATAGTTGTATTTTATAAAATATTGATACCACTGCTTCTGAAGTATTGAAACTTCCATGAATGACTTGCTCTTCCAGAAAATAATCCCCTGCTCCTCCTATAAACACAACAACTACTGGAATAAAACCTCTACAGAGATTAGCTGGATATCCATCTAGAACAGAAAGGATTGGAGAATTCTTGGATTTTTTTTGTGTTCACTGAGAAAATAAATTGTGTTTTCTGATGAGAACAGCCCCAGTATTTAATTTAATACATCTGGTGGGGACACTGCTGTTCATAGATGGTGATAGTTAATATTATTTAAAAAAAAAAAGAAAATGCCCCCTATCCCAGCCCTCCTCCCACTCCTTCTACTTCTGTTGCCAGAATAATTTTAGTGTATATTGTTTTGTTTGGAATAATCAGGCTGAAGTAGCATTAGTCCAGCTTCTCATCTTTTAATTACAGACAGTTTATTGTCTATGCTGTCCCACTTTCTGCATGGTTCCCCACCAGCCAGCTAGACTTAGCAATCTCCATTAATTTAATTTGGCATTTCATTCAATCAGACAGGCTGTGAACATGATGAATTTTTTTTTTTTTTAAATAACACAATGCTCATTCTTAATTGATGTCCTTATCAGACATTGTATTTGCCAGAGCTGTAATTATTGGTCAGGCAGCAAAATCAAATCTGCCCAAATGCAGTGAAGATGTTCTCCGGTGAAATTATTAAGATACAGTACTTAGACCTGCAAAGTAATTTAGTTTTGGTCTGTAATTACATCTTATGGGATTGTTATCTTTCATTTTACTCATAAGGGTAGTGTAACCTCTGAGGAATTAATTTGCCAAATATGAAGATAAAACTGAGATTCTTGCCATAATATATATTTGTGCTAGTTGATATTTTTCTATATGAAAACCACAAGTATATTCACACCATAAAAGAATGATTTTATTAATGGCTATATTTTTAAAAATATGGGTTCTAATGTTACTGCAGAAATACTGGAAGTGTGATCATTTGAGGGTGCCATTTTCCAGTAAGAAGTTTGACTAGAAATACTATCCTGACAAACTTTAAATGTGTATTTTAGCTGAACATTAACCAATAATTATGAAAGGACTGCTAGTGTCATGATAATTAAGTCTGAATTCTGTTTTCCAGTAAGGGTTGGGATAAAATTTTTTTAAAAAAAAAAAAAAAAAAAAAAAAAAAAAAAGGGCAAAAACAGGGAGTGGATTTTGTCATTACTATTAATTTTTAAAAAAAATTGTTCTCAGATATATGATATGTAGTCTTTGAGTATGGAATTGTAGTCATTCCTTTTAAGCAAAATTTAAGTTGATGGATTAGCTATGAGTAGATGATAAAATGTGTTTCATTCCGGTTCTGGATATAGTTCAAGTTTTTGATTTGGGACATGTATTCACATTTCATGGATTTATTATTATCCTGTGCTGGAACAATAACTTTTCCAATGGTGGTTCTTCCTTGAGGTTCCACTATTAAACAGCAATATTGTTACAAGAACTATTTGACATATTTAACAAATTTGCCTGCTGAATTAAATTTTCTTTCTGAGTGTAAAAATACTTGTGTTTTAAACATTCATTTTTTTTTCTGTTGAGATGGTCAGATAAAAGTCTGTGCTCCTTTATGTCTGGTTTTAAGTAGCTTTTGTATTTCTATATTTGGCCTCTTGAGGAAATGAATAGTTGGATGTAAGTTCTAATGTTTTTCAGATTAGAATTGCACCCCAAGTCAGTCGATTTAAAGACAGGTTGTAAAAAATACTAATGACAGAACATTGTAAGTAAAATAATTTCTCCATTAAAATCAGTAGCAAAATTCTGATTAACTTTTATAGGTTGGAAATGTTATTCTGTATCCATAAGAGTAACACCTTTAAATGTTATTTGCTTTAGTTTTGAAACTTTTTCTAACCTGTTATAATTTTGTTGGTGTAAAGTTCTCTTTTGCCTGTTTTATCTCTTGCTAGGATGAGTCAATCACAGTTGCCAAAGTGCCCCGAGTGTGGCCACTATTGAACATTGGAGATTTTCTGAAGATTTTTTTGGTGGGAATTCAGACTCAGTGGACATTTGATCACTGATTTTTGTCCCAAGCTGCCAAGGGTATTCTGTGGCATTCATCGTATCATAATTCTGCCTTAAAACAACTGCTCATTAGTCTCAGCTTTCATAACCAACCAATTTTTAAGCTCTGATGAGTACAAAGGGTAGTTTGAAAACCCAAGTAGCATTGTGCTGTGCCAGTTCCAAGTGGCTTGTCCCTTGATTTACAAACAGATAGCCTAATGTTTGGCCCCAGAGGTTTGGTCTAAGAAAACACACACTTTGTAGAAGGGTGGCAGTTTTTATGTCCCCAGTGCTGGGCAGGAGTTGGTCTTCATTAGGGCATGTGTTGAAGAAGAGGAGGGCATGAATTTCCCCCTTTGCATTACAAATATACACCCTTGCTAGAGAACTGAGTAAGACCTGGTGTTTAGCTTCAGGTCTGGCAGTCAAAGAGAAGAGAAGAGCTTCAACCAGGTGTTCTAGAATGAATGAGTTTTCTGGACATGCTTTATACGAGGCATTAGTAAACCAAGCATCCTGTCTCATTCCAGTCTTCATGTCTGTCCAGAGGGATTTCAGCAGGGCCAGGATTAGATGTCCTTCCAACATACAAGAGTAGGGGACTGAACTGAACTGTCGTAGTTTTAATGCAGTGATTTGCATGAAGAATGGAAGCTGTGATTCACAGCAAGTTCAGAAGAGGCTTTGTTTGTGTGCAGTTCATTTCCTGAAATGGGCAGATGCTCGTGGTTTCCATGGGTTGGTGGTGGCAGTCAGCTGGGTACTCCCACTTAATGTGCTCATCAAAACTGAAAAGAGAGTTTGAACTGCAACAAAAGGCAAAAAAACCCCAACCAACCTATACTTTGTAATGCAATGGTGTGTGTTGTCAAAAGAAGCTGGAGACATTTTATTCTTTCCTTGTTACAGAGCAAGGGTGCTCTCACTTTAGATGAAAAAGTTTATGCAGAAGCTTGCTAATTGCTTTGGCAAAGTTCTTTGCAAAGCATCCCAATGCCATCCCAAAACAAAGAGATATCTGGACTAGGTGCTGCATCTTACTCTTCTTCTGTCCCATGAAAACCCAACAGGTGAGAGCCTCTGGGAATCTACCTGGGCAGGCCAAATTGCTGGGTCCCCCTTTTAATCTGAATCCCTGCTGTCAATTATACCAGTGCTCTGAGCTGTTTATGAGGGGTCAGAGCAAGAGTTCCTTAAGGAAATAAATGAAGAAAAATATTGTCTGCAACAAGAGTCTTCTCACAAAAATATTTTACTAAAATAGGCAAGAACCCGTTGTTCTATTTGGAATGATTTATCACTGTTCCCAGCTGATCACAAAGTGTTTCTAAATTAAAAGCCATTAATTATAGCCTTATATAGATACAAAGATATGCAAGAAGTGCTTTGTAATTCCAGCTCTGCACTTCAGGTGAGAGCTTTTTAAATTACTTGGACCATTGGAGCCACCTGCTTGACTAAATGCTGAGGGCCCTGTGTTTCAGTACTCATCAGTGCATTGCAGTGTTAACATTGTTACTGATTTTTCTCATTTCTCCAGGGCAAATACTAATTAATGGATACAATTCACAGCTGATTAGCTGTAGTTTCTTCAGTAATTACATTCGCAGACTAACTGTTCAGAAGAGGATTTCTAACCCAGTTCTTATTTCACTCTAAGCTTAATTTGTTTTTTGAATTGTTTAGGTCCTTAAGATAATAACCATTTTATTTTCTTTTGTTGTTATAGGTACCATTAGATAATATGGAAGTTTAATCTTAGAAATACTCACTGATAATTGTTATGTGCCTTCAATGGATTTCTAGTTCAGAGACAAAAAATAAATGTAAAGAATATTAGTTGTGATCCATACTAACAAAAGCTGAAATATTTCAGTTTCTGACATCATTGCCTGAGTCATACACAATGGGGTCTTAAATATTATAGCCTAATAACAGAATGACTTGAAGGATATATGCCTGTACCTTTTAGCTTTGACATTCCTTGTTATATCATTTTCTTCCACAGTTTTAATAAAATGGAAAATTAAATTGTCACTCTCCCCTTTGTTTTACTTTAATAAAACAAAAAAGAAGAAAACCACCCTGGTAACCAGAAAGCAGTAGCTGTGCTGCAAGCAATACATGTACATCAAAACAATGTAGAATTTTACTCTTCAAGGAAAAAATCAGCCACATTTCTGTTTTGAGGCACTGGGGGCCTTAGGATGCTAAGGTCATGAAAATAGGGTAGGGTTTATCTCCACTTATTTAGCCAGTGTTAGAGTAATGCTTGCCTAGTGTACCTTTGCCCTTAGGTATCCTTTGAAAACTTGATTTCCTTCAGGGTTCGTTGTTTTTTTTTTTTTTTTTTTTTTTTTTTTTTTTTTTTTTTTTTTTTTTTTTTTTTTTTTTTTTTTTGTTTTTTTTTTTTTTCTTTTTTTTTTTTTCTTACTGTAGAAAGAACAGCACTATTCGAGCCATTTGAGTTTTTCATGTAAATCATTCTTAGTTTGCCACTAACTGACATGAAAAATTCCATCCTGTCGATCGCACTGTTGAGCTGAAGTAGTGTCTTTGTGCAACAAATCCACACACACATCCGTATGTGCCAAAACAGTCATTTGAATGTGCAATTTTACTTGAATTTTTAAATCTCCAAACATGGGTGACATCTGGGCTTTTAAAAAATGGATGACATTACTTGAGTATCTGCATAGCTGGGGATAACAGAGTTTTAATAGCTATCAGGCAGCCTACATATTGTGCTAAGGCCTCTGTTGCTTAACATGTGTTATAGGTTGAAAGATTCAGAATGATAAGTACACAAATGGAATTTGTTACTTCAGAATGAGGGATCTCATCTTGTATTCCCTCCCTCCCCTGTGAGTGTCTTCTAATTTGGTTGATGTCCTGTTTAGTCAATCTGACAATTCATCAGGTACACAAGGCTCTGCCTTTNTTTTGTTCCTTTTTTTTTTTTTTTTTTTTTTTTTAATTATTTATTTTTATATCTTCTTTTAACTTTGTCTTATTGCCTGAAGTGGATGTTTGACTTTTCAGGGAAAGAGCCTTTCCTGAAAGGATCACTGGTCCCCTCCAGTGAGAAACTGGAGAGTGTGAAACATTTCACTGCTAAAAACAGTCAAGCACCAACTGCAGCTGTAGCAAATTGAGCTGAAGGAAAGTGGTTTTCCTTTCTGGACAGGTTTAGCTGCTCTGAAAGCACAACAGAGTTTCTTGCTTAGAAAGAACCACCTGTCAAATGCATGATCACCCATTCCCACACAGAGCTTGCAGAGCTTCTGCTGCTGCTGGGAGTGTTTGCTGTTGTGGGTCTGAGGAGGGTGTGCAGGTCCACCAAGATCTGGCAAGATAAGATAAAACAAAATCCTCCTAAAATAATTTGTTTTATAAAACTTGAAAATGGGAGTTAAGGGAGGAATGCTTAGTATGGCTTTAGTAGCAGCAATGTGGGAAGGACAGCATGGGGGCTTTTCCCTCGCTGAGCACTCTGCCTTGCACTGTGCTCCGTGCCTGGTTGGAGCAATGTGCACAGGAGAAAGCCTCTTTTACTGTAGGTGCATGACATACCTGGTGTCTGTTTCTTGGAGCAAAGACTCTGTATGCCTCCCTCCTCTGGGAACATGTGCAGGACTGGTTTCCCGCCCACATGCCTTTGGAAATGCTGTTCAAGGGCATAAGGCACAGTATTATGCTGATAATCTCTTTCTTGTCTATGTTTGGTCTGTAGAAGTAAGAATACCTATCTTACTCAACAAATGTTCATGCCTGAGAATTTGGAGGAAATGACTGGCATGGAAGGAAATCCCTCGTGGTCCCTGGCATGTGGCATGAGAGTTGCACCTTGGTGGGAGCAAGGGGGCACTGGGCACATCTTGGGGTCTCAGTGTCAGACAGTTACTCTGATTTGCAAAATGTTCTGGTGTTAATGTTCACTGGGAGAGTGGGAGCTCCACTGGAGGAAAAGATAAACAAAGGGGGATTGTTGGGCTTTTCGATTTTGTGGAAAGAATGGGACTTCAGGAACAACATTGCAGATTCTCATTCTGCTTGCTGGCCTTCAGCTCTTTGAAGCCACATCTACTTGGAGCAGGAATACAGCAGCTACCTCTGGCTGCAGCAATCCCCTGGGTCAGAATCACTGGCAGAAATATTACAATGTGCATCAGAAAAGATCTAGTAGGGTAGAAATGTCTTTCCTGGGACTGTCTTCCTGACAGATTCTTAATTTCCAAAGTCGCTTTTAGGTCTCTGGGGTGGTTTTGCTGCATGGGCAAAAAAAGTTGGAGAAATACACATGAATATCTTCCTGGTAAAGACTTGGAGAGGCAGAGTATGTAATAATAATAATAATAATAATAATAATAATAATAATAATAATGAAAATGAATCCAGTCAAGTTCTGACTTGAAAGAACAACTGCAAATACTTCTTATCTGTTTATTGTTTCGGTTTTGTTGTTTTTTTCTTCCCCCAACATTTTCTATGCCAGCAATGGAGTAAAGAAAAGTTTATCGTGGCATACATTAAATCCAAATATTTATTTTTCTTTCAGTTTGGAAACAATAACAACTACATGAACATGGCAGAGGCAAATAATGCATTTCTTGCTGCAAATGAGGTAGATGTTTTTATTTTTTATCTATGCTTATATTCTGCTGTTTTTTCTGTGATAATTTAACAGACTTTGAATGGATGAAGAGTGAAGTGCCGAATTTCTGTGTGTTTTATGGAGCACAAAATAAAGACTTTAATGAGAAAGAAAATAACCTGACAGCTCTCCATTACTAGTCAATTTAGCTGTCCATAAGGCTGTTACTTACATAGCATGTCAATAGAAACAAATCTGCTTTATGTATGGAAAAAAATTATGAACAGAAGGAAACAAATAAAAGGCACAGTAGGTGTACACACTTTGAAAGCAAGCTTAGTAATAGTCATTACTAGCTAATGTTCTAATTTTTGTTATAGATACAAATGGTTTAATTTGGGTTCTTAATACTCATACGAGATAGAAAACCAAAGCCAGCTCTGTTGCCTGAAGTGTATGTGCTACATCAAGGAATCTTTTGGATCCAGGGTCCAGAGCAAACCCAGAGGCTGGGCTGGTGGAGGCTGGCTGGGTTGTGGAGATGATGTATTTGATCACTGCCTTTGAGAATGGAAACAGGAGAAAGTGTGGGAACTCCAGGCTCCATGTATCTGCTAGGTGGGGCCACCTTACAACCAGTTAAAAGACTATCAACACACTAATCCTGACCCCAAGTCCAGACAGAAACTGCTTTTGCTCATCTTGGAAACCCAAGATCTCACTCCATGCACTGTCTAGTATGTGCACAGCAATTTGGAGAGCAAGAACTGTTTTTAGGGTGCGTGTCATAAATGATCTTCCCAACATGAGGAAAAGGTAGAAAACCAGGCAGCCCTGATTTTTGTGTTGTAACTGGGGACTCAGTCACAGGTATTCCTGTGCACTTCTAAAACAGTGACCTCAGAAAAAATAAGCAGGAAAGTGTAACAATAAATATGAAGGTTAGAATTAAGGGTAGGATTTTATGAATCATTTATACAATGGTCACCATCTCTTTTTACCCAGCAAGACTGCTTAGATAAGGGAATATTGTTTGGCACTAGCTCCAGTGTTATTTGTGATAATGAACACAAACCCCATCTGTAATGACAACATGATGTTTCTTTCTGTAGAATTTCTTTCCTACATTTGAATCAAACATTGATGAAAGCTCTGCTGCCAGCAGCTGTTCAGAGACAATTTAATTCCAGCTGTGATAATTCACCGTGTCAGACATTGGCTGTTATATGTTGATACAACAGTTCTCCAGATTTGCATTTTTATCAAAAGGAACAAATGTTTTGAACATTTCAGTACAGATGGCATTTAACCATGCACACACGTTTTTTGTATGGTTTTTTAAAAATATATGTGTAAGATATAAATATTTGAAAAGTTAATAACTTAAAAAATATGATCGGTAAGATAAATCTCACAAATGTTATATCATTTTTTGGTCATAACACTACCTTTCTGCAGTCCCAAATTGCATACTGTTCAGACTTTTTGTACAGACTGAATAGCTCAGTGATTTGGATTTAAGGCTGCTTCACTAAGGAGCTTGCTTTCTTCTTAGATAACATCTATTTTGTTCTCAGTCTTGTGTCTGTTTTATGTTTGGATTTTTTTTTTTTTTTTTTTTTTTTTTTTTTTTGTTTTTTTTTTTTTTTTTTTTTTTTTTTTTTTGGTTTGTTTTGTTGTTTTTTTTTTAAGATATAGACATATTTGGATAAATTATACACTTAGAATTGAATTCAGATTAAAAATGTTAAGGTATTAATCAATTTACTCTCCCATTTGTAGCTATAAGTATTAAGATGAATGCTACTTTTCTAAGTAAAAGATTATATTATTATCTGGCTGTGTTATATATTTCTGCAGCTGTCCTGGAATTACTCTGTTAGATGGGGAAAAAAGATCCAGTTCTTATAATTACTAATACCTCATAAATATGCCAAGTAAAGAGAGGTTCAAATGTACTATAATAATACTGATTTCACTGAACCCTTTTGCTTGAACAAGGAATAAAAATATGATTAAGTGTTACTGTTCATATTAAAGCATGAACCTTACTTTGCAATTACTGCATTACAATGTATTTAATTATAGTGGTTTTACATTAACATGAATGTAGCTTTCTCAGTATTATTTTGGGCCTGAGCACTGCTGAGCTAGAATCCCATTTTATTTCTGTAAATAATGCCTTAAGAGTGTAATCCTAGAGCACATGCAGGCTTAGAAGCCACACATTTGCTTTATGTTTTCCGTCTCTATGTCATGATTACTACGACTCATTTTAAAGCACCTTAAATATTTATTGAAATAATATTTCAAGTGTTAATTACAGTGGTAATGAAAACAGCCAAATGCCACATATCAAGAATGAGTGTTTATCCGTATTGTTAATGTGATATGTTAGATTTCATTAAGCAGTAATGGGGTAGCAAATGAGTCACAAATTACAGTTGCATCTGTTACTAGACCACATTAGTGCCAAAATAACTGCAAATGCAGCCATAGGGTTATGTTCATTAGCCAGCCACTTCTCCTGGCCAATCCATCCTTTGTGTTTGTGAACCACGGGGTCCATGAGAAGGAAAATTCACACCTTTTGTAATACAGCAGTGGGGAAGTCAAACATCTCCCTAATCCAGGCCCAGCCTTCACATCCAGAATTAAGTTACAGCCTTGCAGTTGGAGCGAGATGGGCACAGTCTCAGCAGACTCTGACGGTGCTGCAGACTGCAGCAATCTGGGACCCCATCATTTCTGGTGTGAGACCAATAATGACAGCTGACAGGTTCTATATGCAAGCAAAGGTTTTTCTTGTGTTTCAGTTTCCATCTTCTCTCAAGCGGTTATTAATTTATATCATCATTAACAGTTTGAAGGATGACAATTTGCAGCAGTTAATGAGATCTTTCACTGAACTTATCATTTTTAAATTAACTGGCATTAAGTCACTCTTTGAAACAATGTAATTAATACATAAAACAATTCTCCCTCCTGCCCCAACCTGAATCCTGAACTAATGCAAACAAACAAATCCCAGAGCAGCCTTGCATGTCTAGAACAAGACAAGAGTGCCTATTTTAGGATTGCCAACTGCCCAATTTGATCAAGGCAGTCCTGATTTGGATACATTTAAAATGGCCTAATTTCAAGCGCTGAATTTCTATTATTAAGTAGCAGCGGACCTGAAATAATACATGAAAGTTCATTTAACTCTCAAAAAATTTGAATAAGCGTAGCTCATTTGTTTCCCAAATAAAAGTCAGCAATGTTGAAGCCAGATACAGACTCTGAATAAAGATTATCTTTGACAGACACATGCACACGTACCAACATGCACAAACCCTGAAGATAACTGGCAGTAAATGTTTTGCTCAAGGCATCTTAACAGGTGTTTAGTTCATAACAAACCTACTGTTCAAACAAAGCTGGCTTGCTTCAGAAAGCACTGGAAGCTGCTGTAATCACCCTCACGCTTTCACACGTCTCTCCTCCAAATTGCAACCTATGTTTAAAAGGCTTCCCTATGAATTGGGGATGGAAAAGAAATAAAGAATGATAATATTTCATGTTTGTTAGCGGATGAAAGCAAACAAAAGATGTGAAATGGTCAGCGGTGAATTCCTGTTGTGTGTGTACTACGAAATTGTCAGTGTTTTATGAAGCGTGAGAGTAATGTAAGCTGTTTGTGCTATTTTACTAACATATCAATAAAGTGGCAGTTGGTTGTACAGCCAAATCCAATGTAGCTGATATTTGGACTAACAACAGACAGATGTTGCTAATTAAGTACACATTAAAAAACTGTTAATACTGATACTCCATTTAAGCCATATGATAATGAGACTTAAATCTTTAATCAGAATCATCCACAGATCCATTCAGCATATGAAACTTAAAAATTTTGCTGTTTATAGAGTTTGCATTTGAGAACAAACCGAGATTTGAACTGCAGGTGTGGAGGTGATTGCTGAGCCCTGTGTGCCCTAACACTGTTTGCCTTGTCCTGTCCTTTTCCAGCAGACGTTCCATACGCCGAGCCTTGGGGACGAGGAGTTTGAAATCCCACCCATTACCCCCCCGCCCGAGTCAGACCCCGCACTGGGCATGGCAGATATACTGCTCCCCTTTCAGGGCCTTGGTGACCAGCTGCCTGCACAAGGAAATGAATTTACCCCTCAGTTCCCCCCTCAGAGCTTGGATCTTCCCTCTATTACAATATCCCGGAATCTCGTGGAGCAAGACGGCGTCATCCACAGCAATGGATTGCATATGGTAGGTGTGGTTCTTTGTGTGTTCCCATTGCCTAATGGTGTCTGTCACGTGTAGATCTGTGCCATCTCTCAGTTTTCATTGACCCCTCAGAAGATCTGTGTGGTTTTTTGGGTGCCTGACCAAGCATTTGCCAGTGTTCTGTGTCACGTTACAGGTGTGTTCTGTATGAACAATGACACACGTGTTGTTACACATCAAACAATGATTTGCTGTTGCTCAGTTCCCTAAGGCAGTTGCCAAATGGTTAAGGGTTAAATACTGGTGGATTCAGCAAGAAAAACATGTTTGTTAATATACAGTGCAATGCTATACTGTTAGTGAACAGATCTCTTGTGAAGAAGCAGCCAGGCTTTAAAACACACAACTTTCATTTTGGGAATGGACTTGGAAGCCCATATCCATTGGCATCATGTGCATCCCAAGTGCTCCTAAAGTTCAAAAATGTGTTATACAGTTGGCACTGGCATCAAGAATTGAAAGACCATAGTGTTGGCCAGGGTGAGCTACAGCATTTAGAATGAATTGCTTGTCTGTATCTGAAGTGTAGGACCCACATCTGACATCCATCAGGGTATTTTGAGAATGCAGCATTGAGAGTAGTTCAGAAGGAGAGGCAGACACAGTATGGCAGCAGGAAAAGAAACATATTTCCCTATATCCTGTATATTCCATGGGTTAAGTCCTTATAAAAGGGAATTAATTAATTTTTTTGAACTCATAATAGAAGTTCTAGGGTTGTATTTGACAATACTCAGAAATATAGGGCCATAAATAGACTTTGTTGTGTCCAGTGCTCTTGCTGGCCACAGGAGCTGGGGCAGGGTGGTCTTCTCTTCCTGGGCTATATCTGAGCCCTCAAGAATAGGGAGGCATGATCTGGGTGTGGAAGAGCTGAGTGATGGGGACTGAGGCTAATTCCACAGTTGATTAGAATAATCAAAAGCAGGGATGTGTGGAGATTCCTCCAGCACCTGTACACACTGTAGGGCTGCAGTCTCCAAGGGAGGTGCAGGGGGCAGTTCCCATGTTGTTGCAGTGTTTCCCTTTGTGCTCAGGGGAATCTTCCTGGGTGGGTTTCTGAGAGCTTTGTGCAACAACATCCATACTGCCAGCCATGCACACAGCTGTGAGCCAGTTTATCCTACTCAGCATTTTAAACTCGGTGCTTACAATTAGAATTAGTTTCTGTGTTGCATATTGAAGAGCGAGTGAATGTTTAGCTTGACAGATATTTTACATCAACTATATTTTTTTCTGATTAGCTCTTTTATATAGGACCTTTTGCTGAACTTGGCATAGTGAAAATACATATTTACTGCTGGACTGTAATAAAGGTTGTGTTGCTATGTTGTGATTTCTCTTTTATTATTCTGGCAAGTCAAAATTAATTAAAGATTTACAAACCAACAGGCAGAAAATATTTCTCTGTAATTCTACAGGCTGCTGACTTCAATGCAAATTTTAATATTTCTTTTGAGGTCATGAAGAGTAGCTAGCACTAATGCAGAGTGAACCACAAGCTGCTCACTACTTAGGAGGTTCAGAATTCAGTCATTCTGTGGATCCAAACCAGGCACTGCCTAAAACAGGCCTTGAAGGATGTGGTATTTGTTTTAGATCTCATTTAGCACTGTACATTTGGGTAATTTCTGAAGGAAGATCAGATTGATAAAACCTGAGAGTTAGGAATGTAGTGCCTGAAAACAAAAGTAATGGAGCTTGTGTGCACTGAATATGATGAAACTTGGTCAGGAGATATTGTGGGCTGGATTGGTGTTGTGTTACGTGTCCAAGTATCCCCTCAATGTTATCGAGTGGTTTATAACCTAACCCAGTTTTGCCCTTTAATTTTGCAACCTTTCACTGAATGTGATTCTTCCATGAGTAAATGCTGTCTCCTTAACAGTTCCAACCAGAAGAGGCCTCTAGATGATGTAATTCTTCTCTCACCTCTTCTGGTGCTGAATGGGAGGCTTCACATCTTTACCTGTGCAATGTAGAAATTAATGGCACAGTTTGCACTGACTCCGTTAGTAAGTTTTGTTCCCATATAGGTCAGTGAAAAGATATAGAGAAGCTCCTGCCTTCTTACCCCAGCAGCCCAGTGGCATTTTTAGGGTGATTTCCAGTTCAAAGCCATGGATTGGGAAGTTGTGTGCTAGAGTTTTCCTGCAGAGAATTGACAAGGAATTGTGTGATTTGATATGGAGGAGCCACATAGGGAGGTTTGTGTGTCAGACATTCCCCACAAGTGCTTGATTTGTTTCATGCTGTGAGATGAAGTGGCCCCTGCCATTGTCAGTAGTCAGTAGTCTTTTTCTCTTCTGCTCATAAATGCTAGGTAGCTTTGGGAAGTTTAAAAACATTAACGGAGGGTCCTTGCATAGCTTTCCCCTGAACTCACGTAGCTCTCTTTAGTAATCAAATTTTCCAGCAGTTAATCTGTATTTCAAAAATAAAAAAATGAAAACATTATATCATATTTTATGTAGAAAATGCGCACTTTATTAAACTGGTAAATATTTATTAATAATATTAGAATTCGTCTTTAAATTAGACATTTCATGAATTACCTTGCCTTGGAGCTATAAAAACTTTATTGCAGCAATAAAAAAATGTAAAGGAGGCATTTTGACTATGAAATTTCATTTCATGGTCAATTGAATTTACTATATCTGAAAGAACTAAAGATGGGGTTGTAAAATAATTATGATGTTCGTATACACTTCCAGAACAATGTTCTTATCCAGCGATACTGGGATAGTCTTATTTAAATGCTGTATTAATGGTGTACTGCTAATCACTAAAGCTTCTTGAGCTGAATACAAACTTAAATTATTTTAATATTAACTGCATTGAGTTCATTGCTTATCTCGTGAAGCATTAGAGAGCTTTACTGTAAGCAATATTTAATTTAGGTAAATGTAGTCCTACCCTGTTGCAAAGCCTGGTACAAGAATTTCACCTTGAAGAAATGTCATGAGATTTTAAATCACAAATGTTGAAAAAATAAAATGGGCTTGGACAGAATTATGATTAATACTGTGTGTCTTTGGCTTTTTTCTATGTACTACCTGACATGTTCACCTATAAACTTGAATGCAGAATCGCCAGAGGCATGGTTAAAAATAGGTTATGTCAAGGTTTTCCTATGTCTCCCTTAGGGTATGGAGTTGGCTAGGTACCTCATAATGCTTCTGCAAGTATCTCACATATTACTCACAAGAAGACACACACATGGAAAACAAAAAAGAAAAAGAAAAAAGATTTAACATATTCTTTATGTAGTATAATATTAAAAATAGCATTCATGGTGCAAGAAAGATATCTATATATTTATTCTCAGCATGAACCTAGCAATTACAAAAAAATATATTGGTGAGTTAACCATTCTTTATGCTATTATGGTACACGTACTATGGAAAGAGTGACAGTTTGTCACAATGCTGGTTAACTTCATTGTTATTGGCAACAAACTGAACACATTTATCTTTACTGCATTTTTAACGTTTAAAAACAGGCAACAACAACAAAAAGAGGAGATAAAACGGAGGCAGTTTGATTAATTTTAATATTTTAATAACATGCAAATAAAATTCTGATGTTCAAAAAGGAGTCACTGAAAAATGGAGTGTTGATGTACATTTGACTTCAAAGAATGTGTGGATTTACATGATGCAAATATTATCCCTATAAATACTTGAATATAAATAAGCAGAAATCAACAGCAATATCCTCATTAGAAATCAACCCCAAATATTTTATATTAATGCTCTGTTTTCTGTTGAGCTACCCATAAAAATTATTTTAATCTGCAAACTGTGGCAATTCTATAAAACTACAAGTTTTGCTCCTGAGGGTTCCTTTTTTTAACACCTCTCTCTAATCTGCCCAGCCTGCTGAGTAGCATTGACATCAGTAGTACATCAATTTCAGAAAGTGGATTATTTTTACTAGACAGCTATTGTGACATATTGGGTCAGTCATAAATGAAAGATATTCATGCAAGCATGCAATACTTGTAATGAAGTCTCACTCTGACCTTCTGTATGATTGATTCTGTAATTTAGTTTTCTCAGGCAGTGCCTGAAATGAAATGAAATCATGTTGAACAAGTTTTGAATACCCACAGTGCACCAGGAGAAGAAAAATCTGCAGCCCCAGAGGCTTGAGAGAGAGCAGCTGAACGATTTATCTCCATGCTATTATAGCCTTTGCCAGCATTNTTTTTTTTTTTCTTATTTGGCTTAAGTACTTAATTCTGCAGGTAGCTGTAAATGGGAAAATAAAATGCTGTTCAGATTTAAAATGACAGGACAGGAGTATGTGCAGGGGACTGATAAAATATCTTGAATAGAACTGACCTTTCATGTAGCTGAAAGTTACTGGGGGATTCATCCTCATAATTACCATATAGATTATTTTTATTTCTTTCCTGCAATGAAACATTTCAGAGAGCAGTAGTGCTGATTGAATGAAAATTGAACTTGTTAACATTCTTTTCAGCTTAGCCTGTTGTACATAACAGAAGGTTAGCTTTGATGAATTTCAAAATTCTCTTTCTGATATCTAAGAAACAGACAGTAAAATAATTGTCTTTTTTCAGTCTGATTTTTTCTTCTATTCGAAAACGTACAATTGTTAGAAAAACAGACTGATAGTTTTACGTTATTGCTCACTACATTACTTATGCTGCTAGAGAAAATGTGTTTCCTATTTGATGAAGATTTGAGCCTGTATATATTTTACAATTGTTGCAGTGCTGCCAGTGCAGTCAGGATTCTGCACAGATAAGGTTAATTCATAGTGGAATATGCTCATCTTTAATTATATTACTCCTTAGGAGTGGCACTGTGCTCAAATCAAAGACACAATGGTGACTATTGCTTTTATTTGAAGAAGAGACTTTTAAAATAAACATATCAAGGATGTGGCTTTAAAGAGATGAGGTACAAATTTGAGCTTATTAAAGGCTGCATACAGTAGAAATATTATTAATGTTTCAGAACAGTGGTGTCTTTTACTTACAGCTCAAAATCTTTTTTAGTAGTTTAAATTCCCAAATTACTAATGAACCTTAAGTGAATATATTAACATAAGATTGGAAGGCTAAAAGCTAAAAATGATGCTTTGAAACTGGTAAAAGATAGTTATTTCACTACTCACCTGACTTGGTGCCTCTCATTTATATGTTTAATTTTTCTTTACAAAGAAACTTTTAATACCCAGTCAGTAATCTCCAGTCTGGAGAGAACAGGGTCTGTTTTCAATTAATAAAATGTTATAACAACATTGTTTAATGTTGTTGCAGATGAAACAGTTATTTCATGGGTCATTAATGTGTTTAACGCCTGAAATGGTTTATTAAAACAAGCCCTTGTTATTGTTATGAATGTGTTTATTGTTGTCTTTGATACAAAACATACAACAAATTTCACAAGTTTCTAGGTATTAGTTTATAGAAGAAGCAATTACTTTAACTAGATAAAGAGATTCTCTTCCATTTTTTCTTGGATTTCTGAGCTGAGTTGCTAAGCTCAGGCTTTAAATCAACAGTGCTACTCTGGTTTGTATTGGCCTTTCCCAGCAGCAATGGCAGCTGTTATTGCCACTGCTTCTCATAATTTGTGGTACCAGGAAAAATTAATCTCAAGCAACCCTGAATTAAGGGATGCTGGGGCGGCTCCAAGCAGTGACATTTGGCCATGTACAGAAGAAGAGGGATGCTCCTAAAGGAGATCTTTAGGACTCAGCTGGCAGCTCTGCTGGCTGCTCCCAGCTGGGCTGTGACACAGCTCGGAGCTGGGTGCTTTGTGGATGAACTTCCAAGTCTTCACAGGGTAATTTCTTTTTGTTTGGTGTGGAATTAAACATTCTACACCTGACAAGGTAGGTGGGTGTTTTGCAGTTACCTTTCAGAGCACGGGGGTGCCCAGCTGAAGGGCCCTGGGGAGCAGCAGTGGCTCTGGCACAGGGGCTGCATGCTGTGGCTTGGGCCTGATGGGAAGATGGTGCTGGCCTGCTACACAATAGTGTGAAGATTTTCATATCCTCAGTGACACTGTAATCCTCAGTTTGGATGGTGTAGAGTGATTTTTCTGAGACTTACTCTTCTCTCATTGCTCATTGGTACAGATCAATGAATGGGTCCCCTGTTAATGAGGGAGAGAAATGTCTTCTGCTATTCTTAAAAATAGGCCACTCATAGTACCTGCTAGAAAGGACCTGTCCATAGGAAACAAAGTGACAGCAGTTGCCACTGAATAGAAGGCACTAAACTAAACTAAAAAATAATAAAAATTGAAACAGGTAGGTTATTGCCTATTGAGGTCATGAGGGACTCCTGTGTGAAAGAAGAGATGCACAGTAACATTGGCAGAACAGTCTGGGAAAGGAGACTGTGGCTATTTTATAATAATAGTACCTAAATCAAGATCCGTCATCTCCAGAAAATATTGTGAGGTGCCATATGAATCTGGGGGAAAGGATAAAGCTCACTGGGAAAGATGTTGGGAATTGGAGTGGAAGCTGAGTGTCTGATATTCCCAAGAACTGAGCTCAGAAGGAACTCAGATGTATATGGCTGTGGACACCAACTGTGCATTAATCCTAGACCATGGCTTTAAGCTGTTCTGCCTCCTGAGTTTAGATTTTAAAATCAGGTGCTGTTTTTATAAACCAGCTGAATGAGGCAGATGCTGCAGCTGGTCTGGATGTGCTGTACCTGGCTGAAGGCTGAGTTGTGTCCAGCCACCCTCTCTTGTGGGTAATTTGAAAACTTCCTTTGAAATTCCTGCTATTCTCTGCTGTTACCACTCATGTTTCCCCTTGGACAACTTACCCAACACTCAACTTCCACTTCAAGTTGGCAAGTGTTGAAGAAATGGGAAGTCTCTTAAAGAGTTTTAATTACTCTATGTTGTCAGGTAGCTGGAAGAAATACCTGGGCCTGGTAATGCAAAACATTATGAGGCCCACTTTCCTGATTTGCTTTAGAAGCCAATAACAACTAAACAAAGAAACCTCATAGAAAGGAAAAATCCCCCCAAAACCTAAAGAACACATATTCCTGAACATAGCTATCAACACTTGTAACGATTTTTAAACATAAAAATGCCATGTAACCCCTGAGTCTGTCCCTCTGCAATTCCTTGCACAATTCTTGTTAGCTTTGATAATGTTTGTTAGTTGTCATGCTCCCTCACACTCTCTCCTCATGTTCCTTTATTATGCACGTTCCACTGCATAACAAGGACCTTTGAAGTGTGCCTTTGATTTGGGAGCTCAAGCACCTGAGTTGTGGAGGTTGTAACAAAACTGCTAACAGCATTTATCTGACATTCTGGGACTTTATTTCAACTATCCAGGATTTGTTTGCAATGTGTCGTCACTGTTTGCATACAGCAGACCTAAGCTTGTACTGCTAATTTGGAGAGAAGCTCCTCATGCCAAGAGACTCATCAGATCAGAGCCCAGATCTGTGATCTGAGTCACACATGTATTGTGATCATGCTGTTGGGTGCCTTGTCCAAGAGGAGTGTGATTCAATATGCTTTAAAGTATGGTAGAAGCTAGGGAGGAAGAGAGTGGAGAGTCTGTTTTAAAATGCTTCTACAAAATGGTGTAAAAATTAAATTATAAGGAAGTTGTCAATTAGGTGGTGCTAAAAGAGCAGCAGCAGCAGCAGCAGCCACTGTGGGTGGGTGGAGGGCTGTGACCAGCCTGATCTTGTCTGCAAGAGCAGAAGGACTTGATAGCAGATGAGACAACCAAGAAGTGTGACCCCTTTGGCCTGGGATGGGATCATGAGAGGAATCTGCCGGCTCACAGGAAAGCAACTGGGTAGGAAGAGAGTTTCTGAAGAGAAAACACTCCAGGAGAGGGTGATGGGGCATCTCCAATAAGAATTCAAATTTGGATAAAGAATTGTAAGCATTCCAGAGCAGTGTCTTTGTCCCTTAGTTTGGTAGTTGTGTGATTTTGACATTGCTGTGAACTTTGCATATTTCTTCCCACATAACACAGTTTTGTTAGAGATTCACAGCTGAGCATGCTGTGAGTGACTGGTTCCAGCAGAGGCCACAGCACCGTGTTGCAGAGGCACTGAGTCCTGGGACCTGCAGTTGTGTTGGTCTCGCATCAACCTGGGTGGTTGGCTCTGTCCTGGCACCTTCCTGTTTGCAATCACATCTGTGAGGTGGTGCTGCAGTGCCTGGTGTCACTGTGCTCCTGCTGCCTAACCCCTGAGTGTGCTTCCACAGAAGGGGTTTTCCCTTGTGCTTTGCTGGTCTCACACTGCACCTCCTGCCCTTGTCAGTGGTGCAAGGAAAGCAGTAGTGGCATTTGCAGTGTGTGCCTTAAGCAAGTGCTTGGTGGTGAAAATCGTTGCAGAAAACATCCTGGGTGCCTATGCACAAACCACAATGGGGCAAAATTGCAGGCCTGGGGTAGGCAGGAACAAAACTGATACTTTGCACTGCCAGGTTCCACTGTATGTGCACTACATTATGCAGTATGAAGAGTAACAGGCTGTGCAAGCACAAGAAGTCAAGAAGTAGTGCCACAAATGAGTAACTTGATTTTGAGAATACTTAATCTTGTATGACCCCCCACCCTGATGACCCCCAAAATAACTTCTGTTTTAAGGAACAAATCAGTAGGCCCTCATGTTCATTGGGTTTGGGTTTTGTTTTTGTTTGATTGTTTTTTTGGTTTTTTTTCATGTCTCTTCTGTGGTTTGTGTGTGAGCAGAAGAGAGTAGGACAGGACAGACCAAAAAACTGCATGTTTTTCATGTTCTTCAGGCAATAGAATGTCTGTGAACCTCTTGTCACCAAGCTATCTTTTAGATGCAGATGAAGACTTTTTTTTTTTTTTGCTAATTGACATGTACTCTTTCTTGTACACTTTTTTTTTGGGAATCAAATTAGGTAGGGTTTACTTTTCCACAGAGACATGAAGTAGAACATGAGAGTTTTTTACTGCCAGAGAAAAGAAGCTGCTGCTTGTAGGATCTCCTGATAACTGCAGTTTGACAGCTCTATTAGTGATGATGGTGTGTGTGGAGGGGAGAGGAAGGACACTTCTTCAGTGGTGGCAG
This sequence comes from Aegithalos caudatus, assembly GCA_013389925.1. NCBI lineage: Eukaryota > Metazoa > Chordata > Aves > Passeriformes > Aegithalidae > Aegithalos > Aegithalos caudatus. The sequence continues at coordinate 75,497 of WEIU01017464.1, read as the reverse complement.
TACCAAGTGCAACTGTTTTGTATTCTATTAAGTAAGGATTTAATCTCTGACAGAGAAAAGCATCCTGTTAGTTTGATTTGTTTTGATTGGCAGTGAAGTCCAATCCTGTAAAAATTTAGATTAATGGATTCTTTTATCTATGCTTTACTTGTGGAGAAAAAGAATATTGAGGATTTCTTCTAGAGATATGCTGACTTGACTAAAAGTGAAGAGAGTAATTTACAGTCAGGGACAACCGAGGATTTCACTCTTTACATTGCAGTGCATTTGCTTCAACTTAAATACATCCTTTAAAATATTGCATCAGCTTATGTTACATTGACAGTGATGAATTCCTCAGGCAATAGAATATATAATAGTTTAAGTCAACTTCTGAAACCAGGGCACAGTGAACATAACCATAAATGTTGGGTTTTGCTTATTTATTCCTTAGTTATTTTGGTTGGCAGATTTCTCAATTCCCTTAAACTATCTCATGCAGTGAGGGGTCAGATCCCAGCCCTGCATCCTCCTGTAGGCACTTCCATGGGGCACTTCCATCAGTCCTCACATGACCAGGGCCTCACTGGAGGTATTGCATATTTAAATGATGGAAGGCTGTAGACATTGATTTTAATCAAGACTTCAGTATTGCTCAAAAATGTTCTGAAAAGTAATTTCCTAGTTATATTTCTAAATGTCTTGTTGAATGTTCCCAAAGATTAAAATTATAGCAGGGTAGGAATTCAGGATAGAATTACTGTATGGAAATGATTCTTAAAATGCAGGGTAAGTAAGTAGAAATTAGGACATCTCTCAATGTAATGGCTGGATGCATTTATCTGTCAAAATAAATATTAACTCTATTACAAGCTATACTAAGTACTGGATGCTTAATGAGTTGCTAACAGAAGAACAAACTATCTTTTATTAATATAATTTTTTCACTTAGTACTTTATGGTACATTGAAAAACACCCTTGATAAAACTGTATACATTAAAGTGTGGGAGTTTACACATTCCTTTCTTTTCTTTTTTTAAAGATCCCTTACTCCATTATTTGCTTTCCAGTGTCTGTTGATGCATTGATATTTGAGAATGTGTTCTTTTACAAATCAGTGTAAAATAAGCTATATATTTGTAATAGGCTGTGAGACGTGTCCTTTAGCAGTAGGACTAAATATGACTTCGGTGGAATGACTGACTAAAGTGATTAGAATTGTTGAAAGTAGGATAGTTTGATGGGCATATATCTTTCTGGTCCCTTTGATGATGCCTTCTATGAACCAAATGCTGAGTGTCTTTATAATGTGTGCAACAGGGTGGTGACAGCTCTGTAAGAGAGTGTGCCTACACAGTCACCATAAATTTGTTTTGAGAAGGGGAAAACAATTTGGACCATATTCTGCCTTTTTTTTTTTAATCTGGTTATATCATTAGAATTGTAGATGGATAAAATTATTTGGGCTGGAAGGGACTTTAAAGACCATCTTGTTCCAACTTCCCTGCTGTGGACGGGAAACTTTCCAATAGACCAGGGTGCTGAGGGTCCCATCCTACCTGGCCTTGAGCTTCTCTGTCCAAGGCTTCATTAAAGAATTGCTCCCCAGTCCCTTATCCACCCCCCTTGCTCTGTCCAGAGCTGTTCCCCCTTGCCCTGTCACTGAAGAGCCCAGAGAGGTGGCCAATGTTCCCCTCAATAAGTGTCTGTGTACCTGGGGGCTCTGTAGCACTCATGTAGGATGACAACAGATTGATCTGAGTCAAAGCCATTTCAGTCTGCAGAGGAATTAGACAAGTTATCTCTCTTTTGGTTTTGGTTTCACACATTATGTCCTTGTTTGATTGTCACGCTGAGTAAACCAGTGGCTGAGCTTTGCCTGACTTGTTTTAAGATCACCAGGTTTTGCCTAACTTCAGTCTAAGGATGTAAAGATCAGGTTCAAACAAAACTTGATACTGTCTGCTTGAGAAGTTCATGAATTTTTGTCAGAACTAATCTCTTGTTTTTGATTAATGTTACAAAAAACTTAAATTCTTTTAATACTCATGTATCACATTTACTTCAGGTTAAGTTTATGTAAAAGAGCTTGTGATATTCTCTAAAATTCTCTCAGAATTCTCAGTGGATTATTTTTGGATATGTGAGCTTTTCAATTTTCATATAATAACATAATTAGGATGTCATGTGGGTGCTTCAATGCACTCATATTTCCATGTGTGCTTCTGATATAGGATGATTTTCATTGTTAAACATTTCTTTAATAAATATCTCAAGCATAATGAAATGCTACTGATCCTTTAAGTTTGGTATTGGCCTTTGGTAGTATCAGGGAAAAAAAAAGAGTAAAGATAATTGATAGAATTTTTGTTTTCTTGATTTAGCTCCCTTCTTAGAAGACGTTTGTTTGTCAGGAGCTGTATAAAAATGCCATGGACTTAATTATTTGTATGAACTAGCTTCCCTGCCTTCTTTCCAAACCACTGTACACACATTAAAAATGCCTTATACTTCTTTGTCTGAAAGCTCTTGCATAGGTACCATAGGTTGTTCAGGCCCACAGCACTGTACCACAAAGCAAAAAATTAAAATCCTGTTCCTTTCTTTTTTAAATTTTGGTCAGCCATATAACTTAAACTGAAACTGCAGAAAATACGTTATTTGTTGTTTTCATATGCACATATAATATGAGTAATAAGGGATTGGATATTATATGAAACATTTTCTTTCATATAGTATATCTTACCAGTTTATTTCTAAATGGTTAGTTACAAAATATTGTTGTTGCCATTCCTAGATTTTACTGAAGCTCTTAAGATAGGAAAAAAAATCAGGAAAAGATACAGAAAAGAAAAACTGAAATTAAGTAAGTGAATGCTGAAAACCCACACAAGCATCAAATAGTATCAGAAAAAGGGACAGTTAAGAATTCATGGGCTTGTGTATAAAATTAGATTCTGGGTCAGTGCAAGTCAAGAGAATTTAGTCTCAATAAAATCATAGATGCAACCGAAATGACAAGACTTGGAGTAAATGGTTTGTAACCCATGTCATCACATTTTGTTGCCTCAGTGTAAAGGCCAGAAAGGCCTGTGTTGTGTAGCAATAAAGGGAGAACAAAAGCAAGGCTTTTAGGGGTAGAACACCTCCAAGTCTGTGCAATAATGTAGCAAGTTAGTTTTTATGAGAGAAGGTTATTCTGATGATCTTCAGCTTTGTTGAAAAAAACCAGCAGAGTTTTTTTTTCATGCAATAAAATAACGTCTGTAAGCTAAAATGATTGGAGTAATAGGCAGAGAGTGATATCGTTTCACAAAAGACTTTGAATGACTTCCAGATGCCACTGCCAATACAAGTCACAATCAAAATGACCCTGTAGTTAACAGCAGTAAATTTTCACAGAAAGGTGCCCTGAAGCAAATGGATATTTCATCCAATAAGTCTGATGTTTTGATCTTTCTGTATCAAGTGCTCCACATTTGGCACACACACTCATCTCTAAGGAACTACAGTTCTTTTCTGAAAATACTAAAAGCATTTAAGAAGTAGGAAAAGCAGTGTGGTACAGTATGGATGATGAGCCAAGCTGGCAATGGCTGGGGAAGCATGGGGAAAATGAGGGTGAGCCCTGGTGCACAGGATCTGGATGGTGAGCTTGTGAGGTTAACTTGATCTATACTGGACCCAGCTGCACCAGCACATGTGCTTATGTACAAAAGAAGGATTTGTTTTTACTGTATAGGCTTCAGCATAAAGAGACATGAATGTCAAATTCAGAATTAATATGATTTACTGCTGTAGGGAGGCAGTGAGCTGCAGCATTTGTGTATAAAGACACGAGGCAGGGTGTGCATCTTCTCTAACACGTGTTGCTTCTTTGTATGGCCACCCGTGTCCCAGCCAAGGAAAGGCTTCCAGGAGCATAGAAACACTGCCTCTGTTCAGGGCAGAGTTATACAAAGTAAGGGAAAGTCATTTGGGCTAAACTTGTACCTCCATGCTGACACAGATTTTTGAAAACTGGTTTGTTCTTATCCGTACTTAATAAGAGAGCCCCAGGAAGGTCAAACTCTGTTGTGGATGTCCAGTGGGCTCCCACAATTGCTGTTTTGTTCTGTGTCATTTCATTAAGGATCATTGCACCTGCTACTAATTGCAATGTGGCTTATTAATAATGAAAGAGTTTTCAAAATCTAATTTATTTCTCATGTTTCTGGCTGTTCAAACAATGACTGTAGATTAATCAGGTTGCTGAATCAATTTGTGAGCTATTTATTCTCTTATTAACTTTTAAAAAATCTTCTTTTCTGTTTACATGTTCCTTCATTGTGTATTGATCTGTGTGTGGTCAAAAAAAATAGTTTTCATAGGCAGATTGCAGCTGACTTTACCTTCAGGCTCTTGCTTCTTTTTATTTACAAATGTGTAAATGTTGTGCAGATGTAGGAGACACAGTATGTGCCCTCAAGAAACAGTGGAAACCAAACCATGCAAGCACTTGTGTTTCTGAGACATGGAGTACAAAAAAACTAAAGTCAGTGATTTGTACATCGATTGCTTCTTCCACATGTTTGATTGTTGGATTAAAGATAAAAATGTGCAGTTTTACGTGGTACTTGCCAACAGGGATCTTTAGGAGTGTTTAGGATTACTGGACTGGTTCTCCAGCCTGCTGCAGTGAATGCACTCCAGACCTGGCAGGTCGGTGTTCTGTGTTTAAAACGGCTTTAAAATCCCACTCAGACAGGGCTGGTTTATACCTACTGCTGGTACTTGTAAGGGGCAAGAATTATTGAAAATCAGTAAAGGAAGATGCTTTTGTCTATATGTATCTCCTCATCCTGCCCCAATTTTGTTTATTTTCTGACAACAATTTGTGTCTCCTCATTTGCAATGTTTTCCTGAATCCTCAGACATCCTATTTCCCTATTGTTTAGGCGGGTATTTCCCAGTGCATCAAGAGAAGAAATGTTTAAAAATAGAGAAATGCAATTTTTAGTCAAAAAACCAAAACAACCAGTCCCAGCTGGAGGAAGAGTGAAGTTTGGGGCAATTACTGTTGCTGCACTTAATTTATTAAAAATATATTTAATTCATTAAAAAGAAAGGAAGCAGACTGCATGTTGACAGTTTGTAAGCCTGTGAAAATAACTTCACCTGATACTGCTGTATGGTAACTGCTAACATCTAAAAAAATGCTTCCATCTCTTCCAGGATCAGAGTCACACACAAGTGTCCCAGTACCGCCAGGACCACTCTCTGATTATGAGATCCATTGTCCATATGACTGATGCTGCTCATTCGGGAATTATGCCTCCGTCTCAGCTCACCACCATTAACCAGTCTCAGCTCAGTGCGCAGCTGGGGCTAAATTTAGGAGGCACTAATTTGCCACACACTTCTCCCTCCCCTCCTGCAAGTAAATCAGCCACTCCTTCCCCATCTAGCTCCATCAATGAAGAGGATGCAGATGAATCAAACAGAGTAAGTTATTCCGTGTGCTGCAGCGAGCAGGCTTCGCACATCCACGCTGTATTTTCATGGATGTGGCAGTATCAGCTCAGCTGCAATGTGGTCATTTAAAACACAAACTTTACAGTAAAGTGGAATATGATTCATTTGCTGATTACCTTCTTTACTTAAGAAGTTTCCATACCACCCCTATAATAATAGACCTAAGAATAGATTTTTATTTTTTTTTCGTGTAATTTGCCTCAGGTTTTCAGATCTGTTGAATCTCTTCAGGCATCATTTTTGGACAGTTTTGTTATTTTGGTATTCTCTGGAGTCATGTAAAACATAGATGTGTTTAGAGAGAAATAAAGCAAGCTTTCTTCTAACTGAATGTTTAGTTGGCTTATGTTTTACCTTTAATACTTTTACTCTTATAAAAGGAAAAAAATATTGACCAAATCAAGTACAAATGTTGTTATAGCAGTATATGTAAAAGGTCTAATTTAAGACTGTTCCACAAAAGGTCTTCTTATTAAGTTGATAGAAGTTATACATGTGGAAAGCTCATTGTACAGGATCCTCAAAATATCAAAGTAAATCACTATCATAGAGGTATATTTAGAGCCACTTGATCCCCTTGTTGCAATATTTTGTGCATAGTTCAATGAAAGACAGTCCAGAGCATGAGGCACATGCAGGGAGCAGAGCTGCTGTAATCCTGAGTGTGCTGCTGGGATCCTCATCCCAGAGGGAATGAGAGGAGAGGGGCTGTGGGTGCCTGCCCAGAGCACAGAGCTCCCAGTGCTGCCCCAGGGCAATGCCCTGCCAGGGGAGCACAGCCAGTGCAGCGGCGGATGGACACAAACTGCTGAGTTGCTGCTGCTTTTTGCCTGAAGGGTGGGATTTTTAACCCCTGGCCCATGCCTAAACTACCAGTCTAAGCCTGGGAATTGGGAAGTGTCTTGCAGCTTTTGCCTTTTGAGTCTCAACTGCTGAGATTTTATCATAATGGAAAAAACATAGATGGCCTCTTCAAAATATGCTATGAACAAAATCTTTTTTTTTTTTTTTTTTAAATACAAATTAGCATTGGGGTGTCCTTTTTCAGCTGTAGCTCGTAAGATGTGACTCTCAGAGCCATGCTTAAAATAAATGGTAACTACTCATGCATTTAGTTCCAGTAGATCCAATGAGATTATGCTGAGATGAAGTATTCTTGGTAGAGAGAAGGGCCTGCACAGCAGGACTCTCCCAAGTGTTGACTCCATAATAGCTCTATTCGTATAATATTACAACTGACTGTCAATAATTTTTTGCAATTTATCTGACTTATTTCATGCATTTATTGACTGTTCTTCTTCTTACTGTTTCATAGGCTACTGGAGAAAAAAGAGCTGCCCCAGATTCTGGCAAGAAGCCCAAGACTCCAAAGAAGAAGAAAAAGAAAGATCCCAATGAGCCACAAAAGCCAGTGTCAGCTTATGCCCTTTTCTTCAGGGACACACAAGCTGCAATTAAAGGACAGAACCCGAATGCTACATTTGGAGATGTTTCAAAAATAGTGGCATCGATGTGGGACAGTTTAGGAGAAGAACAAAAACAGGTAAATTGGTGCAGGGTTGTCTCACAAGAAGTAATACTCTAATCCTTGTAAAAAAATCCTCCTGCTCTGAGTGGGCCATGCTACTTGCTGATGTAGAGCTCTACCTCTGTAGAACTACACTGAGTTTTGAATTTGTTGAAGACCTGGCATCTAAAAATTATTTTTTGCAAGAGCCAATAGGTAGTGTTAAATGACTGTATTTGTCTTTAAATTTTAAAGGACAGTTTGTAGAAGAGCTCAGGTTACAGTGTCCTAGAGTCCTCTTAAAACCATCTTTTGATAATTCCTGTTTCAAAGCCCTTGTTGCCTATTAATAAGTTAGAAAAGAGGAAGATACAGCATATTTACTATTTCCTTTGATCTGCTTTATGAATTTGTTACAAAGCATGTTGATTTCTAACCTTTGAAGCCAGTCCTCTGAGTCTCATCACCGTGTTGTGTGTGAAATGCTATCTCCAGCTCCAACTTGGTACAGAGTGATGAGTTTTGTACTTCCTTGGGGGTTATTCTTCTTCCCATACACATGGAACTGCTGCACATGGATTGAAGGGGGTTAAAAAATACCCTTTGCTTGTCTGTTCCCAGTAGCAGTTAATAGAAGCTCCTGTGGGAGAACAGATTCCCAGATAGAACACATTTTGGCAAGAGATGAATGGTGCTTGTTTCTGAAATACATTTAGAAACTTTTAGTCTGATGTAACAGATGATAATGAACAGGATTTAAAGGTGAACTTTAATTTTACTGATGATTAAAAATACAGATTTAGTAATTTTTGCCTAACTGTTCTTGTTTAACTCAATGGGATTCTCTCATGCTGGCTTTGGGGCAAGTCCAAGCTCTTTGAGCCACCTTTTTTAAAGGGCTACACATTCTTTATATTCAAATATTTGTTTTGGAAAAAATGCACAGATGTATTTTGTTATTCTAGACTACTTCTGTCATCTGAAATACTACATTTTGGCATCTGAAACACTCAATGTTCTAATATCCCTGCTACTTGAAGTCAATAAAATATTGTTTTCTAGGGAGGGAAAGAGTGCACAGGTAGTCTTGTCAATCAGTTGGCTGCTCAGACTGATGTTAAATAGTAGCCCTTTTTTTATTCCTAATCATTAACATAAATTGTAGTGCAAGTGGACCTCAAAGCCTGTAAACACCTGCAAGAATATTTAGAACTTTCAAGGAAGAAAAAACACATCTAACACTAGAATGTTTTCATGGGTTTCAGTCTACATTTTCTGTTTCTTTGCAAGTGATTTTGAGAGCATTCTGGCAAAAACATCTTAATAGTTGAAGTTGGTGAAATTGTGTCTCTTTTAATAGGTATATAAAAGAAAAACTGAAGCTGCCAAAAAAGAATACCTAAAGGCACTTGCTGCCTACAGAGCAAGCCTTGTTTCTAAGGTAAGCCTAATAATGCCTTCGATGCAATGTAAATGAGCTTTTACCAACGATATTGAAATATTTGGGGCAAGGGGGGGATGTTATGCACAATAGAAGTAGAATCCTAGGATTTCTGTAATACAGCTCTACAAGATGTTGTGCTGCTGCTTGAACCCTGCTTAGTCTCTGCAAAAATAATTTCATCTCTCTACTGGCATACTAATGATTACCAGAAAACATCTTTGTAATTGTACATCTTCCTTGAGCTGTGGAGGCAAAGTAATACACTTCACCACACAAATAAAATTCAGTCATGAAAAATGTACTGACCTTTTGACATTAATATTTGCAAGCTGTTTGCAGAGGTTTGTTTTTCCTCAATTGCTGCTTCTCAAAGGACAGGCTTGCTTTGCGTGGAGTTGGAGAGCAGTTGTTGTGTGACAAAGCTTAAGTATTCTTGCAGGTGAGGGGAAAGAAGTGCATAGTGGCTCTGAATTTGGAGAGTACTAAAAAATGCACTAGCTGGCAGTGAGCCACATGGATTATTTTAGTGGCTCCTGAGTTAAAATAAAACTTGTGAGGAAAACAAAGCTCTGCTGTCTTACTTGAGAATTTACCTTTCTAGACGGCAGCACTATGCAGGTTGTAGCTCTGTTGCACCTGAATATCATAAATGGAAATGTACTTATAGACATATAAAATATGGGTAAAACATTACCAAGGTGGTTATTTATCTAATAATAATCTTTATAAAGATTAACTAAAATACATTCAATCACATCAAAGCAAGAGAAGGTGATGATGTCGTAACTCCTGAGAATATTTATTTGAATGTACAACTGCAGAGCATTTGTAAATCATATGGAAAATCGCTGTGTATTTTAATTAATACAACATCAGAAATGATAGATGTGATTTTGAAAGCTGGAAGATTTTTTATTCTTGTCTTAAGAAGCTGTGTTTTTCTGTTGCCTCTGGAACTTAGATAATATTCTAAAAACCTTTAGTATCACAATGCTAGGTTCAAGAGCAGCAGGAATTCTAAATACCTTTGAGGGATATTATTCTGTGAATCTTAAGTTCCCTTCTCAAAACCATCAGAAATCATATTTTTTTACCCAAATCCATGGGACCAGGACTGCCAAGTAACTTCTGGGTAGATTGTGGGTGGAAATGACGCTCAAAGTTATTGTATCTCAACTCCTCTAAACGAAGACATCCTTGCTGTAGGTTTTTCACGTGAGGTGGTTGCTGAGGGTAGGGTGGGGATGGACGCTCGTGCAGCACAATTTATTACATTCTCAGGTAAATGTCTAAAGAGTGTCAATTAATTGCTTGTTGGTTGATGACACATGGGGTGGGGACTGTGTGCTGCTGACTCCCAAAGAGCAGAGTGGTTTTGGAAACATGTGAATATGTTTGGCCTGTTCTAGTTCTTTCAGAGACAAAATGTATGTGATATCTCTGACTTCTGGTGTTGATCAAGGGCACAAGTTAGTTTTTGTCCAAGACCTAGAGGTACCATATAGGGAAGCAGATAAAGAGGTGATACAATGTGTTGGTGATCAGTGATTGTTTTCAGACTGCAGATTGATTTTTTCTGATAGAAAACAAAACATGGCAAAGGTCTCTGCATAGCTGTTACTTTTATTACCATGTAGACAGTAACAATGTTTTTTCTGTTGAAAAGACAATTAACTTCTCTTCCAAACACAGGCTGCTGCAGAATCTGCTGAGGCCCAGACAATTCGTTCTGTTCAGCAAACGCTGGCATCCACAAATTTGTCTTCCTCCCTTATTCTGAATAGTTCCCTTTCTCAACACGCGACGGTGTCGGCGTCTCCCCAAACTCTTCAACAGCCCCTTTCCAGAGCAATTGCTCCAAAACCCTTGACCATGAGACTGCCAATGAATCAGATTGTAGCTTCTGTTACCATTGCCCCAAACATGCCCACAAACATTGCAGCTCCCTTGATAAGCTCCATGGGCACAAACATGGTGGCAACGCCGTCCTCGTCTCAAGTCAGTCCCTCCATGCAAAGCCAGCAGCACCAGATGCAGCAGCTCCAGCAGCAACAGATGCAGCAGATGCAACAGCAGCAGCTACATCAGCATCAAATGCATCAGCAAATACAACAGCAAATGCAGCAGCAGCATTTTCAGCACCACATGCAGCAGCATTTGCAGCAGCAGCAGCATCTTCAGCAGCAGATTAATCAGCAGCAAATGCAACAGCAACTGCAGCACATACAGCTTCAGCAAATGCAGCAGCAGCAAATGCAGCATATGCAACACCAGTCACAGCCTTCTCCTCAGCAGCATTCTCCAGGAGCCCCGCAGATCACTTCTCCCATCCCTGCCATTGGGAGCCCTCAGCCAGCACCTCAGCAGCACCAGTCACAAATACAATCTCAGACACAGACTCAAGTATTATCGCAGGTCAGTATTTTCTGAAGATAAATGATCTTGCAACATGGCTTTGTGTTGATGGAAGGGGTAGGGGTAAACCATATTTGGCTGAAAACTGTAAATTGTTGATGGTAGTTATGCAGGGATGCATAACAGATCAAATGATCCTCTAAAGTGTCTATTAGATAGGCAATAAAGAACTACAATGTAGCTGTGTATCATCTTTTAGCTGACTATAAATCATTTTGTTTAAAAGAAAAAATGCTGTTCTCTTTTTCATGTGATGCCTTTTTAATTTATTTAAGCTTTACCTACAATATGTGAATCAACTGGCCTAATAAATACCTGGACCTTTTGACTGCAAAATGGCCTTTCAGAGTTATATGCTATAACCTTTCTTTCTCTAAAAGTGAATAATGCACTTCAAGGCAGTATGAACTCATGAAGTCCTTAAAGCACAGTTGTAACTACCTGTAAAATTATGATTGGATTTCATACAATCATACTTGTATTACATGAGTTAGTTGATGGCATTTTTTGTCATGAAAAAATAGAGTAAATCACAGATTTTTGCCAAAGCTCTTATTTTTTTTTCTCTCCTAAATGTCTTCAGAAAAACAAACGCAAGTAACTGGACTTAAATATTTGACCCAACTTTTCACTTCATTTCTCCAAATAAACCTGCCATAGTTCTTAAGAAAATATATATTGACATTTACCCTCTTACGTTAATTCCAATTACAGAACAAATGTGAATATTATATTCTGTGTCGAAGTGATGAGTTTCAGATTTAATACACTGTATTTTTAAAAGGGAAATGCACTTAAATAAAACTGTTATTACAGAAAGCTAAGATGAGAAATGCAAGTTATTAATACGCTGTAAAACCAGTAGAATATTTAAATGAAACTCCACAACTGAATAATCAATGTAAATATTTTCTTTAAAAGTTGTAAGTTTTCATATCATGTGTTGTAAAGTTTTCATAAATGAGGCTTTAATGTAAACACTGGTAACATGAATTATTAATTGCTACATTGCTTATTGTGTTTTTATGCTGTTTTATACTTTTTTATGAGTTATGATAGCAGCAATTAAGTTGTTTGTATTTTGCTTATCTAAAATAAATGCTTTTATCTTGCTATAGAATAAACACATTTCAGTAAAACTGATGAGCTGTAAGTCTTTGATAGAGAAACCAGAAATGTTTCCTTCTGCAAATGCTTTCATGTGCTTTTTTAAACTCCTTTGGATTTTTATCAGACATTCTGGGTGAACAGGTAGGTACCAATGGAAAGAGAGCAAGCACTTGGCTCTTGTACCCTCTTGTTCCCAAGATGCTCTGCTGAAGAGTTGTGGGCAACTCCTCTGAGATGTCTGTGACTTCAGAGAGAGAAAGCAAGAGGTGGAGTCACAGAACAGTCGTGGTGCCCTGTGCTGGTGCTCTGTCTCTCTGCAGTAATGTTCAGAAATGCAGACCAGCACAAACTCTGGGTTTCTTTGTATCTGAGAGTTTCAGATGTAAATGCAGATGCTGAATTCCCCCGTAAGCCTCCAGCTCTTACCTTGGGCTGGTCCTGAGTTGTCTGACTTTTATTTTCTCATTAAGGTAGAATGTGATGGAGCAGGGAGGATGGAGGGGGGAAGGTCTTTCATCTGAAGGGTTTGGAAACATTAACATCCAGTGTGTTGTCAGGTTATTAGTGCTGTTCATATATTTTTGTTCTGAACAGAAAGGAGAGAGCCTTTATTTTCTTGTTTCCCTTCTTTGCCTGCAGTATCTGTGCTGTGAGTGCAGTCTGACCACTATCCCCAGTTGTCTGGCATGATTAATTACAGCATCTGTCCTGTCAGAAGCTATAATGAAGAGGTCTTGATAAAAATTGCAAATTACCACTGGCAACAATCTTAAACTGCTTATGATAAAATGAAAATTAAAAACAGCAAGTGTCAAGCCTGAGCAGAATCCTAATCCTGTTTGAGGCACGGCTACCATGCTCAGACCAGAATCCAAAAATAATGGAATAGAGATCCCCAAAAAGTTGCAGCCAGACTTGAGGGAAGAGGTACTGTACCATGTGAGTTTCTTCATAATGAATTCAGCTTTCAATATTTCATCATCCTCAGGTACTCTGTTTATTATGTACAAATATTGAACAGCAAGGGATTCTAATTATAAATTTATAGATTTCTTGGAGCAGAAAAAATCATGTATAAATTGAAGCTTTTCATAATAGGTGTTAGTTGACAGCTACCCATGCTCCTAATAGCCATAGCATGATATCTAATAATGCCTGGGATGGAGGCTGTTTATTCCAAGTGCAAGGAAGCCTGTCTGCATTAGAAATGGCACGACAGAGGCTGGTTGGGAGAGATTTTGTGTGTGTCAGTTTTAACCAATGTTACATAACAAAGGAAACCATTTTATAGTTGTTTTTGAAACCTTTAGACAAATGTCTTCAGAAATAATTGCTAAACTGCATGTGACAGTAATTGTGTATTAGTTCTATAATTGTCATTTTGAAGACCTATGAAGTATCGTTGGAAAAATGTCACAAGTGATAAGAGTTAATTACAACTGAAGTCTGTTTTCAACTATTTGCAGCGAGAAGCAGGTGTTATTACACTCATTAAACGGTTTCATAAATCCTGGGTTTTATCACATTTGATTAAGAGCTGCTGAACTACTGATGTTCAATTCCAGGAAAAATAGTTTTAATTACTGTGGCTAAAAAAAAAAAAAGAAAAAAAATTAAAAAAAAGGAAAATTAATCATCAAGCAGGACTGTACATTTTAAATATCAAAATTTGAATCTTGAAAAACTGGAGCATCCCCCTGCTTGCCACAAAATTATATTTTGCATTACCCACAATAGCATATTGCAGAACATCTTGTGTTTCAAACTGTGCAAGTTTGTGTTCATGTTCCTTAAGTCTAAGTGAATAACTGTGCTATCATAGGTCATAAATAAAACTGTTAGCTTAAATCGCTTGATATGCAATTTATACAAGAAAAATGCAATAATCTGTGTGGTTTCAGTGTCGTGCATGGTTTTTAAGAATGTTTTTCTTCATAGCATTTACAAGCACTTAACTGCTCCCTTATTTTCCCAAGGTTTCAGATGCTTTATCACCTCGGTTAACCACATTCTACTTTCACATTAACCCAGGTTGACACATGATGAAAGAACATAAGGAGGTTTAATTTTTAGCTGACACAGGGTCATTAGTTTCTAACTTGGAGAACAAAGCCTTTAAATACCTCTGTGCAACATAATCTCAATTTTATATTATCACCTGACCATTGTGGTTTGCAGGACAGATGGATTAAATATCTCAAGTTTAACCACAAGTCTTGCACTGACTCTTTTCAATGGGGATTCCTATTTGAATGGCTCCTTTTCCATTTCTCACTTCATGGAGTATTTTGCAGCACTGGACTGCATTCTAACCTTTCCCTCCCCCCTTTGTTTGGCTTTTGTTTTGCAACAGCTGTTATTATCGTTTTTGGTCAGCTGTGATTGCTGGAGGCAAAATAGGACCAGATGGTGTTTTGCTATGCATGAATGGCGAGTTAGAGGAGTTTAGATTGAATAGGCCAAGTTTGAATGGTGTCTATGCACCACCTGCCCTCTTCAGCAGCAGCACACACATCATAGGAGCATGATCTGTCTCAGACCTACTAGAATTGGATGGGAATGGAGAGCGCCTCGTTGGATTTTCTCCATATTTATTGATCTTCCATGCACTAACAGCATAATGCAGTACACAGTCAATTTGAGTTAATTGGATATGACACAGCATGTACATGTAATCTATCACCGGAGTCTCCTGGTACACTTTAGGGTTTGCTGCCACAAGAACATGCAGTATTAGCCTGCATTAAGAGGCTAAGTGGATGGAAGTAAACCAGGATCATTGTAGGGTTTGATTTGACAAAATACACTGTAGGTTTACAATTGTACCCTTGAAACTGCCCGAAATGCAGTTAACTGAACATTTCTGATTTGATAGATTTGGGCTGAGTGTTTTGTCACAGAAAAAATATATATGTCATTCCCATACATTTCTGTGAGGTTTGCTAGTGAAATTTAAACAAATGTAGGGAGCAGCCTCCATAGGGATGAGCCAGTGCCATTCAAAATAGTACCAAAGGGCTGCTTTGGTAACCTAAAACTGGTCAGAGAGGTGGAATTTAAATGTTACATAAATGTAAGGACGGTTGTATGCTCCATTAAGGCTGACTGAAAGACATGGGGTATGAAAGACTTGTGCCTGGATGTTAGAGAAAATACCTATGTTATGAATAATGAAAAAAAATTATAAAAATAATATATAATACATAAATTACTTGCATTGTTACAGCAATTGGATGTTTCAAAGCCTACTTAATATGTAACTGAGGGTTGCAATTATGCTCTAAGTTGGCAGGAGCTGCTCACTCGGCGTCTTTGTCTGTGGTGTCAGGTAGCCAAGTGAGCTACTTTATTATGAAAATTGCATCCAACTGAAAAAATGCTAAATATTTTCAAGTGCCTGTGGGAAAAGCTAGGTTTGTATTAAAGGATTTGGTTCTTAAAGTCACCAAGAAGTTAATGCTTCTCAGGTGCATCAGAGGGAGAGACTTTTCGATTATAATACTGAAATCTTTGAGAAGTGAATGTATTGCTTTGAACGAGCTGCTGTGACACTTCAATAGCCTACATTGGAGATTTAAAATGCATTCTGTTTACCTCAGTTAAAAAACAGAAGTGCTATTTTACACAGCAGGTTTTGTCCAAGTTCTTGGAGCATTAACATTTTCAGCCCCTAGACAAACCAAATTAGTGGAGAGTTTTCTTAAAAGGTTTGAAATTAATTTCTTTTAATCTTCTAGGTTTAAAAAGTTGAACAGATAATTATACTTGTCCTGCAGTTATATGGACACATCTTCCAGGTATTATTTATTCTCTTTCCTGTCCAAGAATATCTTTATGATGCAGTTACTTGCTACATCATTGTAACTCTGCTGCTCTAATTGTAAAAGAGAGGCTTTGATCCAGAAAGTCATTTAAAATGAGCTGATAATTCATGTATGAAAGTAGTAATTTCATTGAAGTGACTACTCATATGCTCTGTCATACAGTTGCTCAAGTGCTTCCATAGATCAGGGGTCTAATTGCAAAGCATTGTATTTGTTTTCCAAACAGATCCAAGTATTTATGATAATAATCACAACCTAAAAATAATCTTACATTTTCTTTTATTAAATTCTATTCAAAACAAGTTGGGAGTCTCATTTTCAAGTACAGGTATCTAACCTTAGTGCTGGTTCAATGACTGAATCATCATAAATGTGAATTTTATCTGCAATCATTTAGAAGGGATTCTACTGTGCACAGGTCTGAAAACTTCTACCTGGATCAGCAGTCACAGCTCTTGATTGAGCAGATGCCTTAACCAAATATTTGTATTTACAAAACAGAGAAGTAAATGCAGGCAAACAAAGTGCCAGGGTACCTGCTGGCAATATTTGTGAAACCTAAAGGGTGTAGTTATTGCAGGCTGATTTATTTTAGTGCTATAGCCCATACTGTACTGATAACAAACAAATACATTGCATTAGCACAAAGTACATAAATAGTAAATCCCTTGTGTTACAGTTTTCTTGCTGGTAGTTAAAGGTGCTTTATCTTGGAATTGGTTTTGATGTTCCAGGAATCATAAGAATTGACCCCTACATTTAAAGAAATCATAAGTAGCTGTACCATTTCTTACTTTCCTCTTCCTAATTTTGGAAGTAAAGAATATTCAGTGTCTGGAAATCACAATTCATTTTGAAAAATTCTGCTTTATGGGCTGTTGATCATGGGATTATCACTGTTGCCCTGATGTGTGTGCATACATATATATATAGATATATGTAATAAATCTTGCACCCTGCTCCTATCTGCTCACCACCTCTGGAAAGCTTGTCCTTGGAAGAACTTCTCCTCTTTCAGCCCCCCTTCATGTTCCATGTTCCTCCTGTTCCTATGGGTCACAAGAAAATTAATAGATTGTGCACATACACAATACATTTTTTTTTTTTACTAAAATGATGTCCAGATGGGTGCACATAATTGTATGTGGCAAATGTCTAAAATATACATAAATGTAGGCATGCATTTGGGGATTTTGGGGTTAACATGTTGGGTGCTTTTCCACATGGACTGCCAAAGGATTTGGTTACTGCTTAGCATGCCTTGGCACTGACAGAATATAGATGAAGCTAGTGATAATTATCATCCTTGTGTAAACACACTTTCTCCCTTATAGAATGGTGGCAGATAAATCTATAAGACTTTTGGTCAATTATAGCAGACAAGTGTATTGCAACAAATCTTGAGCCCATGGTGAAATACATATAATTCTGAGTGTCAGTTTAGATACTTGTATTTCTGTAAAGGCTGGGCAATTTCTCTTTTTCCCTTCCTTTTTTCTTTTAACCCAAGGCAAATGAAGTTATCCTTCACTTCATAAAATGACCAGAACTTGCTAGCAGGCTTGGACAAATTAAACATCCTTGAACAAAAATTGTGATACTTTCACATTCATTTCTGTTGATGTTTCCTGAAGCTTTACTTGGCTTTAAACTGAAGGTGGAGTTTGTTCTGATTATTTCTTTCCATTTTCAAAAATGCTGATCAGAAAAAAAAAAAACAAAAAATAAACAAACAAACAAAAAAAAGAACTGATGCACAATTCTGCATCCCTGCCTGTTCAACTGCAAAGAGGCAGCTCCCACTGGGAATGGGTGCTGGTCCCAGTGCCGCCGGGCACAGCGGGATGTGGGTGAGCATAGGCTTGGTGTTTTTCTCATTTCATGTCACTTGGGTGTTACAAGTCAAAGCCAGGTATAACTGATAATGTCCAAGGGAGCAGAGCAGCCCACCGTGGGCCACTGCATCCCCTCATCCCTGTGGCCATCGGGTGTGGAAGCGCAGCCTCTGGTGGGGCAGGAGATCCCCGGTGCCAGCGGGCCCCACTCGCAGCAGCACCACTGAGCACTGCACCTACGGAAAATTAAAACGAGCTCTGCAGCATACTCGGAGCTAAATAAGAGCCTGTGAAGCCAGTAAAAATCATCCAAATGATTTCAGGATACTTTGACCAGGGCTTAGCTGAAAATGGACAGAGAAATGCAGCCATTATGAGCATGCTTCTAATTTTTTCCAGTGACGTAGGAATATTTCTTGGAGAAAGAGAATTTGAAGGAGAGGGAGGAACAGCAATTTTCCTTCTGAATTGAGAAAATGAAAACTGTTGGGTGTGTGTTGCTATCACAGCAAAGTGTTTCTATCCAGGCTCAGTGTTTCAGCATGTAAACAACTTCCAGTGAAATCTGCAAAGTGCCTGTGCAGAGCATCTGGGAAAATATTTGTGCTTTAAATGCATTAACAAAATGATAATGTTATTTGACTTCGGTTAATCAATAACAGAGGAGAAATATAATGCTTTAATAAGCTTCTGCCATACAATACAAAGTCAATGAAATAAAAAAAATACTTTTTTTAAAAATGTGCATAAATTATAGTGGAGTTTCATTTTAGATAGTATGGGTTTTTTCCCATATAGTTATCTGTATATTTTATCTGCAGTTTGTTGCTTTAGAACAACACATTTGTCCACTGTAGACAAAATATGCACTTTGTTCAATTCCTTTCTTGAGGTCAAATTCTCTTGAGGAGAACAAGTGTGGGTTGTGTAGCTGTCAAAAGAGGGTTTAGTGCTTGACCCTAAGAAGCATTCAAAGCCCAGATCTTTCTTTTTTTATTGCTTTTCATTTTCATTGTTTGTACTTTATACTTAAGAAGGGGCCTCTGCACAGGGGAAAGCCCCTGCTTTCGTATTCACAACCAGCAGCCTTCTACTGAAACACCTCAAAAGCTTTTCACAGCAAGAATTTGGAAACCACTGCTCTGTGTCAACTGCTGGTGCATAATCAGGCTGCACATGGAGGGGCTGGGGCAGGATGTGAGGGTGCACGTGCCGGATGGAGCCCAGGGAGGATGGGATGGACATGCTGTAGGGATTTGGGGCATAAACGTGCATAAATGTTCTGGCAATAAACAGATAGTACAGGAGGTCTGTAAGCTCAGATGCAATAAAGCAGGATTGTGAATCCAAAAGGTAAGTTGCTGAATCGATGTAGTTAAGAAGGTACAGACAATAGCTGTTTAACTGGATGCTCACTGAAAAGTTGATGATACACTTTTGTATATCTGTGCTCCAACAGAAGTTGTCTTATATTCTCTACAGATGGTGTTTATGTAGTGTTCACAAGATCAGAATTAGAAATAGTCATTAAAAAGGCCAGAGATTTTGTGAAATTATTCACAATTACTATTGTGTAATTGGTAAGTGTAAGTTTTGCGTTATATTTTATTTTATAGAACTGCAGTGCAATTACATTTGTAAAAGCTGTAAAAGTCAGTATCAGGTACCTTATTTATAAAAAATGCACAATGCTTGTAGTGTTCTGAACTGGACAGGAGTTTGGTTAACATACAAAAGTGGTAAAGGTGATTTCAAATCCTTTCCATCCACATTGGCAAGACTGTTGGCCTTATCTTTTTTATCTTGGTTAATAACTCAGTTGTCCAGGGCCATTCCAAGGGAGCCAGGAGCACAAGAGGACCAAACAAACAGATGGACTGAGATACCAGAAACCTGAGCAGTGGAGGAAGGTCACCTCTTTGGAAAGTTACACAATCCTTGTGGGAGCCTGGCTCCCAAGTAAGGTGATTTCAGGTGCTTCCAGTTGGGAGGTAGGTGCTGCACAAGCCCTTCCCTCTGCTGCTAAAGGCATGGAACTGAATAAAAGAAAAGGAAATGACAAGATAATTGGTCATCCATATAAATTGAGACAAACTACATATACTGTGTGTTCTGGGATAATTTGCACCCTTAAGAAATGCTAACAAGGAGCAGTTGCTCCTCTACTCAAACAAATAGGCATTCATGTGGAGAAGATGGTTTTAATTACACAGATCTCCAGTCAATATCTGGGAGCCAAGGAAATGCAAGGGTACATGAACACTCTGTATCAGCATCATCTAGTTCAGCCAACAGGAAGCATTTCACAGACAGCACTGGAAAATAAATGTTGAATAAGTCAAAAAGCCTTACAATGAAGAAATAAAATAGCACTCAGGTTGAGAGTATCAGAAAAAAACAGAACAAAACACAAAACCAAAAACATCCCCAAATCCAAAAAAAGAACAAACAAAACACAAAACCACAAAAAAACCCAAAGACAAACTCTCAAAATTACAAACTATGAGCTTTCATGTGTAGCAAAAATTCCTCCAGAATTGTATTTGTTGCTCATAACAGGCAACTAGGAATAACATGACAGGTTTGCAGAGTCCCTGCAGGGTGCAGTGCACATACAGAGACTGTCCAAGCTTTGTTCTTGAGGGCAAATATTGCTTTCTGCTTGTTGCCACTGGTTCAGGACTCATTTTTATGCAGACTCGAGGCCATGTTATTAGTCTGCTGCTTGTTCTCAACAGCCAGGCAAGTCAGTGGTAAAGTGACTTTCAGGATCATCACAGAAAATCCCTGAGACAGGAGGGAACCTTCCCTGTGATATGGGGCTCTGTGGGCTCGTGCAGGCCCTGCTGAGGATCAAGGTCACTTTGACTGCTGGCTGCACCAGGCAGGAGGAAATCAGAATTGTGGATGCCCCATCCCTGGGAGTGTTTCAAGGCCAGGTCAGATGGGGCTTTGACCAGGGTGGTCTTTGTGGAAGGTGTCCCTGCCCATGGCAGGAAGATTGGTGTTAGATCAATGATCTTTAAGCTCATTTCCAGCCCATACCATTCTATGATTCTATGATGCTGTGCTTCTTTTGCCTTCAAACACCTTCACTGGAAGATACAGAGCAAAAACACATCTTCAGGCCTACTGGCAGTTGGGCCATACTGATTCAGCACACATTCAGATGTAAAAATCTGCTTAAATTCAATGCATTACAGAAAAACTAAACAACAGAAAAATAAACACCAGTAAAAGCCCAGGTAAATCAAACCATTCTAAATCTCCCACAGGTGTCAATGGCCTCTGTCAACCTGGAGATAAGCTAATGATACCTGTGGCCTGCCAAGGACCATTTCGGGTTACCAGTATTATACTTTGCCTTCTTCTCCTTCAATTCAATGGCTCTTAAGCTCAAAGTTAACCTCCTTACAAAGTATATTGCAGAATATAAAACATAATTAAGATTTAAGAACACTAGAAGAAGCCTGTAACTACTCATAATCCATCTCTTCTTTCTCCAGACCCTGAAAATAGAAATAATGAGGCTTTCCAAAGGATTGATGTTTTAATTTTATTTTGTGTTTTGGTTCTATTAAGGATTTCACTCTATAAAAGTGGAGTAAGAAGAAAAGATTGTTACACAGGTTTTTGTTAAAACTGAAGCAGCAGAATAAATAGGTGACTTCATAAAAAGCTGAACTAGGTCACTATTATTCTTGGTGATTAATTAACATCTGTGATTGAATCATGTTTAAATGTTGATTATGGTGCCTGTTTCTTTAAACAACCTCCTGGGTTTCCTGTGTGGAAAAGCAGAGGGTGAGAGGTTGATCATTTCCAGCTCAACACAAATATTGTTGTGACTAAGATTTGCTGGTCAAGTGCTGTAAGAAACAGAGACCTTGGAACAAAGTAAATAGATGATGCCTTTGTGAATTTAATGGCACTTGAATAAAAAAGTAAATAACCCCTTATAGTATCATATGTAGAATTTCCATCCCATACCTTTTGTTTAATATCACTGGTTTTAGGTGATCACTGTTTTTGTTTAGTATCACTGACTTTAGTCATCACCTCTTGAAATCCACTGTAAAGCTCACAGTAGCTTTGCAGCTACTGGACCAAATCTTGACAGAGCAGCTTTGGTACTTCTATAAAGTAAAGGATTTATTATACCTCAGAGCTGTGCTTATATTCTTGCTGGCAGCAAGGTGAAGGCTGTTTGACTCAGAGCCCAACCCATTCACCTTTGCAGCTCTGTATGAATGGTTGTGGGCAGTACTGAGGTTAGGCAAAATTTGGGGGTTCAGTTGATGTTATGAGTTGATGCTGTTTCTCCTTATAGGGAGAGGGAGATGTCTGGCATTCCACACTTAGGCACTTAAGCAGCTAGTAATTTTTTAAAAAGGTGCCACCTCCATTGTCCCAATATTTGGTTACAAAGCAACATCAATATTTCTGTTTTTTCTGTCTTTACACAGAGATGGGATTAGATTTTCTACCCTATTCCTTTCCTACTTTTTGTACATATACAACTCTTTTAAGCAATACAGATTTGATTAAAAAAGCCAACCCAGCAGCATAAACCAAAACCAACTGTGTTCATTGAAGCGTTTTGTACATCATAACTGCTACTTACCATTCTTATTCATCTGGCGTTTGCAGAGAAAGCCTGTCTTGATATCTTGAAGGCACTTTTAATGAGTACACATCATAAATTTTCCAACTGCTTTTAGATTGAAAATGATTTCCTTTCTATTTGTCAGAGAATCATGTTATTTTACATTTTAAAAGGTTCTTGAACACCTCCCCAGCACCTGGATTGTAAGTGATTATTGGCTATTGTATTTTGAAAATGAAAGTTGGTAGAATTTACTTCAAGCCTGTTCAACTAAATAAAAAAGTTAACTTCTGCCTAAAAAAAAGAATAGAACTGCCACATAGCTACTTTACTCTCAGCTAAATACCTGCTTTGATATATTCATGCAAAAGTTTAAATCCTGCACTTCTTTTCTGTATAGCACCTGTACCAGCCATCCCATCCCTTCATGCAGAATATTCAACTGATCAGACTCCTCCTGTCAGGATGCTGCAAGTTTATGAGTGTTCAAAGTGTGGAAAGGTCAAAATCATCAAGGAAAATCCATTCAGGTTTCTTCAATACAGACATAATTTCTGGTTTGTGAAGCCCCCTGATAAAATTGGTCAGAGACTGGAAGGCAATCTGGGAAAACAGCATGCTGTGTGTGTCTTGCACTCACCCTCATCCCAGAGAAGCTAATTTTGGACACTGGAGACCAGGCTGGATAAACCTTTGCAATCTCTATTTTTAAGTCTTATGTTAAACAGACTGATTTTAAAAGCACTGCAAATATTACTCTGGCTTTGGAAAGTTTCAGAATGGGGAAGGTAAAGATTAGTTTCATGAACAACCCTCTAGGCAAAATCCATGAGAGTGGGAAGGCCAGTAAGTGGGAAAATTTACTATATCGGGTTCAGTTAGTCTTTTCCAAGCCCTAAGCCTAACTGCCATGCACTGAACAGTAATTACTAATTTTCTTTCTTTCTTTCTCAAGCTGTAGATACATTAGAAGTATTTCCTTCTTTTATTGTTTGAATACTACCAAAGATGAGTACACTCAACACTGACCTGCTCTGCCAAACTGGCCAAGGAACTCTGTTTTAGAGGGAACAGATGGAGGCTCCTGCCTGTAAGTCCATGGCTGCTGTTTGATCACCACTAATCAAGTGACTTTCCTGACTGGGCAGTTTGGTGTAAAAAAATACTGCTAATTTTAGTCATAACCTTGTAAAAATTTACTTTGCATTTAAAAATATTTGGAGTGAAGAGAAATAATGAACTATCTCTACCCACATTAAATAGATAATTGAGAATATGAATATTAAGAAGACCAGTCTAAAGAGTTACTGATTGATTTCCTGCAAGTTACTGTGAATTAGTCTGCAAGGAAGAAAACAGGATTACAATTTAAAGATTGTAATTCAGTGGCTTAGAATTTGTACCACTTCCCATTCTCATTACATTTGCAGGAATTAAGCACTTCTGTCACACAATTTAGCATTAACTAGGATAAAAGAGATTTATCGTTTCTGTTGTTATTTTGACGATCGTACAGTCAAAGGCTGATAGCAGCCAAAACCATGGTTATTTTTAATGTTGGCTGGTGACATGCATTATTGTCTGGGCAAACATGGCAGGGAGTGGAAAGGACCATACTCCATGGATGGTCTGAAATTAAAATCTTGCTTTGATGGTTCAGCAAAGCAAAGCCATAGCTGTGCTGTCGAGCAGCCTGCTTCCCACCGTGACCCCTGCAGAGGGAACATCCTTCCAGCGGTGCAGGGGCAACAGAGTTAAAGGCTGCTGGTCCTCTGTGGTGTGGTTGCCCACACTTGGAGCACTTTTCAAGTGTTCCCACTCTGAATCCAGTGGTCAGGTTTGTGGTCAGACTATTAATAGTGGCCTTTGAGCGGATTCCTTGAAACGGGCGGCTCGGCAGAATCCTGGCAGTTCTCTGGGCTTAAGCAATTTAATGCTCATGCCTGGGATTTAGCATACAGTCTGCTCAGTGTTCGTATTTAAGGACAAAATTGCAGACAGGGAGCAGAGAAATTACTTGATTTCTAGCTAGCTATCACATATGGCTGTTCAGTTCTTGTGTGAGATCTTTACAGAGAGATCTAAGACTTGTTTTCCAAAACTCACCAGCAGAGAATATGATGGCAGTTCTTATGCAGAAACAAACAAAGCTCTATTTATGCAGGAAGGCTGTTTGTTTGTTAATGATCTTATGTAGGTAATAGCTAGTAGTAGTGATGGTAATTCATTGCTTGGAACACATTTACCCCAAATACTTGTATTTATTTTGGGGAAAGATGACATATACTGACTTCTTCAGTGCAGATATAAAGAAATATCTGTTGTGTTTTACAGAACAACTGCCTTTATTCTCTCTTTTCCTTTGTCCCTTGAGCTTTAGAGTATGACTATTTAATTAAAAAGATTGAATGAGAGACCAAGTTTAATTTTTTCTAAACAATAAACTCCAACATATTCAACAATGTCTCATGCCTTCCTGGCATTTTGACGTACGCCTGCAGCAGAGTCTATTGAATTTGGTATGTGACTAAAATCTAACAAAGAACACTGTCTACTGAACTTTAAATCTGCTTGGTTAAATCATTCAGTGTGCTGTACAAGTTGTACAGCTGAAATTGAAAATAAGCAGAGCCCTTACAAAACTCAGCCAAGAAGCAGCTTAGCTAAAATTCTCAAGATACTACTTAGGAGCTCTGGGGTAATTTTTACAGTAAAAAACTCACTGAAAAGATTACTTTATGTGAATCCAGCTTATTTTTTGCTCTTGTTATTTATTCATACTCCATTACTACTTAAATTAAAACTGGGAGAAATATGTTTGGGATCCTTGCAACCAGTTGCCACAATGTTATTTATTTGGGTAAATATATTACTGCAGTAAGAACCCTGTCAGACTGGGCTGCAGAATGGGAACAGCATTGACATCCATACAGTTAGACAATAAATCCTTCTTTTGCAGGATGTAAAAAAACAAACAAAAAAAGTGCCCTGTACCAGAAAAATAGAAATGTTCTTTTGCATCTCTAGTACATCTGTTTGTCAGACAGTACTCTGCAGGGGAGACACTTCCATCTATTGACACATTGTAAATAATATATAAAAATAACAATAAGGCAGTATATTATCACATGTAAATAACAAATAAGCAAAAAATGAGGCAGCACCTACTGACCTTTGAAAGATCTACAGAGATCTACAGAGACTACATCTCATGCTAGATAGGTCCTAGAGGAATGGGCAAAAGGAGATGAGAATACTCTTAGAAATCTGGTGAAATGATTTTTGTTATAAATCCTGGGCTAAGGATTCAGCTTTGGTCAAACTCTATTGGAAGTAGTGATTGGAAATAAAAAGTGAGCATATTTATGAGCTGTGTAATACAGTAATCTGAAGCCATGTTAAATTTAAATGACCTGTTCCACACAGAGATTGCACCCTGAATTATATCAGGGCAGTTATAATGAAAATAGCAGGTGTCCCATTGCTTTTTGGTCAATTACCATAGTTAATGAATGAAGCAAATTTTTTATTACAATTTAATTACCCAAGATTGTTCAGCTCACTTGAAGCATCTGTTTTTTTTGCAAGAGCCTGCATGTTGAACCCAATTTTTTAAAAATTAGGTCATCTAGAGCACAAAGAGCTTGATCCAGCACTGTGCATGTGAACTTCTCTACCCAGAAGCATGGGAGATGAGCCCCAGTGTCAGGGACTGCATCCTCTTGCATTTCAGAGTAGAACTATTGCATCCACCTTGGTGCTGGTCTTCCCACCTTTTCACTTTTTCCTGGAGCTGTGTCTCACCACTGCATTTCTCAGCACCAATGACCAGCTGCAGCAGAACAGTGGGGTTTATATAACTACAGTCTCTAGTTTCAGGCTGTGAATTCTGCACACATGTGAAGTCAGTTGCCTTAACTGTTGAGGGAAGAATTCCTCTTATAAACTTTCCTTGGATGTCTGTCTTGGTGCTCCTTCTGATGCTGTACCCCAGCCAAAATGCTCAAGTGGTTCTATTAGCCTGGACACTCTCAGCCTGGTGGGCTCTAGCCCAAACAGAAGGGACTCAGCTCTTAAAAATGGGATGTCTGGATGCCATGAGAGCACTTCACAGTACTGTGTAGCCTTGGCATATCCATTGCAAAATATCCTTATGGCTCACTGGGCAGGAAGTACTTGTGGTACTGAGATGCACTCCCGCTACCAGAAGACATCAACTCAACAAATGAATTATTGAGTAAAACTCTATGGTCAGACTAAGTAACCACAGGGATCCCTTCTGTCCCTAAAATCTATTATCTTAATTCTCCTTTACCCTAAGGCCATTTTACACCCCTCTAGCAATGTAAATGGACCTTAAGGATTGAATATTTATACCCCCTTTGTGGCATTTTTATGTTGCCAGAGTGATGCCTCAAACCTTTGTGTGAATGAAAATGTGGAGCCCTGAGTCCCTCAGTTGCCACACTGGAAGTTGGCTCAGGGGCTGGGGTTTTTCCTTGATTCTGTGATTTTCCATGTCTGATCAATACATGTAGATTGTTTGGGAGTCCTTGTTTTTGTATTTTATTAACATTGATCCATGTAACTTTGTTTATGCCTTTTGTGCTGGGGATTGACTAGTTAATGATATAACCAATTAACCACCTGCCATTGGCATAGTGCTAAAATCAAGTTGTATATTTTTCCAACATGTGAAATCATACCAACCTGTGGTGATGTCAAAAGAAACCAAAGAGTAAATCTAAAATGGTCTGGACTATAATCTTGGAAACAAGTCCTAATGGCTCCCAGCTGACATCAGATGTGTCTGGGGTGTTGGTGAAACTCTGCTGGTGAGAATCTGAGTGGCACCAGGAGCTGAGTTTGAAAGCAGAACTACTTGACCTAGAGCTGTCTATTAGTGTTATTGTGGTTATGTGTCCAAGACTGGGGTTTCTCCATTGAAACCTGCAGTAGGATGGCCCTGATATGCATTATACATGCACACTCTAGTAGCAGCTTTATCTTTCTTGTGGCCTAAATGTAATCCAATAATAAACAAAAATTCCTGGTGGGTTCTTGGATTAGATGAACATCTGCTCACTAATCTGTTTTTAAACTGCATAGTGGTTCTTGCCTGTAAGCTTTTCACTTGGATGAAAAGATAGTATTAAATAAATAAAAAAATCAATAAATAAATACAAAAACCAAAAAAGAAATTCAGATGCTCCAGATTCCTGCTGGATAAACACTGGCATTCAGGACTTCCTGGAGCACAGCAATGCTCCCTGCACAGAGCTCTTCACTCTGCTAACAGCAGCCCAAATGCCTCCTACAGTGAGGACTCTTTTTGTTTCACTGGGCATTGCATGCAGTGATACAAGCCATGACACATGGCAGGAGAAAAGTAGACACCCGAGGACAGATTCCTCTGTTGCATAATTCCACGGCTGAGAAATGTGCCAGGGAATGCAGAATTATGACCAAGACTTCCAGCTTTCCTTCTCATTGTCTTCATGGCCCGGTAGAAAACTGTGACAGCTGGAAATGATGGAAAAAAATGGAGCTTTATTGCTTACCAGAGGAGTCAGAAGGGCTTCAGCAATTATTGTAAGAAGTAAGAAGTGCTCCTTTTTAATGGATCTGTTGCAAATCTGTGGACCTGGACTGTATATCTGTAGGGATGGTTTTATAGTCCCAAAGTGCTCCTGAGCACTGGTAAATGTCTCCAAGATCTTCCCTCTTACAAAGGCAGAAATGCAGCTACTTCTGCAAGTGCCCAAGCCACTGTTACTCCTTCTCTGGGCAAGGAATAGAAAACTGGGACAAGCTAAGCTTAAAACTGAAAACAGATCCCAAAGTGGAAGCTGTTCAAAGAAAACAGTGGGGAATAATTTTTGCTGCTGTTGGTTCTGGGTTGGTTTTTTGTTTTAATTTTTATTTTGATATACAGGACCTGTCTGCAGGGCACATGTCCATGTACTCCAGTGGCTCCCACTGCCCACGGCTGTTGGGGGCACGTGGTGGCAGAATGGTCTGGCCACTCCAGTTTGGAGAGAGGTGTGGGGCCAAAGTGAGGGAAGGACTCAGCAGACCAGGAATGTTGATCACAGCACACTCAGCCTGGTTGCACACATGCTTTAATGAGGCAGCAGGCTCCTCAGAGCTGATTGCTTTGGATTACACCACGTCACCTTCTGTCACACTGCGTGAAGCACTAAGCGAGGCCGACATGGTGGAACTCAGGGGATCTTGATGTGGAATGTTGTTACATGCTGCAATGCATGAGAAAATCAAAGTTTGCCTCTCCTGGCACCAGGTGCTCTCTCCCCACTTGTGCAGTGGAGTGGCCCTGCAGCCCAGCTTCCAGCAGGTGGTCAGCAGGGAAGGTGTTTGGAAGAAATGGGATATTTTCATTAAGCAATTTCAAATCTCATTAGCAAATTTTCATAAAGTGATAATGCAGTGGCAATATTAGCCGTATTAATCCAATATGAAAGTCACTCTCATGCTAGGGAAAAGTGCTAATAAAAGCCTTTCATTTTCATACAGTCTAGCAGCACGTGCATCAGTGTGCTCTTAATGAAACGTTGCAGAATTTTAATCTCCCGGAATCAGTTCAAAGCTTTGGAATACAGTGAATTAATACCAATTGAAAGTTTTAAAGTTCATCTTTACTTTCACAACAACTGCCAGCTCTGAGTAAAACCAGGAATTTTTTTTTACTTAGAAACCCCCCAGAAAACTCAATAAAACCCCAAAAATTTGCTTTTAAGCCTGACAGACAGAAGGGATTTGTGTTGTTGTACAGCACCAGATAAAAGCAGCATCTAGAACTGTGTTTCAGTTGCCAAGACGACAAACCACTGCCACAGACTCAGCCCTGAGGACTGTGAGGGAGATCAAACTGTGTATGATGGAGCAACTCAAGCACCAGCCCCAGACAGACAGCAGGACTGGATGATTTCTGGGTGATGCTCCTGTTTGGCAAACACTTGGTCTGAGGGAAAAACAAAGGGCCACACCTATTTCTAATTTAATCTTTTGTTGTTAAAGATTTTTGTAAGGAGATGAATTATAAGATGCATCCAAATGTTTTTTACATTTTGCAAGCCACTGATTTTCCTTTTGCTCAGCCACTCTGCTTTGTAGACTAAACCATCTAAAACCCATCTGAAATCAGAAACCATGTCTTGCTGAGTGACTGATGGCAGAGGCAGAGGGAATAGGTACAGGGCAGCACTTGCCCTTCTCCCATCTCCCAGCTGGTCCCATCCTGGTGGGTCACAGACAGACAGACCAGTCCTGTCGGCAAATGGGTGAACCCCCTCTGCCACAGTGTTCTTGTTCATGCTGTCCCCAGTGCAGATGTCAGGCCATAAACTCAGGCTCCAATACAAGCAGACCCTCTGGGGAAGGTATAAAAACTGTTTAATTCCAGGCTCAGCCCTGTGTCCTCTCCATGGAGGGAACATCAGCTGGTGCTGAGGCACAGTGTTGGGTCCAAGGTGGGGTCAGTAATTAATTCCAGCAGTGGATACTGCTAGAGATAGGACTAGTTTATGCACAAGGAATTTAATTAGGTTCTGGTTTCTCTTTACTGTTTCATCAATTAGTGTGAGCATATAGTGGTTTGTAAAAGGATCAGTAGGGTGGGGTTTTAATTACTTAGAGAACATTGTTTACATTATTTATCCCAGGGTCAGTCAGGTGGTTTGTGTTTGTAAAAGGGAGTTGGATGCTAAAGAGCTGCTGCAGCAGCTCTGGTGAGGCTGGTTAACCTCTCATTGTGTAAGGAATGCTGCTCACGTGAGTAAGTGCTCTGTAGTTTTGTCAAGAGATGTAGATAAATGCTGCCTAGAAGTAATCAGTTTCTTTAGTTTCATTCTGCATAAAGAGTTTCTAACTTTAAAGGCTCTTTTCATGAATGGGAAAATATGAAATCAATTCCATTTATCTGAATGAATCTTTCAGCAAGCTCAGGGTTTAGTGTGGGGCACTGCAGGCAAAATGTAACAAATGCAGCAGTGTAAAAATGATTAAAGTATGATGAGCAAGGTTATAGAGATAAAAACGAGTGAAAGAATTGGAAAAGTGCAAACAAGAAATCTGTGTAATACTAAAGGGTTTGTCTATTTTTCATGTTTACTTCTTCAGTGTTCATAATTTTTTGGTCCATCATCAATCACTGTCAATTTGAAAAAGTGCTATACTTAAGGTCATTTATTCAGGGCTATTGGAGGCTAAAATTATGCAGTTTCAGTCAAATATACATGAATAAAGACTGTCATTTCTGATTAATGACATGTGACTTCAGTGTCTTACAGAATCATCTTGCCATCCAAGCTTTACAAAAAGGTTATTATGTAAAGCCTCTTCCATAATATATCTACTTTTCCTCTTAGAACACTGCAGAAGCCATTTTGCTCACATTAAAATCAGTGCAGATATCCCTTATGCCGGTGGTAATTGCTCCACAGATTTGGAGCTTGCCAGAATAAGTAAATTTTTGTGGAGCTCAAAATTGCATTACTAAGGATGATTACCAAGCTTGTGGTTTTTGGTGCTGTTTCAGTTCACTTTTTATTTTAGCTTTAAGAGAAAGCCTAGTCTTTTATTGGAAAAAAAATATCTATAGAAAACACTAATCTTATGCAATGTATTCAAAAACAACACCACATATGGCATTTCAGCATTAATTACTGTTTTTCATGATTCACCATTTCCCTTATCTCCCAGTGCATAATGCAGCCCTTGTGTGTGTTGCTCTGAGGAAGGAGAATGGGTGAGTTTAGAAACTTCAGGGAAATATCAGGAAAGGAGAGAGGAGGGAAAGGAGAGGCACCCGTGGCAGGGGCTGCAAGAACTTTTCCCCCAGCCAGCCTGTGCTTCTTAGGGCTCCCAAGGAAAATCTCCTGGCTGCCTCTGAAGCAGTGTGAGGAAGCACACACAGACCACAGTGTGCCATATGTGCTGTTACAGCCACTTCTCACTCCTGCAAGTGGACTCACAGAGCAACTATCGCTCAGGCTGGCTCCTCTCAGAGCTGTGTTTTCCCTCCCTGATCAAGATTCAAGATCACCCCTCTTGAAGAAAAGCTTTGTTCTGAGGGAAAAGAGAGAAAGTTTCTTTCTCTGCTGTTTTGCCTCCTATTGCTGGTTTAAGGGGCAGAGTTTAAGGTCATGCCAGGAGCCTTGGTGTCTCGAGGTACCCAGAGAAGATGCTGCAGGGGGACCCTGTGTTTTGCTGTTAGGACTCCTCTCTTCAGTGCTTCATGGTATCAAGAGAAACATTTAATGTTGCATCAAGCCTCCAAATGTCCATTTCTCCAGCAGGTGTTATAGTGGTAAGGCTGCAGCTGTATTTATTAGCCATCAGAAACTTTTACCCTGGTATTGTTGCTGGTAAAAGGCACTGCTCCATCAAAACATATAAGGGCTTTCTCTGAAGTCTAATTCTTGCTTGGAAACTTGGAATTACTTTCCTTTTTCTTGAAGGGCATTGGCAAGGCACACTTCTTCACTTGAGTAACCATAAAACAGAGGGAAGTGTGACAAAAATGGGATTATCAGAGGAACTAGAACAGAGAACCTGCTGCTGAGAACCCAGTTGCCCATAGAGCTGAGCAGGGAGTAATGCAACACCCACCTTGGATCATCCTTTAAAATCATCTTTTACCTCCTGTGGTTAGAAGAAAATGAGCAAGCAGTGAACAAGTATTCCAGCCAAACACCCTTCCCTGGCCCTTCTTGTCTCTGAGTGCCTATGTGTATGTCTCAATACCAACTAACTAGATGATCTCAGGTGCTATATGGGCTTGCATTTTTTAGGAGGAGAATTTTCTGGTCTTGCCTTAAGCCTTTAGTAGCAATCCCCAGCTTTGCTGGGAGGGGGGAGGTTGTGCAGGGGGCTCCCAGGCTGCTGCAGTGCTCACAAGCCTGGGACTCCACCCTGCTGCTGCTGTTTGCTAACTGTGGTACAGCTCTGCACACAGTAATAAAAACTGACTTGGGATAATCCAGTAGAAAGGCCTAACAGCCCAGTGAATCGATATTTATCATATCATGTCAGAACAGAGCTATTGGTCCACACTCTCCCCTTGAAACCTCCTAGTGTTACTGCTTGTTGCTTTTTACTGCTTGTTGCTTTTTACTATAGTTTAAAAGTGTAGAATCTGTCATTTGTATGCATTCCATGCTATGAATGAGGGGAATGACAATATTAAGTACAAAAACTAAGTTGAGGAAATATTTTAAAAAGATAAATATTTTTCTGAGGCATAATTTTTTTATATTTCTCAAAAAGATTAAGGTAGAATTTTGTGTTGCTGTATTATTGCACAACACATGACACTTTTCTATTTTGTTTGTTCTGGTTACTTTAGCTTTGTTTGGAATGTCCTTTGACTTAAATCAGAACAGATTTTTCAGAGTAATTGTTGAGACAGACAGAATGCTCCTTGGGAACTATATTTCCAGCCCCATGAGGTGCCAGTGCTGAGTGCTTGGGAAATGACTGATTCCTGGTCCAGGACAAACAGCTTTTGGGTGGGGGGAGTTTGAAGTGCACAGCATCTCCAGGAGGCTCTGTAGGCCAATCTTGTAGTTGCTCTTTTGTTTCTAAATGCTTATTTTGTAAAAGCCTTCTTTTGCTTTGCTTCCATCAATGTTTGTGAGAAGCTGCTGAGGCATTGTCCTTTACTTTCCCCTCCCAACCTGAAGGTTGAACTGAAGGTTCAAGTATTATCCCTGCATCCTGCAAATTTGGAGCATTATCCAAATGGTCAAACAGAGTAGGCTCAATGGAAACTTCCCTAAAATGAACACTACTTGTCTGAAAGAAAAATGCTGGTTTTGTTCCCTTTCTTTTGTATTTATTGTTCACGGTGCTGTTACTAGAGAGACCCACACATTTGGGTAGGAGTGTTGTGCAGTGTTTAGTGGTTAGGAGCTACAGACATAGAAAATGAGCTGATTCAATAACCTGTCACCTTCTGCTGAGTACGTGATGTGTTATGGCAGTGTGATTGCACAGGGCCTGAGTGGATGCAGAACATCCCACCCCAAAGCCTTTTTCTGCTAGGGCATAGTAGTGGCTGCACAGGTGGGCATGCATTTTGGGGTAGTTACTAGGTAGTGTACCTCTGATGACTTTGGATGCTGTCACTGCTTAAATTTATGACTATGTTTCTTGTGAATTTTTCAATGTGACATACACAGAATTAGGATTTGTTAATATATTATATAATGTAATATATGTGTATTAATGTCAGTGAAATATGCATACACACACTTATAATGTCTGTTATATGCCTTAGTGTTAAATTAATAGCAGAATTAATAGATAATTTTACCTAGTGTGAAAAAGAAAAAAAAGTAGTGCTCAAACTGTGAATGTCTCGCTAGGAAGATAAATTACTCTAAGTCAGATAAGATCAAGAGGAAAAATAAAATCACATGTGAAGGGAAAAAGATTTTGGGAGATCAATAGAGAACAACAGTTAGAAGAGGAAGAGGAATGTGAAAAACCTCCTATTTGCATTGTATAATATGACATTGTCCTATTTTATGCTGGTTTTTCTCTGCAAATCAAATGATATCCTGAATCATGGCATGATATAGTTGAATCAACTCTCATCAATTTTGTTTAAGGACTACAACACGGGACATCTGTAATATAGGACTGTTCATATTTCTTGTGGTTCTGATACTATTAAAGCTACTTAAGTGTCATGACATGTTTATTTATGAGATCATCAAAGCCACTTAATAACTTTCTCCTGGTTACTTGTTTACATCTGTGTAATACAGGGCCAGATTGTGCAGCCCACAGCCACGTCGGTGAGCACTTTCTCATGCAAGTTGTGCCACTGACAGAAGGGTTTCACAATCTGGCCCATAATGTATCAAAATACACCAGGCCAAGATCTTATCACTTACAATCATGTAAATCTGGCTTTAATCCATTTAAGCTCTAAGTTAGGTACCTAGATATAAATCAGTGAAATTTCATTGGCTTCAGTACTTGTTTCAGCAGAGCTGCTCTGATTTACACTGGGAAGATCAGGTCCATTAGATTTGCAATTTAAAAATGCATTTGCTCCACTGGATGTGTAAATGTTGCGATAGTCAAAATTAACATAGCCACAAAGAAAGATTATTTTCAATACTGGCTATTTAAAATATCTCTTTGCACAATATAAACAAAAAGAATTATGTCAGAGTTAGAAGCAAGAAGGTTTAAGACTCGCATATGTCTTAACCTTTACACTGGCTATGAGTACATCAGTTCCTACAAGATGAACTGCATTATAAAGTAAATAGATCTGCTTTAAAGAAAGGTCAGGACACATGTTCTGCTAAAATCTAATTTCAGTCTATTGCCCTATAACCTACTGCTCTCTTGAATACAACAGATATAATAGTAAAGAGCCTGCATTTAATTATCTGTGATATAAAGCCTCCTTATCCTCCTGAGAATATTCACAGGGATAATAGAAGGTATTCTCAAAATTCTGTATTTACCTCTGTATAGGGAGTGCACTCTGTTTTAACTGTCTTTCTTGCTTTCTGGAAATGTTATTTAAGCACCTCTTATACCCTTAATCCAATTTTATATTACTTTTATGTCCTGAAAGCCTAGATTGTTTCACACACCCAAGCAAACCCTATTGCTGTGCCAACAGCTAGTGGTAGGTTCCTGCGAATGCAGTAAGAGAAAGCTTTGCTCCTCATCCTTATATGCACTGTTTGCATGCCTGTTTTTAAGATGAATTACATTAGGATTCAACAGCTTAATAATAACATTAATTTTGACTGATAAAAGCCAGAAGAGCTTTAAATTGAAGGGTACTTGCCACAGTGTCAGTGTTAGCCTGGCAAAGAAACACCTACAGATAATATGTGGAGTTAAGTAAAAGAATAATTTAGGTGGGCTTAATCATATTATAACTGATGTGCCATGCAGTCTTAAATCAACATGTCATTTGGAAAGGAGATTGATGGTAAGTTAGCTGTCATTGGTGATCATTCAAGCAGTGTCCTGAAATATTTAAGCAAACTCCAGGAAACAAAAGAGAAAAACACCTGTCCATGGTTCAAATCTACATGAGAACATTTTTGTTCCATGAGTGACACTGCAAACAGGTATGTGCAAACTATATTATGAACTGGTATTAACTGGCCTAATTACTGAATAAATCAGAGTAATTCCTTCAAGATCCAGGAGCAGAGGATCAGGTCTGAACTGCCCAGAGTGATTTTTCTCACCTGGATCCCAGGAAGGACTGTCCTGTAGGCTGCTTTGAAAGTAGATGACCCCTAACAATTACCATTTTAGCAGGGTTTAAGAGGTTGCTAACCTGATTTTTGTGGTGGTTAAAGATCCACTCCCTGTAGTTTGACTCCAGGAAATGACTGAGCTGACCACATTGATAGCAGCTTCTGCCTTTGTTCCTTCATCCAGCAACAGCTCCACTGCCTCCAAGTGATGGTTGTTTAATATGTAGGTGAATGAAAACATCATATATTTATAAATATACTTCCCTGGAGTCTTTTCCATTGAACACAGTGATAGTCATTTAAGGTAATATTCTGTCATCATTTGAAATTCATCATTCATGGCGAAGCCCAGGGTTTTGGAAAAAGAAAGAAAATTACAAAAAGGGAAAGGAAAAAAAGGGAAAGGAAAAAGAAGGAAAGGGAGCAGGATGGCTTCTAAAGCTGTCTTAGGAAAATGAATAGCCTGAATTCTTACATCTGTCTGTAGCTTGGGGATTGACTTGGAAATGCCAAAGAAATTGTTGCACAAAAAGATGTGACAATCTCTTTGCTTATGAAGTGTCCTACTGTGTTATTGTCTTGTTGGAACACGCTGCTTTGGTAGAGTCTATGGCAGTAGATCCTTGTAGGAAACACGTCACTTTGGGTGTCATTGCACAGTTGATGCTATCCCCATGAAGGTCCTGTCCTCCCTGCTGCCAGCCCCCAGTAGCTGAAGCACAGGAAAGTCTGGCAGGCACCAGGTGATTAAATCCTTTGCTACAGGCTCTGCTTGTTGATGAGCTTAGTAATTCTATTTGAATCTTTCAAGGAAAAAAAACAAACCCCAAACTAATGAAAAGAAAAAAAAAAAAGTCACAAAATGGTAAATACTTATGTCAGCTGTTTCAGTCTTGCTTCTTCTCAATTTCCTAGTCATATATTTCCAAAAAGGCTTCACACCTGGTGAAAAGCCACAGCACAAAATGAGTTACTGGGACATTGGCACCTGCAAAATTTCTTTACATATTTATTTATCCTACATATCTTTCAGGGATTCTCATGGGTCCCACTTTCAGTCTGGGATTGCTCTGATCCCTCTGTGGAGGAAAAGGGCCGAGATGACCCACCTGGGGTGGGGGCAGAAGAAGGGCTTGGGGCAGCCTCCCTTGTGGGTGTGTGGTTGTCATGTTTGGCAAGTCCATGAAGTGTTGCAGTCTGGTGCAGTTTGGAAGCAGGAAGGATGTGAAGGCATGTGACTGTGCTGGTGGAGCTGCCTTAATCGTACCCAAAGGAGAACAATAAATTCCACCTAGAAGCAAGAAAAATGCCTCTAATTTTCCTTTAGGGAGAATCTCTATAACTAACTTTCCTATTCCAGTGCAATGAGACCTAGAAGTCTCTACAGAGACTTCTGGTTTTACTGTTTCAAATTTTCTTGGAAAACTTAATACTTCCACACAGGAGAGTTCCTTCTGGGGCATTAAAATACAGATCCCTAGGACTTCCCTTCCATTTCTTGCAAAAAAAATGGTAATTACCATGAATGAGTAGCAGGTTCACTGCTTATTAGTCTTACTTTTTAAAAATCTGAAACAAATGTTTTTTCTTCCACTGTAACTGATCATTTTAATTTCCCTTCTTTGTCTGTAATAAAAATTGATGTTAAAGGATGCCTGAGGCAGTGTAATGAGAAAATGAAATTAGTTTTTCAGTTGGCTGGTCAAAAGCATTTTATACATGATAATAAACAGTTTATTTTACTCTTTTGCTTATGACATAATAAATGATAAAAACATTTTCCTGAAATAGATATTGCCCACTTTTCTACGGAGAGCTCAAGCTGGGATTTTTCCATTCATGGAGTCCCATAACTCTAGGAACGGTCTGCTTTCTTGATCTACTTTTCTTAACTTTTTTTTAGGCAGTACACAACAGTGAATATCCACACTGAACATGGCCAAAAGCTTAAGGCTTTTTTCTTCCTTCTTGAAAACCTTTCTTAGAAGTGCTGGGTCGATTACACTGTGTAACCCAGGAGTAAATCTATTGCAAGGCATTTCTGAGGAGTCTCTCAGAATTTTGTATAGTATCCTTAAAGCCATGCCCAGCCCTGAATTTGAGCTATATGGTGCTGGTTCTTTTGCAAACATTGGAGCCCAGAGAGAGCCTGAGCAGCAGCTGGACACAGCCTGGCCCCACTGCATGCGATGGACACCTTTCCTCCCCTCTCCTTAAACTTGGGCAGGGTGGGAAATCAGGGTCTTAATGGTTTGCATAAATTCTTGATTGCCAAACTATCCCGTTTTCTGAGGTCATATTGAACATGCTTGCAGATGCAGGGAAAAGGAGGCTTAGTTGTTGTTCAGGGTTCAGTGGAAGCTCAGACCACGCTGAGAGCTGTCCCATTTCAGCTGCCTCCCCCCACATTCATCCTGTGCATGAATTGTAAAAACCTTTTCTTCATTGAGGCTTTTTCTGAAGTGAACATATGAGACTCATTGGTTTGTTTAGATTGGTTTAGATTGATTATAATGGCTTCTTCAAAGCAAGAAATCAAAATAGGTGAGTGGTGAGATGAACGCATAACATATTGATAAATGTAGTTACATATATGAAATGGGCAAGAAAAAGAGAGAAAAAGCTCAGTTTCTTGCACATGATTCTTACAGTTCTTGACAGCTTGAACTCCCACATGCTCGAATAGTTCAATACTGGATTAGTGTGATGTCTGCTTGGTGGATCCTGTGGGGCATAGGCTCAGCAAGAGACACATCATTCAGGATTTTGGGGACAGCTTGTAAACTGTGCAGCTCTACCAGCGATACCACTCAAACCAAAGTCAGACTTGAAGATGGAACAAGAGAGGGTGGGGGGAAGAGATGCTTTATTTGTGCTCCCATAATTTATTTTCTAAACTGTGATTAGTCCATTTCTACAGGAAAGTGCCAATGAAGTATTTATTTGTAAAAGAATATGAACTTCATAGAGCAAGTAAGAGTGTGCCTTACTACCAAGAAAGAAAGGTAGAATGGATCTGTAAGCACTGAACTGGAAGCTTGATTATGTATTTATTTTTACTGAAGCCTATGGCAAGGCAGCCATTATGTTTAATAAAGCCAGGGGTCTTCCTACTAACATTAGCACTTAATGTTTTTCCTGTGCTCAGGAAAAAGAAATTTCTTGCTAAGGTACATTCACCTTGTAAACTTGTTTGTAAATGGAAAGTTAGTCTGTTCCCTTTTGGTGGAAAAAAAAATTCTATTGTTGAAAAAATATTGAAATCTTTGGCATCTTAACAACCACACCAGTAATGTTAATATTGCAGTTAATGTTTATTTATTGACTTTTATTTTGTACTAAGATAGTTTGCACTAGAATAATAAAGGATTAGCAACAAAGAACCTGTTTGCAAATTCCTATTCATAAACCTTATCCCATTGATATTAATAGGAGTCTTGATGAAAGTGAAAGTTGCATTTTTGGTAAGACACGCTACATTGTATGGTGAATGAAAATCTTAATATGTGGGTTAAGTATATGTTAGACCTGACATTATGGTGCTCCTGAATCCTGGAAACCAACACAAATCCTAATGCAATACCTAGAAAATTAATATAAAGATTTAAAATAATGAATGGTTTAAATATATGTTGGAACTCCTCAAGTGGTCACCTGTTTGAGTTCCCAAGGGCAGCCCCACTATGCCAAGGGTGGAGGTATTTACAGATGTTTTGTGTCTGTCCTCAAAAGTCTCAGCAGGGAGAGCCTTTGTTCTCCCCATTGAGATTCCTCTGTTCCAAGATCTTCCACAGAGTTTTGAAGACTGTTGCTGATCTCCACTCAGTGCTCCCCTCTCTGTCTCACTTCTTTCTCCTAATCAGTGCAAGTTTAATTTTTTTTTTTTTTCTTGAAGTGAATGGAATTCAAACTCAGCCCAGGTACCTCTTCTCAGCAGGATATTATTAGGATAATTAAATAGCAGAAATGATTAGCAAGGAGTTCAGTAATTTGTTAATTCCTTAATGTTCTTAAATCACAGTGTATCTGCTGGTTCAAATGCAGACTACTTGGATGGGCTTTTGGTGAGTTTCAGTGGCCTCTGCTGACAATTACAAAGCTTGGTTGGAAACATTATTTACAGATATCTCAGCTTTTAAGAAGCAGCTCACTGGCTATCCAGGTATCTGTGCTCCTCTTCATATATGTGAGGAAGTCCAGGAACATGAGAAGAAATACAGGCCTTACATGCAAGGTCCTTTTTATGCTGAATAGTGGGTATTTGAGTGTCAGTGCATCCCTGCTGTGCTCTGACTGCAGCTGCATTTTTCCAGTTTTAAAACATACCTGAAAAGGTTTTTTCTTGTTTTGGCTCTAGCACAGACTTAGAGATTCCAGCTAATGCATTAAGACTGATTCCTTAACTCCATCAAACTACAAATGAGTTATCTTTTGTCATTCCAGATATTTTTCCTGTGTGTGATCTAATTTTGGGGGTGGTGAATATTCACTTGTTGCATATAGGTAAAGCCTGATAAGGTAAGGGCCTTGTTAGCCTTGTAAAATCCTGGCTGATGCCTGCTGCTTAGGCTAAGCAGAAGGGAACTGTGGGAGAGTGACTCAGCTGGAATAGGGATAGAGATTGTGAGAGATGTGCTGTGTGACTGCCACAAGTCACATTGTGGTGCAGGGTGGTTGGTTGGCTTGGGCTTCTTGTGCCTTCAAAATGAACTGATACTGGCTAGCTGCTTAAAAAGGCCTGTTTTTTTGTAATAAAGGGCTCTCCTTTGCACTGCCTGGGGACTCGTCACTTTGCTTTGTACATTCACTCTTATATTTCTCGAGGTTACACTTATCCAGGAATTTCCTTCAGATAGACAGAAAACACTTTAGCAAACATGATCACTGTGGTAGCAAGATCAAACCTGTATAGAGCTATAATTAAAATGAATTTTTTTTTTTCCTGTGGATATTCTATTTTTTTCCTCCAGTGGTGAAAATTGAGGGAATTTCTGAAAAAAAAATCATTTCATGCTTTGTATTCCTAACTTTTATAAGAACTTAAATTCTAAATTCCTGAAGGTTGTTTTCTTTTTCCTATGCAAGGAATGCAGGTATTTCCTAATTTTCTTGAAAATTAACAAATTAATAGTCTAGCTAAAATAACTTCTGCTTCTGCTTAGCATTTCATGACAAAGTTTTATTTTAAGTATACTATTCCTCAAAGATTTTAATTAATTCAAGTGTTTTTCATGAGTTTTATGACAAGTTGTGTTACAAATTTCACCTGGCTGCCCCTTCATGGGGTGTGCAGAAGAGGTCATGGTACTTTCCAGCTATCTCTGACTTTCAATAATTTTCCAAGGAGGCCAAGGATGAGTAGATTGACCTCCCTTTTACTTTAAAGCTCAATTACAGAAAAGAGAAATCTGGGAGGGAAAAAAAAAAAAATCAAACTTGTTTTGTAGAGGAAGCAGCCACTTTTTGGCACTGAACATTGCTTCTCCCTTTCCGGCTTAGTCCCCACTCATGTGCGGTGTCCATATGGATGAGGTTTGGGAATATGTGCTCTTCTAACATATCAAAATATTTACCTTGTGCATTTCAGTACAACATCATTAATTTTGCTAAGCTCCCATTCTCAGTAAGTGCCAGCTGTCTCTGGGTTTCCAAGGCACTCGGATCTGATAAGTGAGCTCTTGTGTTAGCACTGCGACGGTCAAAGGTCCGTGTCAGGTCAGGACCTCTGCTCTGTGGGAGAGATAAACTGATTTAAAACTACCAGAGGAGACAAGTAAAACGGAAAAATGGAATTTATAAAGCTTATGAAATGTCATGAGATGTGTTGCAGTCTTTTGGACAAATGTTGAATGCAGTTAACCTGAAGGAAAAAGGGGGAGATAAAGGATCACCTGCTACTAGAAAAAGATCTGGTGCTAAGGATGAGTGGGACTTAATGAGATCTTTTTAGCTGGATCAGCAATGATATTTTGATTTTTCTTGATATAAACTAGAAAGGTATAATTAGGAACTTTTTTTTCCCTCTAAAGATTCAGCTTGCGAGCTTTATTTAGTACAATAAAAAGTCCAGAGAAATAAACCCATCTTATTTAATTTGAGTTCACAGTAGAACATTTGTTAATATTTGTCTTTTTTTGGTTAAGTGAGTAAATCACATAGCTATTAAATCTGCAAGATATAAATCACATTCAATTAAGTGATAGCTAAGGTACTGTGGCAGGCCTGATTAAACTGGTATGTTAGTAAGTTTATATACACAACATCCATGGAACAACATCTCTGATATGTGCTGTAAAATTGAAAAAGAATTTTATTGGAGTGTCAGCCACACAAATGTTGTTCCCCCATGTTGGATATAAACCCCAAACCTTTGGACAGTCTAGTCTGAGCAAGTCCTGCAAGTAACCCCACCTACAAAACAATGCCCCTGTGCATCTTGTATTTATTTATGTCAGTTCTGGCACAGGAGACAGCAGCAGACCTGGCTGGAAGGCACTTATGTGCAGTGATTCTCCCCTTTCCTCTTCAGAAGGCTGTGCCACTGGGGAGGCTCTCACTGGAGTCAGGGAAAAGGCAACAGCCTTTGGAATTGATGCTTGATGCATTCCAGGACTTAGCCCTGGATGTTTGGGAGTGCAGAAGCACAAGCACTGCTTCATTTCTTCTGTTTCTACAAATATAAAGCACTTGCCATAGAAGTTCAGACGTCACTTTTAACATCTTTTAAAATCAGATCTTGTGGTTAAGATTCAATGGAAAAATTTATGTTGGAAATAGGATCCTTTTCCAACTGTCAAATCTGGCATAATGTTAAGTGTGTCATAGCAGA
The DNA here is from genome assembly GCA_013389925.1 of Aegithalos caudatus. Lineage (NCBI taxonomy): Eukaryota > Metazoa > Chordata > Aves > Passeriformes > Aegithalidae > Aegithalos > Aegithalos caudatus. The sequence goes on along the minus strand of WEIU01017464.1, from coordinate 33,171 downwards.
TTTGGTATTATCTATTCTCAAATGGTTTTCCTAAGGTTTCTTGAAGTGAACAAGTGAAGATATTAGAAAAAGGCGAAATAGTTAAGAAAAATACAACTAAAGTTGGGATCAATTTAATTTCAAATCAGAAATAAATTTATTGCATATATTGCAGTAATAAATATCTATCACCTTTTTCAACTTTGCATTTAAGACATCTGTGAACACTAGCAGGAACTGTTATAGAGCTGTGTAATAAATCATTCTTGCAGAATTTCCATCCACACTAAAAAATGGATCAAAATAAGGTCATTCTTTTTCCTTGTATTTTCCTAATAGTATTTTGCATGTTTGATTTGGAGACTGATTCTGCAAAATCTATACTAAATAAAATATAAAGGACATGTTTTTGTTTGAAATTGGGACTAGACTCAGTGAAGTCAATAGCTGTTCAATCTTCAAACATTTTCTGAGGTATTTTAAGATGGTGTTATAAACTTGGCAGAATTTGTTTTTGAATTAGCACAAAAGATTTTGGTCTTTTCATCTCATGTAAGTTATTTGAGCAGGAATAGAATTGCTGGTAAATGTAGCCTGAGACTTGCATAACTCCCCATTTCTAAGGCAGATACAAGAGTCTCACAGTTGCAGCCTCTCCCCAGGTACACCACGCATGGATAGCTTTTGTTTCTGCTCTGCCAGCCTTTCCAGCATATACAAAGTAAAATTGCATTATCTTGGCACTTCCTATTTTAATTTCTGCATGGCTAGATTGCTTTTCTCCTTCATTTTTGTTAAGAAGGGCTGGAATGGTGCAGAGTTTTTCTAAGCTTTTCCAGGAGATGTTTCTTGCCTATCAAGAAAATTGGGCAGGAGCCCGATTAGACAAGTGTGCACATTTGCCATCTTGCTCTGCTCTTGCAGTGCCTACTCCTTTGTCAGGGATAATAACATCAGGGAGATGACCTTGTGAGGTAAACCACACATTTATTCAGTCTCTAAGCTCTGCTAGCATGTTGGTTGAAGTATGATCTTTGTCAAGCCCAGAGATGTAATTACCCTGAGAGTTAATGCTAATTGGTTTATTGAGTTTAATTGGATATCATTAAAAATACTGTCGTCTTATGCTGGAACTAAGACAATATTCTCTTACAGAAAGAATGATGATTCTTACTTCATAGTTCATATATAACCTTGGTTTTACATCATTATTTCACAACAAACTTGGATGAACAAAGTCCACCATTGAGGACATTTTATTTTTAGTTCTGCCTACTACCCTTAACCTTTCCCAAAGTTTTGGATGAAGAACTTGATAAAATGTTTGATGATATTGCTAAGGTTAATTACAATTTCAGCTATGGCAAGAGACATGCTATAAATGATTTAAAGAATAATAAAACTGTAGAGGTCAAAAGAGCTGACAAAGGAGGTTTCAGTCATCATAATGAATTGGAATAATTAGACAGTTTTAGTGATGATTATCCAAAATTAACATGTGATCTCACTAAAAAGTTTCAACTGCTCTTAGATTGGATTAGTGGTAAGCTTTTGGAATAGGGGCGGTTTATAATTAATAAGGTTATTTTTTGTCATTGCTAGGACTGTAACTCTGCATGGTGCCTATTTTTTAAGGACACAGAAGTTTAGATGGTCCTAGATAAAGACTGATTTCTAATTTTGGCTTTGGGTGCAGACAGTAGAAAAATGACAACATTTGGGCTCATTTACTTGTAATTAAGACAATTAAAAAGACATAATCCCCTTTTTGGGGAGTCAGAGTAAAAAAAAAGTTCATTTCTTAAAGTAGCAGCAGAATCTTGGCCTTATGGTCAGTTAGATTATGACTGAAGAACTGAAATTTCAGGGAAGTCTCCACAAAGTCCAACTCTTTTTTGTCTCTTAGAAGTAATTCAAGCCCCTTTTCCCTTCCCCCTGGCCCACCCCATTAAATTTTGTTCTGCTACTCCACTTTAAAATTGGATTGATCTGGACTTTCTTCTCTTTATTTCCTTTCAGATGTGATTGGCCTTGACCAGAGTCCTAAGCCCCACTGTTCTGCTGGTGATGTGCACCTGGTTGTGATGAGGACACCCCAGCCTCTCTGAATTTGGCTGCACCCCGACGAGAATGATGCTGATCCCAGTCACATGCAGCATATTGCAGGTAGAATTTTGTAGAATTTGTTATAAATGGGCTAACATGTAAAAAAGAGGTATATTAAGCTTCCTATTTTTTCAGAGTATGTGATGCTGTAGCATACTAAATATAAGGATCACAGGGTTTAAAGGCTTTCTAAAACTTAATTTAAGCTTTTTATTTACTTTAAAAATGTGTTAGTATTTCATTCCACTCTAAGGGCTCTTTAGCTGGTTCCCTTTAGTGTCTCTGGCTTGTGGTTACTAAGGCAACTCTGTCTTTGGAGACAGGAATACAATAAAAATATGTTATTTAGTTTAATTTAAAGATATTTTTGATGCAAAGATTTTTAAAATTAAAGATATCTAATGCACTGATTAAATTTTATTTTATAAAACTTGAATTACAAAAAGTATAATAAATTCTAAAGATTTGAAAACAATATTTAAACTAGAATCAACATTAAACAAATTTTCTCTGATATGTGGCACAAAGACAACCCATATAAGAATAAGCCAGTATTTAATTGTATTTAACACGAATTTCCAAGGAATTTCTATAGGAATGCCTTCATCACTTGGCCACTTAACCAAGCCATACATAAACCTCTATCCTAGGAGAAAAGCTGCATTACAGCCTGGATCAGATCACTGGGATCAGAGCCAGGCAAACCCCACCCTGTCCATCCCTACCATGGGGTTTTTGCACATGGGCCTGACAGAGTTGCTGGTGAAGTATTCTGAGTCCTATTCTGACTTTAGCTAAGTTTGGCTGACTGGAGGTTTTAAAGACATTCATTGTAAAGCAGCAGTAAGAATTTCACTGTTAAGCTTGTTTTCCTATTTTCTTGCTGGAAGTTGGAAGGATTTGAAACTCATCCAGGGATTTGAAACTTCAGCAGTTTTTCTTCCTCTGAAATACTTCAACCAGGCAAAGAAAATTTTCAGGCTGCATTATGACCTTAATTCCTCCCTTTTGCCCATTATCTGCTCATTATTGAGCTATAATAAACATGGAGTCCTTCAAGGACTTTTTTTTCCTTCCCAAATCTCTTTAAGAATGAATGCTAGCTATGTTGAATCAAGGGCATAGTGTCAAATGGAATAAGTTTCAGGATAAGCAGAGTTTTCTTTGAATATTGTTTAGATGGGTGCAATTTAAAAAAAGAAAAAAAAAAAAAAAAAAAAAAAGACAAGGCTGGAGTTTATATCTAAGAGTGAGCTTTAATGGGGTTCCCATCAGTCATTAACTCTTCTTTTTCCCCTCTGTATTTTATAGCAAAGCTAACCATAACAGTGTTGTATGATTTCCTGGATAATATGTAGTGTGATAAATTAGATTACAGAAGTTAAGTGGCTGTGTATGACCACCAGCAGCAAAAAAGTTATATAAATAAACCAAAGTTAATTAAAATATTAGAAAATATAAATAATCTGAGGTTAGTGAACATTGTTTCATTTAAAATAAATAAATATGCAAAGGTAATGTTTATAATTAAAGCTATAATTTATCTTCATGCTCTGCCTGTTTAATAACAGTGGAAACATAATGTTACATGCAGAAATGTAGTAATAGATTTGTTTAGCACTGACATTATAAACAAATGTCTCAGTCTATTTATTCTAAGTTATGATACAGATTCACATTTCACATGCATCTGATGGCCTTTAAACCATTTAAAATGAACCACATTAATGTAATCTAATCTTGATACTGAACATAACATTTCAGTTTGAATTATCCAGAATCCATGATCCATTTTATTACTCACAAAGCACTTTATACACTTATGATAATGGCAAACCTTGCTCTGTTATTTAAATTCCATTTCAGACGGGATTTTTTTATTATTATTTTATTTTTTAAAACATTTTTGGTAGTAAAATACAAATACAGAAAAGTCAATGCTCAGTAAGCCCTTTAACAAAGCAAACAATTCAGCTTTTTATGACATTAGCAAATAATAAAGAAAAGATCTGACATTTACACTTGGTGAAATTTTATGCTATAACAGAGATGAAGAAAATGGAATGGAAATCACACATGATAAAACCTGTCCATGAAATTCAGATGGGTCTTAAAAACAACCACTGCTAAATATTTTGGGAGCTCTCTTACTGTAATGAGGTCCATATTATTTTACTGGAAAAATCTGTCTTTTAAAGTCACTTCAACACATGCAAAATCTATTTATTTGGACTTATTCTGGTCAAACAATAATGAGGGTCTTCAAGGATTTTATACTTATAAGGACCAGGGAAAGGTAATATGGTATAAGAATAATCAAAAATAGATTTGTAGGAATTAGAATTGGTTTGCTATTGTAGTTACAAAAATTGGATTTTCCTGAAAACTTCTGGTTAATGTTCTTGGCATTTGCATTTAATGAACTGGATTTTGATTTCAAAGTATCTTATGTTTATAATTGGTCTAGATTTTCAATTTTTGGGCCTGTGGCTGTATTTTCTGGTGTTAGAAGGCACAAGAAACAGTGATGCATACTAATTTATTACAGTGAAACTTATTATAGTTAATTCACCCTTTTCCATAGATGAGATCTTTTTGTGCATTAAAGTAGCACACACAAGACCTAGACCTGAGGTGAGCAGCTCACACCTCCCTTTAAATAATAAACTAAATTGATTAAATACTAGGTTAATTTTACTAGACTGTGAAAGCAGAGTTCAGACTGGCTTTCCTCATTTACTTTATTAGCAACATGATGACACAGAGCTGCAGTCTCATATCCAGTGCATCCTCAAAGCCATGCCCTGCAGATTAAAAGAAGATGGCTCTGTAGTGTGGTATCATGAGTCAACTTATCTGATAAACTAACTGGTCTAAAATTAAAAAAGAAAAAATTACAAGAAAAGATATTCAGTGTCTGAATACTAAGGAATAATAGAAAAGAACATTCTGGATATTATGGGCTTGCTTCACTTCTGTTGTGTCACAAAAATATGTTCCACAGGATTTGTTTGCTTAAGGTAATTATTAATAAAGTGCCACTTTAAGAAAGCATTTTTAGAATTATGTCATTCAATCCTATGGGAAAGTTTATCTTGAAAACTTCACCTTCAGTGTCATATCCAGCAGAATTTAATCCTTTATTAAAGTGATGCCTGAATATTTCTTTTCTCTTTGTATCTGTATGTCAGCAAGGGATTTCAATGAAGGCATAAAGTCTGAAATACAGCTGAAGTTATAGGGGAATAAAATAACTCATCACAGAGCTAAGTTCACTCTAAAAGTGTTTCCCTAGAGTAGAAAACTAAGAAATGAGCAAAACGTCCAATGTAGGATGGGATATATAGGGTTTACTCATCTAGTAAATAAACAAATAAATTATATACAGGGAAATGTGATGGTGGTTTAAAAAAAGTGTACGATAAAGTAAAGGAGGCAGATGTCAGAAACTGAGATACATTTACATTGTGGCTATCACTGAGGTTTTTGGTGTCTAGGGCAGTATCTCTGTTGGGATTTTGAGGCATGCATGCTGTTTTTAGCTAAGAAACTTCAGATTTAACTACAGAGGAGATTTAAGAATGAGGATCTTGTGGGTCATAATTTTCCGTCCCAAGATTGGCTCTCTCAGTTGTGTTGGACAGTTTATTTATCTGAAGACCATTAAAACAATCTTTAAAATAAGGCATGCTTTTTGTATAGCTTTTGTCATTAGTAGGACATAGCAGGAGTATATTTAGCCCACTGTTTTTTAGTTTCATCATGACGAGGAAAGTCTCATAAAAGGTTACTTTAAATACTGTATTTAAGGATGAAAAAGAAAAGAACCTTTTTTACAATGAGTTAAGCAGCAGGTTTCAGCTGTATCATTCACTTTAAATGATCTTTTGTAACAGGAGACAAAACAAGAAAGGTACCCTCAGAAGTGGTACCACACTATTTTCGTGTTGATTGCAATAAGTGCTGAGAGCAGAGTACATTCTTGGTAAAATCAATGTCTGTGAGGGGAAAAAAAATAAAAAAAGCAGCACAAAGGCTTCAGGATTTATCCTTTAAGTACTTCTCCAGGAACAAAGCCTTACCCAGCAAGGGCAGGAACAGTGGCCAGGAGGAAGGAGGTGGCCAATAGAAGGGCTGTCATGGGGTGATGAGGGTATCACAACAGGAAGAGCATCAGGAGGGAACATCTTCATAATTCTATCATGTATTTGCTTTCTTAAATCTTCTTGTGTGTTCATTCAGCCTTGATCCCATTCTGTGATATTGTTGCAAATTTATAGTAAACATCTCCCTTCAGAATAAGGAGAAAGAGATAAGCCTGAACTGTAAAAGAAATTAAAATAAAAACAACAAATAGCCCAAACCCCACTACAAAACAAAACATAAGAATCCCAAAACAAAATAAAAAAACAAGAATCCCAAAACAAAGGGTAGAAAGTCTTGGTTCAATAACACCTGACACTGACAGTCAGAAAACTGAGATACAATATCACCAAATTACTCCAGTGCTCTTTCACTAGAGAAATCTATTTTCCTTTCTTCTTCAGCAAAACCTTTCCTCGGAATAATTATTAAGGCAGGCCTAGGGAACTGTGTTCATTTCAGAGCTTTCATTTTTAGAAAGACTGTTTAATATTTATATAAAGCTCATGTTAAGTTTATGCATCTGTCAAAATACTAAATTATATGATAGTGATTGCAAAATGAGCTATTTATCAGACAGATGTCTCTAGCAAACCTGGCACAGACAGATCTGGAGGGGCACGTCCCCCCTGCCACAGGGAGCTGGTGCTTTATTTATGTCAGGGGACTGTGTTTAACCCTGCTGGCTCTGAGACCTGCCTGGGCTGAAGGAGCTGTGCCTGAGAATGCCCCACCACCACAGGATACTGATAACTTTTTCTTAGCTAAAGGCTTGTGAAATACAGGTAACTATTCTAATGCACAGCTTACAGTGTTTCCTACAGTGTTCTTCAAAAGTTGCCCTGTTTTGATACTGGGTGGCTGCTTTCTTCAGCTGTGGTCTTAGGAGTGACAAAATAATGGGAGGATATGTTTTAAGTGGAAGACAGATGTTCTCATGGAATAACTGTATAATCAACAGGATTGTAGAATAATGGCTAGAGGTGGTGAAGCCTGACCTCAGCCAGCTGTAAATTGGGTTGAAATGTGCTGTTTGTCACTGCTGGGAATAGGTCAGAGTGTCAGGAGTCCAAGTGAAGGGGCAGAGCTCGAGTGAAAGGTCAGAGCAGGAGAGGATGGAAATGTGACAAGCCGAGTAACAGAGGGCAGCAGTAACACCACAACCCACAGGAAGTTTAAGCAGTTTGCTGCAACTTTCACCAGATGTCTCTGAACTTGTGCCTTGTGTTTGTTGGAGTTTTGCAAGATACCCATTGGCCTTGGCTGTACCAATAAGAGGTGTACAATATATTGTCATATTTTCATCTTTATGAACAGTCCCTGTGCCTCAGAAACCCCTGCATGTGCATGTTAAAAAATGAGTATGGTGGTCCTGGACTTTAGGGGCTTGGATCTGGCATCTAGAAAACAACACATTCCTTCCAGCAAGGCTGATCTCGCAGTATCTCAAAGTAAAACACAAGGTCTCTATGTCCAAAGTAATCTTGTGCTGCCTTTTTTTTTTCTTTTTAAGATATTTATTTATGAAGAATAAGCTACATGGGCTTCACTCTGCTTTGGAGAGAAATTCTTTGTAAATATGACTAAGACTCTCTAATCCTTGCTATAATAAACTCCACTGATCTGAGCAGGTGTGTATCACAGTTGCTGCTTTTTAGCAGCACGGTGCTTCCTGCATGATCCATGGAGCAAAATTTCTCACACTGGGAGAAGAGCAAGAAAAGAGAGAAGGTAAAATAACTGAATTCCTCCCTCAAATGCAAATCCATACCAGTTTGCTGCTAATCTCCCTTGAATAGCTGTGCACTCAGAAACTAAGAGAAAACCAGCAGCCAGTATCTGGCTGACAAATCACCCCCTGTATTATCCAAACCACTTGGCAAATAACTGGTAAATGTGTGCTTGGAAGCATGCAGTTGTTTTTAGTAACTCCTCAAACTCAAAGGCCATTAGGGAATTTTGCAAGAATTACTGAACTATATTAGCATAATAGAAAAAAATGTACTGCATATAACTTGTGTGTACTGCATAGCTGTACTTATTACTGTTACTTAATATGTATGTTAAATACATTGGGGAGAGAAATAGTTTTTTACTCGGTTTACATTTGTTTTGGTTCTGTGTGATGGATTATGAATTACTGAGCTAGGGATGTACCTATGGAAAAATACAATGCAGTAGATGTCTAATTATGACCTGAAGTGAAAATGAATTATAACTCCGTTTGATACTTCTTGTGATTTGCTGCATTATAAATAGAAGTGATTTATTATTGTTTCACCTACTGCTCTGCTAGTGATGGATCATAATAGTAGATCATCATAATTTTGAAATCAGAACAGAGCTGGTTTTTCTTCCATATAATTCAATTTTAACTCCACCACTGAGGTTGTTGAGTATCACAATCTATCTACTTTACATTACATTTTATTAGAAAGAAGATATGTTAATCTATCTGGTAGCTGTTCATTACTAACATCTGTTTATGAGACTTCTCTATTAAACTGTCCAACATACCTTTTGATAGTCTTATCACATTCTCAACATGACCCACACAGCAACTAGAAAGAAAACCAGACGTCAAAGGACCAGGATTGAAAAGGAAGGCTTCCTATTCTGTATGTACTGTATATTTAAAGCAAAATTGCTGTACCATTATTGTAAAGTTTCAGATCAATATGGTCTTAGTGCCATAGTTTTCAGTGGTTCAACAAGGCCCTTCTTGTATGCATTTGGTCCTTGGCAGTGCTTTTATAGTCAGTAATTCCACATATTGTCCCCCCTGTTGAAACAGTGGTGCTGGGTCTGTGGCAGTGGTGCAGCCGGGGTGAGCACCTCCCCTTCCCTCTGAGTGAGGGTTTGCACATGATCTCCACTGCAGAGGGAAGCCTCTCTTGAAGCAGGAGCATCCCCACCATAAATCCAGCCTGTGGCAGGTGCAAGAAGCCTGAAATAATATTGACCTGTGGGAGTTCCTATGTGACAGGTTCACAAAGTCTTACCTGTGGAAGACTGAGCCTCCTGTCCCTCTTGCTGCCAACAGATTTCCCTCACATTGCTACATCATGCTTCACTTTCTTTTTGATGCTTCAGCCACCTGTGCTCCCCTTCTTGCTAAGGGCCCTGGCATGTGGCCACGGCTGAAGCAAGAGTCACAGTAGCATCTCATAAATAGTTTCTGTGGGAAATAAAGTCCACTCCCTAGGGAGCCTTCTCCAGCCCCACTTCTGGGAAGAGGAGGAGCTGCTGGATGTTTTGGTGGAATAGATCAGATAGATCAGTCCCCCTCAGCCATTGCTGTGTTTGCCATTCACAAACCCCTCACTGCTGAGGGTAGATTGGATTCTTTTTCAGCAGCGACTGCCCCATCTATAAATACAAGGCTGTGTCCTTTAAAAACCTGTTTTATTTTAATCATCTTATTCATTTAGTCTGTGGCTGTGTCCAAAAACCTCCAGCTGCTTCTGCAGCTTGCTTTGGAGAGGGCTGCTAGGACAAGCCCCCAGAAAGCATCTGGCACACTGGCTGCCAGGGACAGAGGGGTCACTGCAGCTGTGCCTGGCCCAGGGAAAGCCAGAGCTCCTGAGGGCAGGAGTGGGGCCTCTGGCTGCCCAGGAGAAGCATGGGGCAGCTCTGCAGGACAGCACAGGGAGTGCTTGTGCACCTTTGCTGAAGCACTAAACCTCAGCTGACATTTGGGGCTTGGAAAGAAAGAGAGAACGAGGCAGCCCGTGGTGAAGGAATATTCATTTCTCAGATGTGTGCACCATGGCTTAAAACACACAGTGCAAATATTGTTAAAAAGTGCACTAGATGTCTTGGTCCTTATTTTTTAAAAGGCAATGAAGGGTTAATTGAATATCAGATAAATTAGTTTGGTAGTCTATTGTTATCTTTCCTTAAAAAAAAAGGAAAGAAGTTTAGCCTATCTCTGGCTCAAGAGTTAACAATTTGGTAGTTGCCTTCTTTATCCTGTGTCTGTGAGTAGGCAGCCTGGGTTCACTTATTTGAAAGGAACTGTGTCAGCATACTGCAGTTCACAGAATGTTTGGAAATTACTTTCTGGCTGTTTACATTTGAAAACTGGAGGTGGTCTGCCTGGACATAACACCACCACCAATTTCCCTGACATCATATGTGGAATACTTTTAATATTTGGGTGACTGAATATTTATGATTTAAAGAACTTTTTCTCTGGATATTCTGCAACATCAGTTCATATTTTTTTTTTTTTTTTAATGACTGTGTCTACCATTAACTTGTAAATGTATGGAAAACAGGCACAACCACAGTAATCGTGGGTTGCTCTCACTCAGCCCCTTTTGTAACTAAGAATTTCTGTCACCCAACAGCTGTTGGGAGGCCCTGAGAGGAGGTAGCTGGTGTCAGACCCACCTCACAGGGACAAGCCACCAAGGTCCAGTGACAAACTGACACCCGACAGAAGGAGGTGAGAATGGAGTGGGACAGGGTGTCCTACCTTTGCTGCAAGGTGACTCCTAAGTGCACCTGAATCAAGTAGGAGAGCAGAAAAACATAGTTTGCATCATGGTTGTCCCATTTTTGTGCTCTCTAGATAATGAGATGTCCGCCTCTGGAGCCACCTTTAGCATATTCTACAACTGCTAATTTCATTAAATGGCCGTGAGAAGGGAGTACATTAACAAGTCAAAGTAGTTTCACTTTTTCTTTCCCACTATTAATTTATTTTGATGCCTTAGCCGTTGTCTAGGAAGGGAAATTAATATCAAATTGTATATCCTGTCCTTGTTCATTGAAAAGCAAATTTAAGATTCTGAAAACTTTCACAAAGGCCAAACTTTAATGGACCTCAGAAATCTGGGAAGGAATTAATAAGTAAAACAGAAAGAAAGAAAAAGAAAATGCTAGAAGCACAAATGAAACGTGTATATATATGTACAGTCTTAAAGCTCCTGCTTTACAACTGAATAAATAACTCCTTGAGCAATAATTTATTTTCATGCTGTTAATTAGAAGCATAATTAATTTTTGTAGATTATAAATAATGGTGCGCAAAATGTCATTCCCAGCAGATCAAACAGAAATAATATAAACATTCTTAAAAAAACAAGAGTAGCTTGCAATGAAACTAATGAAACTTGTACTAATGAAAACTATAAATTTGTGTCTGAAGTTAGTAATTTATTGGTAAAATGCAAGGGTTCATTAATCATTCTACTTTCTCTTATACTTGGCACATATGGAAGGAAAATCTCTATGTTTATCACTGCTTCAAATAAACAGTAGCATAAGTAGATTATTCCCAACAGAAAATTTTTTCCCACACCCTAATCTCAGAGCAATCATTCACTGATCTAAATGAGCAGTTACTTAAACCGCTAAGAAGGGATGCTAATTAGCTAAGGAAAACTAGGCAAGAGTATTTAATTAAAAAAAAAAACCCAACACTTTTTTCCCCCTGCTCTCTTATTTCTAACGTGTTATTTACTTCTGGCTGGTTTGGATGCTGTCTTCATGACACTGTCATATATGGGTGTGTCTTCAGAGGAGGACTTTGGAAGTTCATACAAACTTCTTTCCTCCCAAGCTTTGGTTTTGCAGCCTCTGCTCAGCTGTGGTTACATCTTTCATTTCCCAGTGGGCTTAGGTATGTACTGGGCTGAAAATGGGAATGGGTGTGAAACCACTTTGCTCTCTGCAAGTAGGAAGGGTGCATCTGCCTGAACTCTAAACACATTAAAACATGTAAATATTTTAGTTTTTCTACAGATGCCTCCTGCCTCCAGGTCCAAACAGCTCCTGACAAGCTATATGCCTTAGAAAGAAGTATCTTTTAGACTTGGATACCAAACAGAATCTGCAGCATGTGATGCACAAATAACATCAGAACTGCTGGGTTTCTAGGTAATGTTGGGTCTCTGCATCCTGGAAGGCTCCTCTGATGCTCTTGTCAGCAGTGAGGAGAAGTGGCACTCATGAGACATAAGGAAGTGTTTGTCACCCAGCCACCAGAATCCCTGTTCCTACTTTCTGTCCTGGGAACAGACCTGTCCCTCTTCCACACCCCCAGCAGTGCTGAGGAGAGGAGTGTTGGGATTATGGTCACTGTTGGCACAGGATTGGTGTGGATGTGTTGATGTATTAATCCTGGCTCAAGCATATCTTGTTGTAAGTCAAATAGCTGCAGAATGGCTTCTTTCAGTAGACTTCTGGCATTTCTGATCACCCAAAGATGTAGATTTTGGTGCTTGAGGTACCCTCAACTCACCAAGATGTGAGTTGTCTTATTTTTAGCCTATTGGTCTCTTCAGTACTGTGAGCTCTGCTGGTAGTCATCATGTGAAGAGGGACAGTAATCAACACAGTATTGGGGTAGCACAACAATTCCATGGATTAGAAATTTGAATTTCATCTTTTGCTTCCATTTTACTCATTTTATTCTGCCTTCTGACTTGCCAGTATTGAGGGATGTAATGAAGGGTCTTTTGGAAAAGGCATGGACATTGTCAATAAGATGCTAATGGCTGCAGGCAAGTTTTCAGGTTTTAAATTTATGTATTTATTCCATTAAAAATGAAATTATTCTACAGAGGGGAGAGGCACTATGTAACAACAGCAGTATTACTGAATGGATGGCACATGGATGGATGGATGGATGGATATGGATGAAATTCTGGAACTGTCTTACATCTCATGCCATCTCATTCATTCATCCTTGCTTCTAATTCCAGCAGATAAACAATGCTCTATAGGCATGACCTCATCTAAGATACAGCTTATTTCCCCCTCAATAAATTGTATTCCCTTTACATTCTCTTTTGCAAGTACAAGAATCTAATTCTCTCACACACTAGCCTGCAAAAATCCTTCCACCTCAATTTTGCTTTAATTCTTCAAGTAGAATTTTAATGTGTTTAGAGATATTTTCAGGAGGGTTGGCAAAGACAAGCTTTTAACAGATCTAGGTGTTAGAGATTTTGCTGATATTTCTAGAAGGCTGCAAAACTGTGTGTGAGTGGAAGAAGCAGAGCTAAATGTTGTTGAGCCCAGGCAAATGCATTGAGTATATTCCTGCTTACAGAGATTAAAAATCAAGCCCATGTAGAGTGTGTAGATTGGTCTTTGTTTAGCCTGTGAGCTGTGATTCACCAGTTTGGCATTCTGTTGAGTAGCCAGGCATCATTGTCGACCTTTGATGTATTCTCCATTAAAATGCATGTGCTGTACTTCTGGAGGATTGATGAGAGGTGGAAAAATTGAAGACGTAGTAGAAAGAAAACAGAGTAAGAAAAAATTCTCATAGGCTACATAGAAACAATTCATGTCAACATGTGAATAAATACTTCATGTACCTATGGCTATACAAAAACCACTGAAAGACTTCAGTGCTGTGCTGCATTTTGTCTGCAAAATTAGTAGCATAGAAAATAGTTCTAAACAAGAACAAGACACATTCTGAACTAATGCTTTTTTGTTCAGAACAATTGGACATGTGATAATAGGTTCTGTTCTTAACTGCCACAGGCTTATTTTAAGACTTAAAAATGTTTCAAAAAATGCCTATGTTTCTGTTCTCTATTGGTAAAAAAATATGAATCTGATTAGGAAGTTCTTAATCATAACTTCTGAAATACTTTGAGGTCCTCAGAGAATAGTACTAGAGACATGAAAAGAAGCATTATTTTATAGAGATTTTACAATTGAGCCTAAATTTTCTGACACTAAGGGTAGATTGGTTATGACAGATACCTTCACCTGTTTGGTATAACTGCTATGAAAATTAGAAAAAAAGAGAGCTTGAATTTGAGAAAGCACACTAACAATTTATAGTTTTGCATAGGTATTTTAAATTCTGACTTCCAGATGAGATCTTCCATTGGATAGATGCATGGTTTTATATAGTAATATACAGAAATAATAGAGAAGGGGAGGACTCAGAACTATGTGACTGAGGGCATGAAAGGCTCTCAAAGTCTTTCATGTTATCATCTTTGAATAGTGCTTTGGTCTTTTGTTCCTATTATGATAGATGATACTTTCGTGTTGCAATGACAGAGAAACCCCTTCTCTAAGCTGAAGGGGGAAAAGTTAACAGAGATTAAATATATGTTCACTTACTCAAAATCTTTTCATAAAGCTATTTCCTACCAATAGTTTTATTTTTCTGGTTTTGATGATGTATTACTCATGTATAGCTGCTTTCCCTCATGTCAAATGTAATGAGATGTTTCTATGGTAAAAAATCTACATTTCTTCTTTGAGTAAAAGAAGTTGGTTTTGAAAAATATAGAAAAATAGCACTATGATGAGGTTTTTAATTAAAATGCTAGATAGTGGCTTCTTAGAGAGATTTATGTATCATCACAGATTGTCTTTATTCTGAATGCTGTTATTTTACTATTTTCTGCCTGACTCCACAACTTTTATTTTGATCTGTTTCAGAAGCCTTAGTGAATCCAATCTCTTATACAACAAGTTAAAATTTACAGACTCTGACCTTTAAAATGAAAGAAACCATGTGAAAATGCTGTTCTCTCCCTCCAGCATCACCTTTTCTATATGAAACCTAGATGCAAAGTTTGAGTTTGTTTCTTGTGGTGGTTTTTTTTTTTTTTTGATTTTTTAATGTCACAGTAATGAGGGGGTGATTACTTGATAATTGATATGCTCTACTACAGAGCTACCAAGCTCACACAGCTGCTCAGAGAAGCAGGATAGTCCCTTTTCCTTCTACTATTTGGTACAATCACAAGGCTGCCACAGCATCAGCTGGTCATTTTGGCAGGGTTTGGTGGGTATTCTAGACTAAAATGCACATGCAAATTAAAATGGATCTATTTTGGATGTGCACTTCACCAGAGTGCTCCTGTAAGACATCTCATTTCATAACACAGCCACTCTCTAACCCAGCCATTAAATGATCATATAATTAAAGCCTTTGTTAATTATTAGTTCATTAAATGTGTTCTGCCTCCTGCAAACCTAAGGAAAAGGCTATGGGAAGCTCTATGGGAGGTAACTTGGAGAAGCCCAGAAGTCCTTTTGTAGTTGTACTGTACATGTCCTCTCTCATGCAAACACTCTGGAGCCACTTTTTATTAAACAGCATTGGGGAATATTCTGCATTTGATTTGGTACATTTAACTGGGGTAACTACTGAGGCTGCCCCACTCCTGCAGTAAGACTTCTATCATGTTGGTTCAAATATAAGATGTTAACAATTCTATTTTATGTGCTTTTTGTGGCTTTCTGGTACTCTTGTCAGATATTTTTGAGTTCTATGGGTTTTTTTCAGTCTAGTCAAGGGCTGCTGAAATGCATCCCATAGGATGAAATGAGGGAGGGGATACTGCTAAGTGCTCTCAGCTGTTGTGGGTGGGTCATGTGCCCTAATCTTACAGGACCACAAAATGAAAGTCTTTAGAAATAGGGAACTCAGCTGCAGCCTATTCCCTGGTGGCAAACTGGTATGTTCCTGTTAGTGGTTGTCACCTTTTGACCATAACGCCTAAAAATTAGAGAGAAATAGAAGAGAAGGGGGTTTAACAGGCTTATATGGGAGAAATGCTTTACAAGAATGATGAGCTTGTTTGATTTGTATGTAATGAGCACCAGGTGCCACACCATATGTGTAAGCTCTGTTACTCACCATCCCCAGTTTCAGGAAATTTGTTGTGTCTGGCCTCTTGTTTTCCTGACTCAGTTTATACTAAACTTCAGATGGGTGACAGAACAGCCTAACGACTTCAGATTCACTCTTTACCACTGCCCAGGAGAAGATAATATAGGTATGCAGGTAATGATGCATTCAAGAAAAATACCTAGTGCTTGTAGACCTCTTTAAATCTCCAGATGTGTATTTTGTTTGGTTTAAAGGCATTATATGAATGATACAATCTACTATACAGAATGATACAATCTTTCTATACAGAAAATTATATTTATGGAAATGCCTGCATTTTACATCTTTTAGAATATCTTACTTGGCATCTAAATGCAGAACAACTTCATTTTTACTGAGATGACGTGGTCATGAATAGGAGATATCAAGCACTAGAATAGATAATGACCCATATGTAAGAGTTGCCTTTAGATATACAGCCATGTTTACAGAAATTATGGGAAAGCTTCATGCGCTTCAGTGCAATTTACTAAATACAATGTGGGATGAAATTGCTGTTGTTGGAGCACAGGACAGCTTTAGAAATGAGTAGCTTGGGGGAGGAAAGCCTTATGTATTCACCTGAAACAGAAAGCATTAGTAAATTTAGATGACTGTTCTCTTGAAATAATTTGCAAAATTGCGATACCTTTGACAGTGAATTCCAGTTAATTGCTTTACAATAAGAGAGCACTTGTTTTTCCAGGAACAATTCCCGTATGAGCCTTCACTAATAAAGTCTTCCTGATTTCTGTCCAATTTCTTCATGTGTTCTGTCATGTCATCAGCTTCATTTCTCCTCATCACATCTTCTCCATTGCAGTACCTCAGAGCCTTTTCTGTGCTTCAGCCCTGTCTTCTAATGAAGTTGTTTAACTTAGTGTTTTGTAATTGCTCCCCAATAACTCATAATCTCTAGTATAGAGGGGACAAAGCACATATCCCTGCTAGTCCAGAGTGAGCCTGTCATCAGCATGAGCAGCCAGAAGTGATGCCGTGAGGATGTACAGGGACAAAGTGCTCTGAGCATCTCCTTAATGGGGACAGAATTTGGTTCTGGCTTTTGTGAAATCTTTAGCAACAATCTTTCTGATAACACTGCCTGTCTGTTGAGGGTAACTGGCCAGCAGAATCAAAGGAACAGGCAGAGGCACAAGCACAAAAGAGTCATTTCTTTAGGAAAGCAGGCTAAAAATAATTTGGCCTTTAGATATCTGCAATATGTCACAAATGCATGCTATGTTACCACACAATTCTTATTCCTCTCTTCCATCCCCAGAAAAGTCTGTGTGTATACACACATTTATTTATTTATTAAACATGGTGAAGTATTCGAGGGTCTGTCTGTAATGTTATCCAAAGCATCAGTGCATGCTGAATTTAAAAATAAAATGAATGCAACTTAACTGTGAAAAGCCTGCAATTAATTTATAAAATATCTGCTGAAATGGAAGAATACATCTTCCAGAGGAAGTTGTGAACACTTAATGGAGAGAGCTAATAGGATTGGCCCAGCATAGTTGCAACTAATAGTGTGCAGTGGGATTTTAAAAAGCACTAAGGGAAAAATATTTTAATAAAACTTCCATACATAATCTTCTCATTGTTGCTAAGCTTCCATGATATGAACATTCTAACTCATGTTGGGAAATATTTGCCTTGCTAGGCTTGTGTTTTCAGACTGTGAAACTGGAAATTCAGTTTTATAAAGCACTGATGTTTACCATGACACCTTACATAGGTTGTACTGTTCTACCTATAAATCACTGTAGGCCTAATTTAGGTAGACATACTGGTATCTGAATATCAAACCAGAGTAATTCTTCATTTCATTGAACTATTCATTAAGCCTTTTGGGAAAGCTATTTATGAAGCTTTAATGCAGTAAGTGGTATAATTTGGCTGCACAGGAAAAGGAGTGTGTTCTGGCATTTCTGCAAGGGGAGGGTGTGCCCCTGTAGATGTGCCCAGGTCAGTCTGTACAGTGCTCGTGCTGCCTGGGAAAGATGCAGGGTCCAGGGCTTACGTAAGTGTTCTATTTCATGACAATTTAGCTGGTTTCCATGGAGATAATTATGTTGTCACAAACTAAGGGTAAAGATTTCAAGTGCAAGATAAATAGGAGGAGCACATGGACTTCCAAGCAATAAAGATGTCCTTCTTTTGCTCTGTTGTAACAAAAGGCAACTATAATCACAGCAGTGAAAGAGTGAGCTGTCTTTGCGATAAACACTGTTAGCATTCAGTATATCAACACCCTGTATTTCATACTATGCCTCTCAATACCTTTTTCTTTATGATCATGCTTTCAGTAGATAATAGTTTTCACCAGTTACACTAGAGTGGGGCCAACCCTTTAGCTGGAATAAATCAGCCCAGCTGGACTGCAGTCAATGAAACTGTGCTAAATTAAAGCTGAATTAAGCTGTGTTGAATTAAACCATTTGGGAATTTGACTTAACATTGTTCACCTATCCTGCCAAGTGATCAGGTCAATAATATAAACAACAGAAGAGAGATATCTGATGGATTTTTTTTTCCTATAAGTAGGTATTCCCTTCAACCCTCTGAGTCATTCAAGACAATAGTTTGGTCAAGCATAGTGCTTACCAGTGGCCCAACCAATTCCTTGCTGTAAGGGTGTTTTGTATTTTAATCACCATTCTGGTTAATTAATAAGGTAGCACTTGGATTTCTTTTTTCTTACTCCTTTCCTTCCCTGCCCCCTCCACCTTTCTAGCCATAGGCTTATATAAGTTAACGACAAATGCTTGTTAAAGAATTGGATGTCATGTTTCCCAAGACTATTTACAGTGCTGGTCTGTGAAACTCTTGACTGAAATTGCTCTCAATTTTTAAACTGTTGACAGTACTGGAAGAGAGTCCAAATAAAGCCTGAGTGCAGGCATTTATGTATACTAGAAAATAAACTGCAGGTGAGTCAAAGCGTGTTTGTCATCTGTAGAGCCACATCCATATGGTACAGATTTGTTAGCTATTGGTTGTGCTGTTAACTTGTTGGCCTTGTAAATCACATCTAACATCAAAACAACAAGGAATATCCCCTTTGAGTGGGCAATATGCTCAGTTTTTTTAAATTTAGAAACCACTCAACACCATTACATGCAAATTACTTGATACATGTTGTTGATTGTGGTTCTAAATGTTAACAGTACCATTGAGTTGCCTGAGAACAGGCCCCTGGTGTCACCCTGCTGCAGGGCTGTCAGAGCTGATCCTGGCTTTAGGAAGACCTTCATATGCTGGGAGTGTAGAAAAGATAGCACAGGAGATTGTAATGTAAAGACACTCTTCTTGGTAGGGTGATTATTTGTACGCAGTGGGTGATCCATATTGTACTCATAGAATTTATATTTTCTATATAATGCTTACTTTCACATTAAATATAAGTAAATATTAGGAGGGAAGGAGTGATACATGCATTATATAGGTAGCAGACTTAGACTATAAATACAAGTTGAGACTCTATCTTTTATTTCCTAATTCAATGGCACTGCCTCAGTTGTTTTCTTTGTTTGGCACTGACAAAAGCTTTTGTACTTTACACTGAATCTGAGAGTTCTAGCTTTCTTTCTGTGGTTTCATGTTACTTGAGTGAGAAAGAAGCCCTGGACAGTGCTGCTCTCTGTGGGAGCCTGGCTGTGGGGGCTGCCCCACTCCCCAGAGGTGCTGGGAGCCCAGGCTGTGAGAGCTGTGTCCACGGTGTCTTTCTCCTCCAGAGCAGAAGTCCTACCCATTCACATTATTCTCTCACTCTGCCATCTGCTTTTAATCTGTGAGTGAGGCTTATTGCTCTTGTGGATCTCATCTGCTTATTTTATCTTATTATTTGCTAAAGTATATGGTAATTAGAAGGAGACAATAGAGACATAACAATAAGCAGAAAATTCCTTTGCATTTCTTTTTTTACACTCAGTTGTTTTCTTATATGTTTATATCCTCTTTTCACTGTGTATGTCTCCCTTTTTTTCATTTTTTTCCTTCAATATTATGTCTTGAAGCCTTTGAGCCAGGATGCTGTATTTTCCATCCTACAGGGCTTTTTTATTAATTTTTTTTACAAAAGAATATATATTTAAGAAACTTTCCAGTTCTCTTTACAAACTAGACTACAACAGAGACTCAGAATGAAGAACTAAACTCTCAGAATTATATTTATCAACCAGCACAGCAGCGGAATGTCCTACCATTTAAAGCAGTTCAGTTTTTCTGTCCATAGCTTAGTTATACTGTAAAAATTAACTTGGCAATATTCAAAACCATAAGAACTGAATGAACTTTTAAATAGCATGTTTCTAAAATTATTTGGGGTATTTTTCTGTTGTGAGATTTTAATATATGCATTTCCAAAGTTACCAACTAATCTGTGGTAGGGGTTATCGAAACCTGGCCTTGCAGGCACTGAACGTTGAGGAAACCCACGTTATGTATCTTATGCTTCTGAATTTCCAGTGGGATTTCCAGTATTTGCCACAAGAGAAAAGAACAAAGGTCTCAGCTGCATTTCTTTGTGTCTGAATTTGAACTTGTAAGTCAGGCATATCCCAGAGAGACACTTGCTCACATTAGGGTTCCACCCATTGCTGGGTCTGTTAATGAGCTGGGATGGCAGCCCTGATGGGGCAGGTTGAAGGCATTGTTTATATGATAAAGCACCAGAGTATTTTCTGCTTGCAGAATCTGTGATTATATCACAGAGTGGCACAACTCAAGGGCAGCCAGAAATGCCTTGCTAAAGAAAAAGGGAAGACCCTGTTAGTTACAGGGAGGTCCATTAGCAGAGCTGAGTGAAACCTGTGGTACATCAGCTCTTGCCCAGGCTTTGCATTTCAGATCATTATTTTTACTATATTTCTTCTGCAAGGAGTATGTAAAACAGATATTGTCTGCAAAATCTGTATATCCTAAAATAAACACTACTTCTCAGACTGTAAGAATCTGAGATTTTTACTCACATATACTGCAAATGACAAGAGGGCAGGACAAACCGAGCATCAGTACGAAGATGGTGCACCTCTGTACCATCTCTGAAGTAAAAGCAAAAGCAATTTCAGAAGCTGTAGTTTGTTCTTTAAAAGGCACAAAAGGCAGATTTGGTCATTCATTTCTGTGCCTTTGTGACTGCCTGGCATTTAAAGATGTTATTTCTCATCCAAAATTTGATGCTAATACTATAACATCAGGTAAGTTCTTTGATGGTGGTCGCTGTTGTGTCTACTACAGTTAGATAAGGATATCTATCAGACCTTCAGGTTACTTAATCCTATTGAACGACACTGTGAGATGTAATAATTGATTTATACAATGATCTCTGGCTTGCATTTATACTGTCTACCAAAGAACTCCTGGGTCCTAACACTTGTATTGAGAGAATTTCAAAAGGCTCATGGGGGATGGCAATAACTCAGATGATATCAAAAGGCGATTTCAGTGCCTGGGAGTCTGGGATAGTTTGCAAAGTGCTCCAGTGTCCTCAGAGGTCAAATTAACCACAACGTGTTGTATAGCTGCTGTTAGTTTGGTTGCAAATCAAATGCCCTTCTTTGGTAGTGCTACAGAATGGAACATTTTGTGAGAGTGTTCATCGAAGCTTTCCAGTAAAGACAATGACTTAAAAAATAAATCTTTGAAAGGGTTTAACCTTTCATGGCAAGAATGTGTTAATGGCAGTTCTTCCCTTTAGAAACTTATTATGGAAAGGCTGAGAAGCTGTTCTCTGCTTTTGCCACAGCTATTTTATTCATCAATAAAATTTAAAATTCCATGTACCATGGTAAGTTTGCAATGAGACTGTGGAGGAGAGGAGAAGCTATAATGTCATACTTGAGTCATTAGAATTATATTTTCCCTTGTCTATTATTTTTCTTACAACAACAGGAAAGTGTCAAACTGAGAATAAATAGGCAGCAGTGTCAAGGCTTGTCACTCTTACCAGCTCTAGCCAGAGTAAGCTTTCAGCTCCTGGTGGTGTTTTCTCCCTGCCTTCACCATCCATGCTGCTTTCACTGGAGACAAAAGTGCACTTTTTTCCATTTTTAATTTTGGATGCTGAGGAATTGTGCCAGGTTGAACTGGCAAACAGCTAAGTGCCACAGCAGGGAAGAAGATTCATAAATGATGAAGACACAATCTCTTAAACTCCCTAGCTCACAGGTGTTTTGTTATTAATGAAGTTGAAAAAGATGCTCCAAATTATGTCTCCTCCTTGTCATGAGAGCTCTGGCAGCTCTTTGTGACTGAAAGATCCTGCTCTTGCAGGTGTGTGGGATAAACTTGCAAGCCAGAATGGGGAAACAAGAGAGAGAAAGAAAAACATTCACATACCCAAGGGATCTTAGAGTTGGGAGAGAAATTATAAAACCCTCAGTCAGTGCATAGTGAAATGTATTCTGTCAATATATGGAAAAAGAGATAACTACAAACTTCATCTCCATGCATCTTATTTATCCCTCCAGCCCACATACACCTGGCAGCAAAGAGAATTGTCATCTGGTCTGTAACCCTACACTGACATCCTTTCTAAATCCCTAAGCAGAGCAACCTAAAGGCTAAAAAGGATTTTTAGAGTTTTGCGAGCTCTTTTCCAAAAAACAACAGTGATGACATCAAAGACTTGGAACAAAAGCACAAGGTTTCTTTTTTCAGTTTTTTCATCTTTTGCCCTGATGTGTTAAGACCTGACTTATGGAAAATAATAATATTATGCTGGGGTTTATTGCCTTGTTATGGAAGAATGAAGTTCATTTTTGTTTTTTATTGGCACCATCTGTTTCTTTTCTGGCAAGACACCCTGAAATGGTAGGATCCTACATATAAATGGCTGGTCCTGAGGTATGCAGGCTGTACTGATCATTAGTTGCTCAAGAATTCTGTCTTTCCTTTTCTTTTTTTGCATAGCCTGACCAAAAAAACCCCAAAAACAAACAAACACCAAAAGCAAAAATAAACACCCCCAAAATAATACCCCTAAACTGAAAAAAAACCAAACTAATTAAAAAGTTCTTCCTGCCCCAAAAGCCACAAGACACATATTCTATGGAGAGATTTAGCAAAATGTTACCTGTTAAACAAAATAAAAACTTTAAATAAGGTGTTTGGGAAGAGTATCACTAGATTTGTCCCATATTCACTAATGAAAATCTAAATCAGTGGCAATGCTGATGAGCAATGCCCTCCCCTCTTCCACCCTGGAATGTGGTGCACAGCTGGATGGTCACGGTGACCGCACAGGTCAGTGGCACAGGAGGATGCCCTCTAGTTTGGAGGCTAATTAAAATTTTGTCACTGACTTCATTTCCAGATACCACCTTACTCTTAGATACTTGTTTTGAGCATGCAGATTGAGTCGTTATCTGGCAGTTCCTACTGATTGCTGAACAGGGAGTGTAAAGGATGAAATTGGGCAAAGTGTATCCTACTTACTGTTATGTGTAAAAGCAGTACCAGGTATTGATACTGCAAAGGAATGCAGTCTCAATTAAACTTTTATTGCAGTTAAATAAAGAGAATTTCAATATTCCAAAATTTCCTAAAAGCTTTTATAGAAATTGTGTATTTGAGGAGATTTTGGGAATTTAATTTGATGTTAAAGTTGAGCCTAAAGTGATCCTCAGTGATGAATAAAGTTCTAAAATTAGGAGCAGATGAAAAATAAAGGTAATAGGAATTTAACTTCAGAAAACTTGATACACTACTATACTGTAAATAGTATTAACAGTGTTTTCTTTGGCTTGTGAGTCAGTGTCATGTATCAACAATTCTTAGTTATCAGACACCAAATGCACAGTTTAGGCTGAGCAGAGCTACACTTGAGCATAAAAGAAAACTGAGCCATGTATCCTGATTCTGAACAGCTGAGAAGTTTACTTAGTCCTCACATAATGATTGATTTATTTTTTGGCTGGTTAGAGGTAGAGAACAGTATTGTTTTAATAAATCCCTACTAAAATGGTTTGTGGGTTTCTATGAAATCTGCCAGTAGTGACAGTTTGTGCAGTACACGTGTTTACCAGGTTTTCTGTAAACAGGGTCCAAATATTGTGCAAATGCTCCATTTCGTGAGAACTAGTTTCTATGGAGACAATTACGTTGTCACAAACCGAGTGTTGTGATTTCAAGTGTGAGATAAATAAGAAGAGCATGGGAACTTCTAATCAGCTAAAATTATCTATTTTTGCTTTGTATAGACAAAAAAGCAAGAGCAACCCACGGGAATGAAATTAAACTCAATTCTTTCTTTAATGTTGGCAGAGAGTAACATTTTAATATTCTGAATTGATCCTGTGACTGTGTACAACTGTCTCCTCATATTACTTCTCATGGTTCTTCTGCTGAAAATTAACGTCACTTTTTAAACTGCTTATCCAGTGGTAGTGGAAAACAAAACCAGTAAAGCACCTATCAGGATTGATATTCCTTCAAGGACCATGTGGCAGATCAGATGACAGATGTGTGCGCATTCCCCATCTAATGCTTCACTTGTTTGATGTAGCTGGTTAGAACTATTTACTGGAATTTTAAATCTCTCTTACTTATGCATTAGAAAATGAAATATAGCCTGTAAGCTGGATTACATACTTAGCTCTTACAAATGCTTGCTGTTCACCCAGTGTATGTTTTAAAACTGAGAGGAGAAAAAGTGAAGGTTTGGTAATCACTGCTGTGGTTCCATACAGCTTTCCCTTACACTGAGCAACACTTTGTTCTAGGGGAATGGCGAGGGGATTGTAGCCTCAGGGCGTGACACAGCCTACACCTTTATTTCAGATACCCAGAGTCAGAGGATTCTTTTCTTGTATCATTATTAGATAGCTGTTGACATGTTAAGGTCTGTTTTGTCAAAGATGCGTGAAGGGGTCATTCACCTCAGACAGGGAGATGTCTCCTCGCTCCTTAAGTACAGCCTGTGCAGTTTGGGGATGCTGTTCAAGGAACATACACTGAGCATGAATAAGATATGAGTGTGGTAATTAGAGAACTATTTTTATTTTGAGTAATGAAATACAGAAGAGGGAAATATACATAGGGAACAAATTTTATAGATTTACTATAGATCAGCATATACCTATGCGTGAGTGTGCATGTTAACAGATATTCACACAGTTTGCAGCCTACTTTGCAGTGTAAATATGAAACTATAGTAAATTTAGAATATTTTCTCTTTTAGTACAGACATGCACATTATATATTTATATCGAGGCTCCTTCTTTCTCTTTTATTTTGTAATTCAGTAGCACTGTCTTGGCAACACAAATGGCTGGTTTTCTTTGTTCAGCGTTGACAAGAGCTTTTCCAACTTAAAAAATCTGACACAGNTTTTTTTTTTTTTTCAGGGTTTCATGTTACTTGAATGAGAAGGATATATACTGGTTGAACCTTCTGTGTTCAGCTGTTAAACTGACAGCTTTTTCTTCTGCCATGAGAAGGCTTTCAGTAATTTGGATGTGGTGCCTTTTTCCTGTCACTGCCAAGAACAATGCTTCTGTTCAGGCTGACATCAGAGGTATAGAATTGCTCTGTGTTTGACCTCTGATAGCTGTGCATAATAGATCTGTGCATCACAAATGCTCCACAAATAGTCTATTTGGGTGCATAGCCCAAGTCAAAACAGCAGTATATATTACAAGGATGTGTAAGTCAGAGGGGAGAGAGTTTAGGGGGGAAAAAGTCATTGCTAGACTTGCCATTCTGTATCAATGTTTACAAAGGAGCTATCTTCCTTATGCAAATGGGATATCCCCCATCCCTGCTCCTGCCTCAGAATCTGCTTCGTCCTCTGCACAATAGCATTGAGCAGACAGGTTTCCCAGAAGTTTAGATTAATTCACTTATGGATGCAAGAAGCATTTGTAAGGCAATTTAGGTTACACTTTCCATTACTGTTGGCTGGAATTGAAGTACAAAATTTTTGGTATGGTTTTCTGAGTCAGTTTGCAGTGTAAATAAGGCAAGGTGGCTACTTGCTAGTAGGCTGCAAAAATAAATGAGAATTATTTGGAAGTGGGGGACAGGCTGGTTTGATTTACATGCTAGAATTGTTTAGAGTTTTTTTTAAATAAATCCCTTTTGATAAAGGTGTATTCTTCAGACTCATCTCTCCTAGAATCAGTAAGTCTCTAAGTAGAATTTTATGGGTATGCTCTTTTCCTTTTTTAAATCATAACAGAATGTAGAAGCCTTTTTAATATACTGAAATATCGTAGTGTCTATAGATATTTTGATTAGGAGTAGTGTTTCTTATATGCCTGACAGATTAAAGTTCCCTGAAGTCTATAGTTTTGATGTGTCTTTTTCACTGCTCTGAAATAAACAGGCAAGTCAGAAAAAAAAAGGAAATCACACATCTCTTCCTTTACTTGTGGAGAATGAGGTGCCAGGTGGATTGTTTGAGCTGCTAAGATCACTGAAAAGTCTAGCAAGAGAGCTGCTGTATCCCTGAGCAGTATCCAAAGCATAAGTCAAAGTGGTTTCTGGTTTTGATTTATTCCTTCAAGAAGTACACGAATTTGAAACTGGAATTGCTATGGAAAATCTGTTTTGATGTGTCTCTATGTAAGTAAATGCTCAGTGTGCAAGGAGTTTGTTCAGTCTGTGTTGAGACTGATGCCAGTGTGGTACAAGCTGGCAGAGCTGGGTGGGCTCGGCCAGGCTGACACCTGGAGAATACAGAGTAACTTTCTACAAACATCAAGCAATGCTGTGACTGCAGCACCTGCAAGGTGGCAAGAGGTGTTACAGGAAGGCTGCCCCACTCTATCCCAGTTGGAACCAAAGAAAAGAAGTCAAGATCTCTTTTAAGGGAAATCCCAGAATGTTTATGTCAAGGCATCCTTCAAATTAAAACTTTGCACTACTTCTGTTTGAATAGCTGGTGCATGTTCTTCATTTCTTGCTATTTTTAAAATAATTTTTTCTTAGTATTAGCCCCCACTAATGGCCATGGCATAAATTGCTTCACATTGCAGCTTTGCATAATTATGCTGTGTACTTTACAAGGTTTTTCTTAGTCTTGTGTTTTTTTCTAGTCTATACATATGCAGTATGACTGTTCATTGGATTATATATTTTAAATGTAATCACTTCTAGAAATGGAAGATTAGTATTTATTACAACTGCTTTTTATTTTCCAGAAGATATTCAAATACCTTTAAAAACAAAAAGTGGCATCTCTGTTAGTGTACTATAGAAAATTGAAAATAATTGAGATGAAAAGCATATATAGTAAGTAAAACGCCACTGTGGTTTGTTATTGGTGCAGTAAATCCATTTATCTAGATTTAGATCAGAAAGAGATTTGACTCAGTAACTCCACTGAAAATGTGGCAATTTCAAACTTCTTTGAGCAATTGGAATGAACTCTTAATACAAATGTACATAGCAGGAGAAAAACATATTTAAATTTCTATTAAAGAAAAATTACACATTGAAATGATATGCACTATGTCTTGGTCATATCTCTTGGTAAAATATGGGAAGCAATAACCTGAAGATGTAACTGGCAAGTGCCTGACTAACCTTCCAGTACTCTGAAAATTTAATTTAACCTATTATTGGCCCTGCCATTTACAGAAACTAAGCTCTTTACTGACAAAAGCTGCTGTACTAAACTGAAATAAAGAAACACTATATATATANTTTATTTGACATATAGGGTTTGTAGCAATTTGTTAGATGTTTACTGAACATTTTATATATTTCACAAACTGAAAATCAATACAGAACATTTTATGCTAATGGTAAGAAAAATTAAGAGATGTTACTATGGCACATGTCTTATGCATATGGCATGAATCCTGTTTGATTTACAGAATATCAAACATCAGGTGTGTAATGCTAAGAGTTTCAAAACTTTTCAAAACTTGTATTTTGGGCAAACAATTTACAAATAACTGCTTCCATCTTAAATAACTTAAGTATTTTCTGGTAGTCATCCATCCATGAAGAAAAGATTGATACATAGGCAATCTACCAATTTATCCTGGATTTATCAATACCTCGTGCTAGAGTTTTTAAGTAAATGGTAGATGGAGTAATGTAAAGCTGTTCCACTGAGGCTGGGATTCTGGAGCTGTTCTGCGTAACCAGAGTTAAAGACACAGGGAGTTCAGAAAGAAGGTGAGAGAAATTTCTTCCTCACTTCCTAAGCACAGATGCACTTGGGTATCATTTTATTTCTCTACTCTGTACATACTTCATCTGATTGACTGTAAGGGTATTAATTCCTGGAAATCTCTGAACCCCTTCGCTATTGCAGAACTTTAGAAAATACAATATTCTGACTCTCTTTGGTTTCCTCACCTTCTGCTAAAATAGCCACCTCCTCAGGAGACACATATTGGAGTCCTGTTTTTAATGTAGCTTCTGGTACAGATCAAGACAGATTATTGGACTGCATTCACATTGGAACTATTGCAGAATGATCTGTATTCCTCAGAGCTGTGTAAGAGCGCTGTACATGACCGTCAAACATGGCATTTTAGAAACTATTGTAAAACAGGAAACTATTTGGAAATCACAGTCTGTACATAGCTAGAGTTTGCCAATTTAATTTGATTCACATGCTTGCAATTTGGATGGTAGCTTTTTAAGGAATGGAGCTTGGTTTAACTGTGAATTGTGGGAAGCCAATGTAAATCAGTTGCTGTCTCCACACATTGAACTTGGGTCACATCAGACCATGCCAAGAGCCCCTGATCTGTCTCTGTTTTCCTTGAAGTCACATTTCTGGGTCTCAATGGTTTTCAGTAAGCATATCTTAAGTCTACAATATGACAAGTAGAACTTTGGTCTTTGCATCCAAACACTACACAATATTGATTAGCAAAGATAATTGCTAAAGAGTAACCATCTTAAAAAAAGGCATTTTTAATGCTACAAGCACATTTCTGGTCACGCTTGGCCCAACATTGCTCAGCTCAAAACTGAGCACTAAGCACACTGCAGGCAAAAGCACATGAAGTATGACAGGGCATGTGTTTGAAGAACAGCTTTTCCTTCCCAACATCCTGTTTTATTCTTTACGAACTAATAAAAGATAAAATCAGACAAGCTGTGTAAAAATAATGCTCCCTATTGTAACCATGGCTCTTGCAGCATGGAAGAAAAACTAGGTAGCAGAAATACTGAATAGCTTTGTAAAGAAATGTTAGTCAAGGGCTAGTGTGGGAAGAAGTACAGTAATGCTCTGTCTTTCCATGACCGTCTCACACCAAGAGCTATGCAAAGAGAAAACTGTAGTGCAGATTTTGGGGATAAGAGCAGTGGTTATTTGTCAGTATGGAACTGGTCCACCTCTTCAAATTTAGGTTAAGTCCACAATAGACCAACAATAGCCATATCTTTATCTAAAGATTAGAGAGAAAAGGCTTCATTTCTACTTTTGTTAGCATAAAAATGATGACTCTCTTCTGTTCTTTTTCTAGAAAAAGCTTGACACTTTGAAGTCTGAATCCAGCCTTTTCATTTGTAATGGAAGGCAGAATTTTCATTTGGTTTCTTTGGAAATGGACACTATAAAAGAGCTCCCCACATGTTGGTGCCTACCATTTACTTCTCATCACCTGACAACAGGAGTGAGTTGGAGTGAATTATTCATGTTAAGTGGATGCAGTTCAAAGGCTACTGGTTTTCTTTCACCAAATTTGGTTTAAGGTAGTCTAACCAATCCATTATTTACAAAAATTGTGACTATTATATACCTACTTGCATGCTGCATTTCTGGGCTATTCTGTAGCCAAGTTACTTTTATTGGAAGTTGGCTGTATGGTGTGGGAGTTGCTTTTGCTTAGTACAATAAATTCCTGCTCTCCAAAGTTTCTGCAAAGTAGAAACCCACAATGCTCTTTTTTATTTTGTGGTAGAGCTTTCCTTCAAATTAATTTTATTGTAAAGAAAACAGATTCATTTAAAAAGATGTTATTTATGAACATGCCTAACCTACACTCCTTCTGCCAGCTGGGGCAGGCAAAAGGCCACATTAAGTGCTAAAGCTTTCCCTAAACAGTTCTCTTTTTGTTTGACTTTTTTTTCCTTTAGATATACTAATGGATGGATGCAATTTCTAATTAATTAGTGTCCATTTCCAAAGGCAATATGTTGTTTGTGTGGATGTGTATAAAAGAAATTTGCCAACTCACAGCTTTCAAAATAATATAAGGGTCTGTTACTCAAACTGAAATTACTTGGTGGAAAATCCAGCAAAAGTAATACTCAAAACTTTTAAGTGGGTAAAGGTCTGATTTTCAAAAAAGCTGAGCTCAAAAACTCCCATATTTGCCAGAAAGTGGGCTTCTTTCACCTTATACCAATCCTCATACCAAGTACTTTAAAATCAAACTACTAAGCTTTTATCTAGAGTTCGGTGTAAATAATAAGGTACAATGTGTTTAGAAGAACAAAGAATTTTCTCAATTTTGTTATTCTTTTAACTAAAACAATACAGGAACATGGTGCAGTTTGCAGAAAGCCACCTACTGAAATAACAAATCTAAACTCTTCTGTTATTCTTAGTTTATATTATATTAATTACTGAAATAGCCCAGTATCTTACACATTTGAACATACAAGAATACCAAATAATAAAAGACAGAAAATTATATGTAAAATCCACATAAAGAAAAGCTTTATACTTTTGCCTAATATAATTTCATATTCCTTTTTTTAAAAAAGTTTTTGTTCCTATATATTTTTATTTAAAATAACATGAAAAAGGATAAATTTTACTTTTTTTTTTCTCTTCGGACCATGCATTATTGATGTCTTATGAAACTTTCAATGTATTTGACTCTCAATAATGTATAATATAACTCTCAATGCAAGGGCTAATACCTCATGATAATCCATGCTGTTAATGGATGCCTGTTTATCTGTGAATCTCCCAAAAAGACAGATTTACTCTGTGACTATATCTGATAAACATGAATAAATCAGTGATTGACACTTTACTCATTCACAGGTATTTATTAAAAGAAAATTATTTAACTTCTAACATTTTTCTGATGATATTTAAGAAAGCAGATAATTATTTTTAATGTTTTCTGAGACATCTGATAAAAAGTACCCTCATTTTTATAAGGGATCTGGACCATTGCTGGTCCTTTTGCCTTGAGAACTATTGATTATTACATTGTATTAAAATATATACTAAGATTTAAAGTCCCAAAGGAACTTAGGCCCATAAATCCCATTGATTTAAATTGGAATTAAATTTCTACATGCGTTCAGAGGACTAGGTTTGTTGTGTTTTTTTTTTTTCTCTTTTAATATAATTTTACTTGTCAAATTATCATTGATTAGAAGACAATGAGAAAATAGCAGCAACAGCCTTTGAATCTCCTTCTGATAGAGTTAATTCTGTAGACAGCATTAATGCTGTGGAAAAAATAATGTGAGAGGTGTGTTTTATTTGGGGTTGGTGGGAGCCTCAGAATTTTCACTATTGTTACATCTATATTTGGAATATGCTGCTGCATTTTCATGAGAACACCCTTCCTCAAGGGCTTTCCAAGCAGTCCCTGGAGATTAATATAATAAAAGGATACCACTGTGGGTCTGCTCCTTCTTTAGGTAGAGAACAGCTGTGATGTGTTTGGCTGGGGTTGGCCCCGTGCAATTTATGTACTTAAAAACCAGAC
>WEIU01017417.1:0-29209 GCA_013389925.1 Aegithalos caudatus | reverse complement strand
TATATATATAAAGCAAGTTGGAGTTGTTAGGGCAGAGGCTAGTCCTTTTTCACCTTCTTTTTCATGGGTCTAGGTGGTATTTTTTAATTGGTTAGAAAAGTCCACATTGTGGGCCACAGGTGGTTGGTTGTTGGGTTAAAAGTAAAAATAATGTAGGTGTCATTTTTTAATTGGACAGTTTATCCATAAAAGGCCTGGTAGAAAGATAGGTATGGCTCCATTTTTACTTAGTTAGCTGGAAGTGCTTGTGAGACTGTAATATAGATAAGAATTAATAAACATCTGAGTCCAAACAAGAAATACTGTCTCGTGCATTTAATCCCAACTCCGGCAAAAAGAAGATTAAAAAGCAACACATCACCAATTCTTAATCTAAGTGAAATGGTAAAACAGATTAATAACTTGATTTTTTAAAGAAAATAATATTTTGATAGTCTTATCTTGATATGAATGATGGCTTATAGTAGGGAGACAGTTTGAACTTTATTTTACGGCTACTTTCAATATCAGTGAGGGGAAAGTATCTTATGATGTAATATTCTATAAACCGTTGTTCAGATATAATCATTCCACTTCCAACCAGCTAAAGATCAATGGGCAGATGCATCAGCTTTAAATATTTAATGTTTTCCCCTTAAATGTTACTTGAGCAAGGATTGGGTTAAGTTTTCTTGCTTCACAGCTGTTTTTTAAAGGTGAAAATGAAGAAAACAGGGTATATTAAGAAATCAAAACGTCTAAAACTGGTAGTATATTATTACATTTGTAGTGACCATTATTTCTTGATGCCCAATGTGACCGAACTGTCTAAGCAGTATTTGTTTGTTCACTCCAGTCTCCCCATGCAGCTGGTGAACTGCAATGCACAGCAGAGAGATTTCTGACCTGGCATAAGCTTTGACACACATCTATTATTCTGCTCCATAAATATACTTATTTCTCAAGTGTACCACAAAGATTCAAAACCAGTCTTTTAGGCAGCCTTTACGTGTTCTTTGCGTAATGATCTTTTTGATTACTAGAGGTGAGCATAAAATCAGCTGGGTTTTGGCATAATAATTTAACATGGGTATCTTCAATTGCCATCATACTATGGCAATTAGAGTTGTTCATTATTCACAGGGATGATTCTTAAGTGTTATCTTTTGCTCCAGGCTATTCTTCCTTTTCAAAAGCTTATCCACCCAGAGACAAATCTAATTTGACCAGATGTTGAAATTTTTTTAATTCTTTGGTAATGTCTTTTAGGTCAGGTTCTTTTTTTATGTTGAACAATCAGTGCCTTTTAATTGAGTAGCAATAGTAAGGTATCTTTGGTCCTTGATAATTAAACTATGAGATGTCAGAGTATAGTGATCATGTATTTTAAAAAGCAATCCAAACTGGTATTTGTTGCACCATAGTCAAAGGACATTTGCAAAATTCTGAAGACATTTATATAGATAAAAATAAGTAATTTTTCACTAAAGTGAGATGAAGACCGAGAACAACTAATATATGTCCCTCTGAAAAGGCTAGACATATGAGAATTTAATGATTTATGAGTCCAAATTAACTTTAGCAACTGAATCTGGAAGACTGGACATCATTATAGATAGCATTGAAAAAAACTTTGCTCAGTTGCAGGTCTGTTAAAAGACTATGAAGTGAGATCTCCAGAATGCATTTTATTTGCCTCAGTATCAGAGTTAAGTACAGAAATATGTTTATCAAGATCAAGGATACAGCTTCATCTGACAGACTTAATGCATTGAAAATATTGCATCATACTTAATTTAGAAAAAATGGCCCAAAATATAAAGGAAGGCAGGAATAAATAGAGCAACAAAGAAAGATTGTTCATCATCTTTGATTCTTTCATGAAATAATTGTGGATATTTTACCTCATTCTTCAAGGTTCTTTGTTCACCAAAGAGAGCAGAATGAGAATCTGGGTAAAGTCCTCTCTGCATATAGGATTACAGAACTGCATGACTTCTTTGAAATTGTTATCACTGAGTTATTCCAAAACACAGTAGTAGAAAATGAGTTAATTCTGGGCTTAAAGGTAAGGTAAACATTTTATGGTAAGCTTAGGCAATTGCCCAGTTCAAACACACAGATGTAAGGTTGCTCTGAATACAGTATGCAAAACCCATGATTACAATTTAAGGCATCTGGTGGTTCTGGTAACCAGATTTCTATACTCCTTGTCACTGTACTTGTAACCTTGGAAAAGCAACTTTGTTTAGATACACAGTGCTGCATTTTCATAATTTATCTTATTTGAATACCTGTAAGTCTAAGCATATCTCCAATTATCAGATCTCTTTCAAATAATTTCTCATTTGTATGGGGATTTCCAAATCACTGAAGTATTCTCTTGACTCCAGTTTTAAGTTTGTCTTCACATCTGTTTTTCAACTTAAAAAATATTAAATATGTAATCTAGGGAATATGGTATCCGTGCTTACTTGAAAGCATGAAATGTGAACACCAGAAGGGATTTAAGATTTAAAGCCAGTTTCATTTATTCTAATTTGGAGCATCATGAAGCATCAAAATTATAAAGACCAATTAAGTGGCTTTGGAGCTTCTTGTGTTTTTTTTCCCTAAAAATCTTACAAAGCATGATTACATAAAACCCTTCTGTTTTTCCTTCATATTCACTAATCTTCTCCCACTTTTGCACATTCTCTGCATGTACACATCGTAACATCTCTTTTTCTGACCTGAACCAGGATACATACTGATCCCTCTCTCTTCATCACACTAAACTGTAGAAACTTTGTACAACTACACCGTCCTAACTTTTTCATAGGGGCAAGTGCTTACTTTCATCTTTCTTCAGAGGAATAAAAGAATGACTTTCATCCAAAATGGCCCACCATCTCCCCACGGACCTTAGTGACAGCAGAACATGTTCCCACTGCATACCCCCAGCAGGCAGGGCCCTTGGGCTTCACTGAGAGTGGTGGAAGAACCTTTTTAACAGGGGCTCCAGTTCCCACAGCCACAGCTGAGCTACATTGACAACACTGAGGATTAGCAGCCATTTTGCAGGACTGCAGTTCTTTGTGGCACATGTCTTTGTAGAGAACTATTCATCAGCTCCTGCCAAGGAGCCTCCTTTCTTTGTAAGCAGCAGCACACTCAGAGTTTCTGAAGGGGGAAGAATAGCTTGGGTAAAAAAGAGGTTTAAAATAGGGAAGGACACAGGAATGAATGCCTCGGTCCCCATCCATCAGTCAGGAGGCCTGGTAGTTTGAACAGCATGTCCGTCTTCAATATTTTGCTCAAATCTAGGTGAAACAGGGATTATTTGCCAGATTTCTCCCTTGCCATGGTGCTAACTATGGTTTAATTTCTTTTTAATTCAAATAATACTTGAATATTATAAGAATTTTGTTAACCATCATTACATTATTGTTATTTTGAAAAAAAAAATGTTAAAACCTTATCGCTGACAAGTGATGCATTGTCTTTGAGAAATTTTCTTCTTAAGGGAGTAAGTCAATCAGTGAATCCTATCTTGAAGATAATACAAGGGAGAGGGAATATTTGAAACAAGGAATAGTTAGTTGATAGCATTTCAGTGATTCTTCTAGGATTTTTTTAATTAAACGTTCTATCTTTTGTGTAAGAATTTGGCTGGCGTGTATTCTTGAACAAAGTAAGTATAAAAATGAAAGCACAGATGGGAAAAAACATGTCTCAAAATATGCTTAAATTGAAAAAACAGCTGGGGAAATTGAAATATTTTCACAGTTAAGATTTGTTATAGAATTATACCAATGCATTTTTAGAGAGAAAAAAATTCTCTAAGGTCATCACTTTGGAGCTGCATCATGTTTTATTACTTCAAATCATAGAAAATCATAAAATTTGGCGAAAATACTTCAGCTAAGTTGCCAAAAAAACATGGCCAGGTCATAATATTGGAGCACATTCCAACACATTACTTTTATAGCCAAGGTTTTTTTTAAACAAGCTTTAAATTGGCAAGAAAGGAAAGACAACATGTAGAGTATGCACTAAAACAAGTATGTTTTCTAACCATTGGGAGAGGTAGTATTAATCCATTATGAAGGGCTATCAATACTCAATCAAATGAAAAGCCTTCCTGATTGTATAGTTTGTGTCCATATTATAGAATTTTTCAAAGAATCAGCAACTTATTTGTGCATTTTATAGACATTTGACTTACCGTTTTTTCCATTCTAAGTTATGACTAAGGTCTTGCATGTGTTCTTTGCTGCCAAGTGTTTAATCTATCCTAATTAACAGTCATGTTCCTGGCAGCATTTATGCTCCATGAATACATATGCTCCCTCTTTTGCCAAATGCTACCCATATAAATAGTAAAAATAGTATTGGATGCTTGTTCTATTTTATAGAACTTGTCAGTTATTGAAGCAGGCTTTCCAAAGTTTGGTGATTTTCTTAATGTTTATAGATTCTGTCAATTCTAACTTTTTTTTTCTGCAGAGGTAATGTTAATCATGAGTTTTTATACAGTTCTGTGTCCTGTGTGAGCAGGTTGTGTTACAACACATATTACATGCTTAGTCATCTAATGTAGATATAGAGAAAACTGTAGGGCTAATGACACATATGTAGTGATTTTCCTCTAACTTTTGTTATGGATTTACAGAAGTGGAGTATATCCAGTAGAAAACCTGGCAACAAAAACCACATTTACAGCTAGGCACCTTTTGAATATGTATTGAAGCTACAGAGTTTGGCATTCTGTAGAAACCTCAGCAGCAAGGAGTTAATGTGTTGTTATGCCTCAAATGCTGATGGCTATTCAAGTAGGCAAGTAAGAACAGGATGTGGCTAGAAAGAGGGGCAGCACCTTTCTGGAACCCACTTCCCTGTTCTAGTCCATGGTGACATAAAGGACAGCAGCTGGGCAGAAGTGGGGTCAAGAATCAGGCATGAACTGTCAACTGAGGGTCAATCCAGTAGAGGGGGATGAAGACCACCAAAAGACCCTCAAAGATCCTCGACCCATTTCCAGAAAGGTCCAGAAGAATGGAGTGCACCTGCTCATTTATTTACATGAAGAATCAAACCTAATCCCAGGGGAGGGAAATTTGCCTATAAAACTGTACCCCTACAAAGCTTGGGTGTCACTCTTCTTTGACCAAAGGCATTGAGGAATTTTGGGTGCTCCCTTCCACAAAGGAGTCCATGTGACACATATATTGAGGTATCAAAAGCTTTGAGTTATGGTTCTCACATCCATAATAAAAATGTCATGTGCTTTATTCAAAACTTAATCTTTGCAAATCTAAACCAGTTGAGTTTGATCAGCTCTTCCAATACCTGTGGTCATCATCCTGGTGCTTTATTCACCAAGATGTTTGCACTAAAGCGAGGAAGATGGAAAATGTACGTAAGCATCCATAATCAGATTTGCTTAGTTTTAGTAACATGGCAAAATGAGAAAACTGTTGACTCTCATTAGTTCCTTTGGGAATACTTTTTCAGAGTATAGATGCGACCTTCCTGCTTCTCATACTCCAGATGTCTTGAGGTGTCTTTAACCTAGTAATGCTTGGTCTTTGTTTCCCTGCCCTTTTTTCAGCCTGGCAGTGTTCTTTGGATTGTGGCCACATCTGATTTCTTCATGAGTCATCTGAAGTAGAATTTAGCCCATAATTTGATTTTTTAAATGCTGTGCCAATGTGCAGTTTTCTTATAGTAAAACGTTATCCTTATATGCCACAAAATCCTTAAATTTCTCATTCACAGATACATTTCTTATATAAAGACAAAAAAACAGGTTTTTTAAAAGACTTTTAACAGACATAATTTTCAATTAAAATACTAAATATTTAAATTGTTTATTTGTAATATAATTGAAGTCCATACATTAGGAGGGTTTTCTTGGTATAAGCCATTTTGGATCCTACTGGATATGAATAACAGTGAAATATAATGTACTCTTTAAAAAAAAGAAGAAAACACTGCCACAGTTTCATTACAACAGTCCATGTAGGCAATATGTAGTATTTTACCAACATATATATGCTACACATGCTCCTTAATGTGTACGTATGTAACCGTATTGACAGGCACTCCATGTGTGCTTGTATTTGTATTATCACGTCACATTAATGCAGTGGTGTTATGAAGACAAAATACTGTCAAAATTTCAATTTTGCAGACAGTTTTGTTCTCTTTAAAATAGTTTTTCATACTTATTTTCTGTCTGTCCATGTTGCTACTGCTTAAAGTCAGAATGGAAATAGAAGAATCACTACCCTTTCCAAAACTCATTTATCTTGACAGACCTAAGGGAACACATTTTTAATGGCACTGCATCAATCCCCATCAATCAGACCTTAAGCTATTTTAAATAAGCTTTTAATAAAATAATTTATTTCTCCATGTTTTCTGGAAGTAAGTTATCAATTTTAGGAGCTTGTAACTTTTGGAAAAAATTAGTACACTGCAGAAATAAAACACAATCATGTCTGAAAAAGAGACATTTAAAATTGCCTTTTTTTTTTCCCCTAGAGCAGGAAGTCCCAATGTTCTATGAGTTGTTTCTCAAGGGAGGGGAAAAATCTTTTGGGAATGTATATGGGAATACTTGAGATGTCTCCACACTATTCGGTTCTTACATACCGCATCAAACATGTCTGCAAGTACAGACCTCCAGCTAAGATTTTTCTCTTATCTCATTTTCCTGTCAGCAAACAAAAGGTGAAAGTAACATCATAAATGAATACTATCTGGAAGTAAGCTGTGATTTACTGGGAAATATTCAAGATAAAATTGTGTAATTAAATACGAGAGGTTTAAATGCTAACTCTTAAAATAGTAAACACAGACTTTAAAGTAAATGATATGCAGATGGTTCTGGTAGGGACACTTGTACACTAAATTAAATCTTATCAGCTTATTCTCCTGTTTGATTACATTACATTTAGAAGAAACTGTGACACTTTTATAATTTACAGTTGCTAGCAGAAGAAAAATATTCCCCCCTCCTTTACTGGCAAAACTCTACTTAAATAAAAACTAATTTCATTAATATAACATGAAACAAAATGTATGAATTTTCTTCATTTTCTTTGCAAATATTTATAAAGAATGACTTTCAATCTGTCTCCTTGAATGGAAGTATTTTGTACCTAATTCTAGAAGCTATTACAGCATGATTGGACCTTCTGCTATATGTTTTGAACTAACTGTGAATGTTACAATCCAAGTGATGATGTAGAAAAGGCAAAGGAGCACATAGGAAAAGGGAAGAGACACTGACAGCTGAGACACTCCCAAAAGCTGTCGTAGAGTTGTGCACCCTCTATTCCAGACACTGACCTTATTTTGTACATGTAATGCTACGCTACTGCTTTCCTACCTACACATGTGTTTTGTCACTTGGAGGATGACGTGTTCTTTGTACTCTGTATGGTGCACATACTTTCTATGGTGCATTTCTAAGGAGTTGTAGGTTAAACTGCAAATGAAAAATAGTATTTTCAAAAAAAAACCCCACTGTTAATGGAAACTAGTCAACTCAACAAACTGCTTAACAGTGTGAATTTCTATATAGGTAAGTAAATAATTTTTAAAAACTAAATTTTTTTAAATTAGTATCTTCAAAATTAAAATCAA
This sequence comes from Aegithalos caudatus, assembly GCA_013389925.1. Taxonomy (NCBI): domain Eukaryota; kingdom Metazoa; phylum Chordata; class Aves; order Passeriformes; family Aegithalidae; genus Aegithalos; species Aegithalos caudatus. Next base: position 21,595 of record WEIU01017417.1, on the reverse strand, counting down.
TTATTTGGTGATTACCCATACTTGTTAAGATTTAAGACTATTCATTAAGGCAATAATCTAAGATTCTGAATCACCATTTTTCTGGATCATAGCTAAGTGGTCTTAAAAATCAGAGAAGGAATTCATAAAGTTCCCATTAGTCTAAAAATAAAGAATAAATAAATAAATAGTGTGAGTCATGAATGGCATTTTGCCAAAGTTCAGTAGCACTGAAGCCAGAAAGACAAGAAGCGTGATGCTTCTGCCATTCACTGAAATCATATAAATATTTTTCATTATATGCAACAAGCCACCAATACTCAAAATTAGGACTCCATTCTTATAAACAGTGTAGGAAATATTGCTAATCAATATTTAAATTTGAAATACTAGGTTATGGCATTGGGCTATAATTTCATAAGCTGAATATTCAAACTTTTTGGAGACAAGTCTACATGCTTTCAGTCATAATTTGGACTTGCATGCTACCATCAGGGAATCAGGACTTTACCAGACCAGTGTAAGGATGAGATTCTGCCCTACAAAGATGACATCTGAATAAACGCTTGCTATCCCAGATCTCAATAATCCTTTCTCATTTGTGTATTATTTCCATTCCACTGAGTAACAGGCAGCTGAAATTAACTTACTATCAGATATGCTGGTGAGATTTTTCATGAAAATAATTGTCTATGTAGCCTCATAAACTTTACAAAATATTTAGCAAATGTATCAGTCACAGTTAAAGCCATTATCTTTTTTATCTCAACTTAAAATATCAAGGTTTTTTTTTTTATGAACTCCTCTTTCAACAGGACAATCTATTTTAGAGAATAAATAGCTGATGATGTGGTGAAGCAAATCAGAGTTCAAGTTTTTGACAAATATGAAGCAAATTCTGCTTCTCAAAACATCTTATTGGGGAAGTGAAAAAGAGCTAGGCATTTGCAGTTTGTTCTCAGCATTGCTTTCTAGGGAAGCAGTCATCTTGCATTCCATTTCCAACCAGAAGGAAGAATGATTTGGAGTTCAAGGATCAAACTAGTTAGGAAGCTATGGTACACAATTAGTCCCTTTTGTAAGCTATAAAACTGGGTGTCTCTGGTTTCAAAGCCGTGTTCACAGAGCATCTTTCAGCATGACAAAAATTAAATTCTTTTTAAAGTTCACAGGTTAAGGAAACTGAAAGCATTTTAGTAGTTCTTCAGTTTTGCAATGTACTGGCATCTAAATATAGTTTATTGAGTTTTTATGAGATCTTTTTCTTGTAGAAGAAGCCTCAATGATGCTACCAAATGACAACCAGTCATTTTTGCTGAAGGCCTGACAAATTTTGATGTTCAAGATTTTGGGACAGCACATGTCAGGTGCTGATTTCAGTTTTGAGGGACTGAATCTCTTTACTAAGAACCCATTCACTGATTTTGGAGGGGGGAAGAGAAATTTGTGCTCAAGCACTGTAGCTCTTTTTTTAAGATGCGCCGCATATTTGTCACTACCATTTCAATTGATAGAATGCTAGATGGACTGGGGAGATGGGGTGTCTGGAGAGCTGCTACATTTACATCACCACTTGAAAATTCCTCACTTGCTGGACCAAACCTGTCAGAAAACTTCCGAAAGGTTTCCAAAACACTGGGTGGGGGAAGTAGGACCCTAAAACCAAACTAGCCTTAGTCATGACTACAGAAAGCACTAAAGGCTGCCTTAAAAAGAGAAGCTCAGGTGGTCACCTCTGCTTAATGTTCTTGTAAAATGCTACTTATTTGTTTCTCCACACTGTTCCATTAGCTCAGTTAAGAGTCTTTAATGCAAAAGCTTCTGAGGAATTCCATGCTTGAAAGATAAAACAGGAAGCTACTGTGTTAAAAGTGGACAAACACAAGTATTTGTACGATCAGAACATATAGGCAGCATATTGCAGAAACAAAATGTAGTGTGATGCAGAAAAATAATAAATTATGTAATACTGATTAAAAGTACTTTTTTTGTCTCAATAGCTGGAATTATCAATCAAAAAGCAGACAGTTTAGGTTTTTGGAACAGAAACAGGAAGACAGGTCTTTCCATCCATTGCCTCCCAAATTTCCTCTTTATTTCTGGTACCCCCTGAGCACTCAGGTGGTGATGGAAAGTCACCTCTTCAGCTGAGCTCCAGTCAGTGCTCCTGAAAGCTTGACACCAGCCAGTTGCTAGTTGGTGCCCTCCTAGAAAGACCAAAAGCCAGAGCCTCTCAAAACAAATAATGCTATTGGAATTACCCATAAGAGAAGAGGAGAAAGTCCCAGGAGAAATGTCTGAAAAACGAAAGCTATACATTATAGGGTGGGTATTTTATGAGAGAACACTGTTCCCTGTCTGTCAAGATCTGACAAGAAGGGCCACTGAAGAGGAAGACAATATACTTTCCAGAGACTCTCTTAGATGTAAAACTCTGCTGTCAAGATGAGTAAGCACATTAGCAGTGGAGAAAGTACAATGACATCAATACTATATGCACCTAGCCAAAAAAAAGCTTCCGTAGATTTGAGAGGTGGGCCTGTGCAAACATCATAAATGTCAATAAGGCCAAGTGCAAGGTCCTGAACCTGGGTCCAGGAAATCCCAAGTATAAGCACAGGCTGGGAAGTGAAGGGATTGAGAGCAGCCCTGCCAAGAAGGACTTGGGGGTGCTGGTGGATGAGAGGCTTAACATTCCCCAGCAATGTGTGGTCACAGCCCAGAAAGCAAATGGTATCCTGGGCTGCATCCAAAGCAGTGTGGGCAGCAGGGCAAGGGAGGGGATTCTGCCCCTCTGCTCTGCTCTGTTCTGCTCTGGTGAGGCCCCAGCTGGACTACAGCTGCATCCAGCTCTGGGTCCCACAGCATTAGAAGGGATTTGAATGGGTCCAGAGGAAAGCCACAAAGATGACTGATGGTTGAAGCACCTCTTCCATGAAGACAGGTTGAGGGAGTTGGGATTTTTCAGTCTAGAGAAGAGAAGGTTTTTGGAAACCATAGAGCAGCCTTCCAGTACCTAAAGGGGGCTTACAAGGCTTACAAGAAAGCTGGAGAGGGACTTTTTCACACAGGCATGTAGTGACAGGACAAGGGGAAATGGCCATAAACTGAAGGAGGGTAGGTTTAGGTTAGATATTAGGAAGAAATTCTTTACAGTGAGGGTGGTGAGACACTGGCACAGATTGCCCAGAGAAGTTGTGAACACCCCATACCTGGAAGTGTTCAACCCCAGGTTGCATGGAGCTCTGAGAAACCTGGTCTAGTAGAAGGTGTCCCTGCCTAGAGAAGAGTAGTTGAAACTAGGTAACCTTATAGATCCCTTCCAACCCAAGGCATTCTGTGATTCTTTGAAAACTCAGGAAAGTATGCACAGAAGGTTAAAAAAAAATAGCTCCAAGGAACAAAAGAATCCAGAACTGAGAATTCTGAATGAGAAAGAATGTAGAGGAAAAGGACAGTCAGGAAGCTGCAAAACTATAATAGAAGGAAAGAAATAAAGGAAATTAATTGGTGTGAGCAGAATTTTAAAAGTGGATATGGATAGGAATAGGGAGAGGAATTCTTAATGACAGTAAGCTGCAAAAGGGGACTGGAGGGCTGATCTTAAAGCCAGCAGAGGGAATGAATTCTCTGGTTTGCTTGAAGTTTAAAAAACATTGTGCAGTTGGAAGAAAATTCACTGAGGAAAATGCTGAGTGCAAAGGACTTGACTGTTGACTGGATGAGACTCTTGAGAGATGTTACTCCCAGATGGACTAGAGAGGGACAAGAAAAGGAAAATGTTTATTTCCTTGTGATGAAAATTATTACTCTTGTTTCTATTCTAGTAGCATTGTTACTTAGTTAGAGGTAGCCCACATGAATTAAGCCTTAAATCACATCTGATTTACCGGTCTACTAGATTATCAACTTTAAATACTTTTCCAATATTGTTTTATTAATACTTAATTAGTGAAACTATGTATTTTTAGTTTCACTAAGAAGTTAGTGAGAATTTTTCTAATACGTTTCTTATTTGGAGCAGAGCTAATATTTTGTATGCTGTCCTCAGAGCCTTTTTAAAATAATAAAGTTTACCATAACAAAGAAGCTGAACTCAAGACAGGGCTAAGTTTTTTTTAGATTCAAGTCAAATAAACTTACATGTCGGGGGGGAAATAGTGTATTTTGAACTATATATTTAAACTTTCTTGCCTAGCTGGTAAACTGTAGTTGTCAGAATCCTTGCTTGTATGTGCTAAGATTTCAACAGGGTCAGGTTGTTTATATTTGTTGCAGTTTATACTCTTTTTAAGGGCTAGGTTATTAGTCTAGGGGTTTACTTTCTAGTTATTTCAACTTTGTTTCATCATGTCAGAGTAGTTTCCAGAAAAAATTCCCTATAAGGCTCCAGTAGCCGCTATAATAGGGTTATTTAATTTACTATTACTTTATAGGCAAATATTGTATCTGACAGAAAATCTGGCATCAGGATGACAGTTTAACATAAGTGAAAACACAGGGATAGTTAATATGGTCAAAGTTCAGACCTCATGCAAGGAAGCTTAGGGAGTTTTTTAAGTTTATTCCTTAGGAGGAGTAAAATACAAGATTTTTGTATTTTTTACTTATTCATTTAAGCTGTCTTTTGCCTACTTTATCAATTTTTTTAAGTTGTACTAAGAAACGGGAAACTAATGTTTAATTTGAATAGTTGAATTACCCTGTTTGTAAAAAATCATTCTGAAAAGAAAAGCAAAAATATAGAAATTAGGTCTTCACTGGCGAATTTTGTTGAGTAACAAAACTGTCTGACTGGACAGGGTATCTATTAATGCAAACTAAAGTATGGCAAGTGTATTTTCTTTACTATGTATATTTTAGTTTTGATATGCAGCTTTTCATGTTTGAATGTTAAGACCTTGCACAGCTGAGATTGTCATTTGACAGCTGATACCCTGGAAAAATGAGGTTATTGCTTCTTGACTGAATGGTATATTCTCCTTAAGGTGCTGTTGTATATTTCACTCTGAAACAGTAAGTTTGAGCTAGTATCTTTCCATTTACACCCTGTAAATGGAAAATGAGAAAAATCGTTGCATAGAATATAATGTAGTTTATGGGAAGAGACCAAAAGCAAGTATATAAAGTGTCATAACATGATGTCTACAAGTTTTGTCAAGGAAGACAAAACTAAAGTGACTTTTAGGTGGCAGGGATCCAAATTAAGTCTGTCTGTGTAAGTCTGTACATCAGGTCACATGATGATGTGGCAGCCCTGTGGCACATGGATGTCACATCACGTGTAGGGGAGCTGCTAGAGGGGCTATGGCTATTGCCCAGGAAATGTCCTTTCCACTTAGCTGGGTGTCTCCCCATTCCCACACCCTGACAGAATGGAACAAAGAGGCTTTTTCCTTCCAGGATCACACACGTCAGGTGCGGGCCTGAACCAAAACGCAAGCATAGCGATGAAGCTGATACTGTGAGTGCATGAGGTGAATGACTCTTAGTGCCTGCAGCATGAGAATGAACAGGTCTGCAGAGCTGTTGTTTGGACAGGGCTTAAGACATTGCTCAGTCCTTCTTATACTAGAGATTTTCAGAAAATCTTACTCTTTTTAAATGGATAAAATGATTTTCTCCAAAGATGAGAACTTTTAGTTTCTCTCCCTGTCAAAAAGTCCTTTTAGGTGGAGTGATAAAGATCAAACATTTGCTCAGTGTGTTTTCCTGTGGTTTTGACAAACAGTTTATTCAAAAAAGATACTAAAACGTTGCTGCTGAAATACACAAATTATGGCAGTTGTGTGATTATGCTGTACCCCACTGGAATGCTCTAATACGATAGTTTTGATTTTATACTACTCAGGTCATCATCAATGCTTTAGCATTTTGAAATGGACATAGCTAGTTTCAATCTCTTGATAATTACATTACTAAAAGGTATTACAGAGTCAAACACTTGATTGCCTATTAGAAGAATTTCAATTTCTAATATTGAAAGAATAGTAATGAATCAAGCAAGTTGTTTTTCCCCCTTCTGGAAATAAAAAGCTCTCAGTTGTGTTACCACAACAGACTGATTCTATACCTGAGCAAAATGAATAATACAAATTTGATATGTTGTTCCCTAGAGAGTAAAGGAACTCTGTAATGTTGTGGGTTTTTATTTTAAAACTATCATGCTGCTTGAGACCTGAATACAAGTACAAAACTAAAAAGATAATTTTTTCCCTACACTATTAAAAGGAGTTGGTGCAAAGCTATGACTCTTACATGCTGCTTGGTTTTAACAAGAAATCTCAAGAGACAGCTGAACTGGAAAAAAAGTTGCTGTCATCTAAGAATTCTGAAGTATTTGCTCATCTACAAAGGAAAGTGTTTCCTTACAGCTTCTGTGAATAGTGAATTCTGTGAAGAATACTAGATTCCCATCCATACTTTTATTAATAGAGAAAGTAGTTAACAGAGGGAGGGTTGCACATTTTATCAGCCTTCTCTTTTTAGTAGTAAGACCTTTTCATGACCTTAATAGACTCCTGGAAGATTGTTAGCTAAACAGATAAAGCTTCATAAGGGCAGTATAAAGACAGCAGAAAAGTTCTTGTAGCTTCCTGCTCTCTCTTCAGGCTAAGCCATAATATGCTGGAAGTTGGAAAGAGAATAGATAGATATCATTTAAATATACAAATTGCAGGATACGTTTGCTGAGCTTTGTAAACAACATCTTAATTTTAGGGTTAACCTGTTCCACAAACAGATAAAAGCTAACAGGATTTTCAGTAATTACTTGGAACACAGTAANAAAGCTTTTAAGGAGCAGTAATGTATTTTTCTAGGCAGCTTAAGAACTGACACAGTGAGTGTTTGCAGACCTATCTAGGTGTGGGGGTTTTTTTATACAAAACATAGATCTGGATTTTGTAACCTGAAGAATTCTTTAACAGCTCCTCTGAGCCTGGTTTACTTGGAATAGACATCAGGTTCACCAAAAGGTACTTCTCTTATTCTCACTAGAGAATAAATAAAATTGTCTTTTCCTCTGCCCCCTTTCCTAGAAATATGTTTGGTCAAGGAAATTAAATGATCACAGTATTTTCAGTTGCAAAGCACTTTTTAAACTTACTATGTGCATTAGGTTAGTTATTTGGTTTAATCCTGTGTAATATGCCATATTTTCAAAGCCCTTACAGGTATTAAATTACTGTGCTATACTTTTTTCTCCCCAAATGCTTTGCCTTTTTAAATTATCAAAAGTTTCTATTATTTTCCCACCTCTAATTTATATTTGGCTAGTCTGAGAAATTCAAATAATGAAATGGTAGATAAAATTGTCAATGCATATTTTTTATTCAGTGCCATATAAATTCTCCTTTTCTTGAATGATCTAGTGATACTTACAGTCCAGTGACACATTGTTTTCACTGTTACTACCAGTGAGGTAGTTCCTAGGGTGCAGTTGAAGTACCAAAATACTTTCTATGCATGACATCCTTGTTTCAGGTACATGAATTTTTTGTTTTTCAAGAGCCATATTCTCCCATTTTCCCTTATACAGTCTGTATAAGTATCCTTAAGTCTCCCATTAGTATATTAACATGTTAACTAGATGCAAGAACCTTTTTTCTTAGAAGTACAGTTTGCATCTCCAGTACCAGGAAGTTTAAGGGGTTTTGTTATTTTTTGGTTAGTTGGTTTTGTTGTGGTTTTTCTGTTTTGTGTTTGGGAGGCTTTTTTTTTTTTGCCTTTTTTTTTTTTTTTTACAGTTAAGAGGGGTGACACACTGGAACAGGCTGCCTTGAGAAGTTGTGGATTCCCCAACCCTGGAAGTGTTCAAGGTTTGCCTGGATAGGGCTTTGAGCAACTTGATCTGAAAGATGGCCCTGCCCACAGCAGAGGGGTTGGAACTAGATGATCTCTGAAGATCCCTTCCAAACCAAACCCATCTGCAATTCTCTGGTTCTGTCAGGATGTGTGAATAGGAAGACACCAAAGTCTTATGGAAAATCCATCAATCCTGATTTGACTCTTGTACTCAAGCTGTTTTTTAACAAGTGGGAAGCATAATGTTTATCTATATATTCATATAATATTTGAAGTTTAGTCCACAGTTGTACCTTCCACCTACTGTCTCTGGATTTTCTGGCCTACAAAATTCAGTGCTAAAGTCAGGATAAAGAGCCATGCAGCATGCTAGCTTTTCTAAGTTCTTCAGCAGTGCTGACAAACCTGCCTCTTCAAGGGGGTTTACTGTTAAATTTTCCATTCCTCTGTTTGTCTCCTTCAGGCTGAAGAGACTGATTGAACTTACCCTAGGAGGCTAATTAATAGAGATTGAGGCACCTGATGAAACTCTGGGTTTGCAAAGTTCCAAAGATCCAAGAGCAGCCCCCCTCTGTTATAGACACTAATGTAGGATGCAAGACTGTCTTCTAAATCAGTTGGCAACATTTTGCCTGTCTAGCTCTATAACAATAGTAACAGTGGGGGAAGAACATCTTACTTTGCCACCACCCTGGAGTTCAGCCAAAGCTGTGTAGAAGCCCATGAAATGACAGATGCAGTAGGAGGTTCTTACATTAAAGTATGTTAAGACTTATTAAAGAAATAATGGTTGACTAAGCTGCTTAGTATTATAAATCAAAGAATATGGTACATTTTCAAAAGCAAATACTGTAGTATGTAAAGGACAGCATTAAACAGTCACTGCATTAAACAGTCACTAAATTGTTGTATCTTGAAGGTTAGAAACACGTCTAACCCATTTCTCTAGGTTAACTTCCATTCTAAGCAATACATACATGTAGCTTGACAGGAATCAAGCAGATTATATTGTTTTACTTGGTAAATTTGAGGTGAGATGCAAATTGTTGATTTTTTTTTAATAATTAACAAGAAAAAAGGAGCAGTAACAATAATTGTCTGTAAAAGAAACACCATTCTCAACTTCAGTCTCTCTGACAAAGTATCAAAGATATTCTAAACGTTACGCTGTTAAATTTTATATATTAAGTGAATATGCAAATTTAAAGAACTGGAAACTGGCAATTCAAGAATTTTCAAGCTCATTTACTATACGTACATTTGAAGAAAAAAAAAAGAAAAATAAGAATAAAAGGAAATTAAACATTTGCTGTCACTAATTGATGGAGAGAATCTCCCATTTTGCTGTTTGGACCAGTCAAAGATGACAAGTTTATGGTCATGTTAATAACAAAGCACAGGAAAATATATCTTGAATGCTAGCAAGAGACTGGTTCTGTAAAACAAACTTCTATTTATCCCATTTTTTACTGATAACTTCTGTGGTGACTTCCCTATTTCAATTTTTTCTTGTCGATCTGTACAAGAAAATCTTATCTTCTTTGTTGATTTTGTGCATTTTCATACCTGTATCACCAATTTGGTATTTACAGAATGATGCAGAAATGGTTTCTACAACACAGTTTTTAAGCACATGCAATAGCATCATTTTGAATCCTTTGACTGAAATTTACCTACAGGATATACAACAATAAACTGCATAATTATATCATCCAGAGTTGTGTGGAAACTTTATCTGGTAACATACTAATCTGAAAGTATTTTCTTTGAGTCGTGCCAGTTTTCTTTTGCTTAGCAAATAATCGTTGATAGACAGAAACAAGCAGTTTTCAGAATAAGTAAAAACAGATGCATTACTTAAGAAAGGAATGTAGGATTCAGAGTCAGAATCATCTCTTACGTACTTCAAAATCCAACACTGTTCAATATATTTGTCCTTATCCATTGTGTGCAGATGGCTTTGGATGGCAGCATGTCAAAGTATCTTTTTGTATTTGACAAATGACATTCAGTACAGCAGTAATTATAACCTTTCAGGTATCAAGAAAAGGGAAAATGAATCTCACTTAAGCATACCCAAAGATACTGCATAGCTATCAGCAGTGCATTCCCCTCCTAGTCTGCTGGGATGGTTCAGGATGAAGCTCTGGTCTTGGGTTTAAATGTTGACTCCTGACACACAGACTTTTATTTGCTAGTCTTTTGATCTGCTGATGAACTACAAAGAAATTACCTATATTCCAGATGCTATCATCAATTTGATTATACATTGTTTTCAGCTGTTTGTAACAGGAAAGACTAAGAAAATATGACCTGCTTCTTTTACATTGTTTCTGTGGACAGTCACATCTCCTGAGTCATAGGATCCAGTCTTAATATCTGAAAAAAAATGCGGTTCCTTGAGTACAAGTGCTGTGATCCAAATGTTAAAGCTGCCATTTATTCAGATGGAAATAGTTAAGTTGTTGAATCTGAGGGATTGCCTGTCTTTTAGGAATATCTGACAATCTGGTGCTTTATATTAAAAGTTCCAAAGTATAATAGCCAACATATATATCTATATTTAAAATTTCCAGTCTTGTATCTCAGCTGCATACTAACCTGCTATCATCTCAAGTTAATTGAAAATTTTATTATTGAGAGCTTTAGTCTCCCTGCTCACACAAACATTAGAAAAAATCTTACACTTCAGTATACAAATTGATCCCAAGATAAGAAAATCAAAGATGAAAGTTCATTTCAGGTATATTGCAGCACATATGATCTAGGGTTTTGGCCTTTGCTTCAAAGTATCACTTACTGGCTTACTGCTAAACCATGGATTAGGTGGAATAGTGGTTTGTTCTAACTTGTCATCTGAATGCTTAAACATAATCTGCTTTCCAAAAGACATTCTCCAGTTTTATGTATGGCATATACAGTAGTGGCATAATGCATTATTAAAGTTCAGATTGAAAAAAATTGTGTTTTCATGAAGAAGCAATTTGTAGTAACTGTAGAAAAAAAGTCTTTTGCTTCCTATGCAGGAGCAGATCAGAAAAGAACCTGGACATATCTAACTCATTTTCTTCCCATTGTGTTTGTCCATTAAGCAGATGAAGCACACACTTCCCATGCTGTTCCATTCATACAGCCCAGTGTTCATTCAGAAACAGAACATTTCCTTTAGTTGATGGATTAAAGGCAGGAGAGGGGGAGGTGTGTAAAAACGTTTGGGGATGTGCAATATTTCAGGAACAATGTTTAAAGGTTAATTCATACTAGAAGTTTGTAATGTATATTTTACACAACTTGAAAACAAAACAGGTTCTGCCTCTTAAATTAACAAAAATAACTTTTAAGGAGAAAGAACCAATGAAAGTTTTTGTGCAGTTGCTGGAAAGCTAAATGTCAGATTATTTTTAAAAGCAATCTTGTATTACACTTTCAATACACTAAAAAAATTAAGCAAATACAATTTTTTTTTCACCCCACCGTGACTGACCTTACAGTATATTTTGGGAGGTTGAAATATGAACCTAAGAATGTGTATTAGTGACCTTAAAAAAATAGCAAGTACTCTGTAAGCAACTTTAAGTGTTATTGTTTGCTTTTTATCTTCACTTGCAGACCAGGTGTCTCTAGCAAAGTAAATCTGAGGAAAAGCTACTTTTTGTTGGAGGCTCTTTGTGAACAAAACAGATGACATAGAGAGCAGGTGTTAAAATAGTGAAAAAGGCAAACAACAGATATTTTACAGGATGTTTAGCTGTGGAAGAGCTAGGAAAAAAAACAGGCTGTTCTAAAGCATCTTATTTAGAAGCCTTTGCTCAAATACAAGAAACATTTCTCTTTCTTGTAAATCAGAATCTATCTTTTGATCCCCTAAAGAATGGGTTAGAGATACTTATCCTATTCCTCTTGGCACCAAGTTCCCCGGTACTGACAGGAAAAAGCAGAGTCTTGACTAAATAAGGATGCTTACTGGTTTCTGTTTACCTGATGCCACTTATGATACTGTGTTTGTGTATTTAAGTGGCATTTAGGACTGAAGTGTTGTGTGATTTACTATTTATGTTAGGAAATTGCTTAGCAGCTGTGTAGATTAGTCTATTCTACTTGGTGTGTTTTTCATCCTACATTGCTCTTCTGTTAGTTTTGGTCTTAGCAATACAATATTGAGCACTGTAAATTGCTAAGTAGAAAGGTAAGGAAGTGGAGGAAAGCAAGTTTGCCTGTTTAAAAAAACCAAAAACTACTCAATTGACATTATTTGTCTCTCTCAATTAAGCATCCTAAACCAATAAAGGGAGATTTAGAATTCCACACTGGAGCCTTCAAGTGTATGCATTTTGGATTTAAGTTTCAAGGTTCATTTTCAGGTTGATGAAAACAGTGTGCTGTTTGTTTTGGAATGTGAATTTTAACACTCAAAAATTCACCAGCAGGTTTCATTGGTTGTAACACAGAAGTTCTGTAACTTTGTAACTGATGAGAGTAGTGGGTGGGCCCTAATGCAAAATTACTTTATAAGTATGTATGAAATGGCTACTATTTGTAAAAAACTGAATTCTCTCCATTCACAGCACAGATTTCTTTTACTATGAAGAAACCATTATGGCATCACTGGAACACTTATTTGGAAATACAGTATCAAGTCCTTAAAATATTTATTGCTTAGAAGACAGGCATCTTGGTACAAAACATAAACGCTCATAAATTTACTATGCAATTAGACTATACTATCACACTTTTCAAGGTAGTAGTGAAATAAAAGGTTTTTAAGTCAAAATCTGTTGAACTACATAGGATTTTGAATCAAATTAATTTATATAAAAATGTGAAATAGTGATCTGGATTATTCTCCAATAATAATAAAAATATATGCTGCAAATTTTTTTCCTACTCTATCAGGTACAAATGTTGCCACTTTGGCAGTAAACGTGTCCTTTTCCCTTAGTCCCAATGGTGTTGCATTAAAGGAAGCTCTGTGGTATCTGTAACACTTTTTCCAGACTATTTTTCCCTTGAATCTTGTACATTTCACTCAAAATGCTACAGGATGCAAAGGATATCAGCTGAAGAATTTTCTTGAAATTCTATTGCTTCACAAGGCTAATTTCACCGCAAGTCTGACCTGCAGTCTTTGCTGGGACTACAGTTCTTTATCAGTGGGGTTTATTAGTGAATTTCTCCACTCAAGCTTTGAAATCACATTTCAGATAACATTTTTCAGGCATGGCTCGGATAAAGGTACATTCTATATTCTTTAAATAGATGTAAAATACCCCTTGCCAGTTAGTTATAAGTTAGTAGCTGCTTCCCTCATGTCAGAAACTTCAGACATGCCCACACTCCATCTGTGTATGTAATTTGTCTCAGCAACTTAAATGTAATGACAAACTTTAATGCACAATCTCTGCGGGACTGTGCAGTTCACGGTTCCTTTCTAATTAATAGTATGTTCCCCCCTTCAAAACAACTTTTTGATTGAGAGGTAATTCAGAAATTTAGCTTAGACAACGCACTCTGTGAATTTAGGCACTGTTCGAGAAAAAAAGAAATCACACTGAAAGAGGATGTTAAGTTTTGGGGATAGAAATTGTATTACCCTACCTTCATTAGCCACTGAGTGTTGTTTTCCATGATGTTCTCAAGTAGCTGCAGTCTTTGAACCGAATCATCATAGTCCAGAGGTGCATCCCTTTGCACCGCGTTGGACACGTACGGAGTCGAGGAGCGGCAGTTGTCCGCCTCAGGCAGAAGGAAGGTGTAGCTGCACGACCCGTGCTGAACCTGGTACTGCTTCTTGCCTATCGTCTCCATGCTCTTACTGAAGGAGTTGTATCCTGAAGCTAAGAATATGCCGCAGCCTAGAAAGAAGCAGGCGGCAAGCTGCATTTTAATCCCTGCGGTAACTCGGCGAACCTAGAGAGGCTGGATGCGCTGGCCAGAGGCCGGCCCTAGCGAACCTGCGGCGCGGCCGAGCGCTCCTCTGCCATGTGCCGTCAGGCGAGGGCTGGGCTTGCCTGNGCTGCCTTCCTGCGCCGAGCCCCCGCCGCCTCACGCCCGAGCCGCTCGCTGCCCTGCCCTTATAGCAGAGTCGGTGAGAGCGGGCGCACGTGTGGAGCCCAGCCGCTCCTCCCTCCCGGGCTCGCAAGGGCCGGGGGGCAGCGCACGGCGACTGGCGGGAGCGGGGCGGCGAGAGGAAACCCCAGGGAGGAGCCGGCAGCTGCAGGACCCCTGCGAATTCCTGCAGCACGGCTCTAATTAAGAGTTTCCTAGACAGAGCGATCAGTTCCGATAGCCTCCAACTCTGCTAGTAAATTATTAGCGATGGTAATCATTTTTAAGTTCCTTACCCTCGACCACCCCCGTTAAACACCCACACAGACACATACACGCAAGTCCCTGGGCTTGTTCTTATTTTCTTTAAAATATGCTGAACCAAGATGTAATTTAGTTCGTGCTTAATACGTTGTGGAATTACAGAGAAAGACACTGCCCTATGCCTACAAAAGCAGGCTTGGGTACGTCTTTGCAAAGGGAATGCGAGGGGCAGTAATTAGAGGTTTTGAGTTGAACACAGAATTTGTATTTTAGTGAATCTCTGAGATGAGCACTCATTTTTAGACATGTCTTTCAAGCGTTAAGCATTTACAAGCTTTTTATTTGTTATTTTAAAGGCTTTTTTTTTTTTCTCTATGATATGGCTAACTTTGGAAGAGCTAATGTTAATAAAAGAGTTAGAAATCACAAATCAGCTGGGAACGGAAGAGGAAAAACCATCCAGAGGCAGTGGCAGTAAGGCATGGCTCAGGAAGTGGCATGGCTGAATAGGAATTACCCTGTTAGCTCTCCCTAGACCATTGCTGTACCCTTGGGAGTGGGAAAACCCCATAAAAGGGGAGGGAATTTCTAATAAAGTATTTGAAATTTATATGTAAGAGTAAAAAGGACTACTTCCCAACTCCCATGGTCTCTACAATGATTGGGAAATTGCTAGCCAACTTACCAGACCCTGGGAAAGAGTCCAATCCACTGAAATTTTGGAAAATATCACCTCTCTGTAAGGAGAAATTGTCTTCTTGAAACCAGCATGATCAGATACTGACTCCTGAAGACAAACTGCCTGAGATTTTGGCTAGGTCTAGATCTGGAAACTAGAGATTTTTCTTAATTAAAATAAACAAAGAGAAGGCCGTGCTCATCAAACTAACATGAATTACTGACCAAAGTTTCCCATATTCAAGGAAAATCCCAGCATGTCTCAAGATCTCTTAAGACAGATCTTACATAACTTTCTTTATAACATTTAGTGTATCAATGTGGCTATATTTTTTATATAATGGAAGTTGTTTTCAGGGGTTTTCAAAAATAGTTGTAGCAGCTAAAATTCATGTCTTAGATTGTTGGAAGCTGCTGATATTTCTTTACATACTTTCCTTTGGAAAGGAAAATCTCTAGAATTTAATTCTGGCAAATTCCATAAAGATTCTGGTTATATTTGGACTGTGATGAGGTAAAACCAATTTGTCAGATTTTTTTTCCTATGGAGTATTCATATGCCACTTCTAATCAGAGGAAACACAGGAATATGTTTGGAATGGTCAAGATTATTTGTAAGAAAATACATGTATTTGGAGGGTTTGATATATGAAGTATGCATTCTCCATCCCTTCAATTTTGTATCACAGTAACCAAGCAGATAAATGTGACAGCTACTTGCATTGATAACAAAGTTTCAAACTTGTTGTGTACCGATTTCTAATTTTCAATGAATTGAAGTCTTTGAAAGAAGGTTTAATTCCATGTGAATAAGTCTTTGCAAGATACTTGACCAACCTACTATTATCCAGTGAAAACGGAATATAGCATCAGGTTAATGCACTAGACTCTGTGAAGCATTTCTATCTAAGCAAACATTCCAGTTCGGTATTTTCTGTTATTTGGGTTTAATTCATTTGCTAAGTTAAATGAGAAGTACCCACTGCAACTTGTCTTTAAATTGGTCTGTTCCCTGTTTTCCTTGCACAGCTAGCCCGAAAAAAAGAGCTATATCTTACTAGTCATCCTTCCTTTCACCACCACATATATATACTCAATAGAGTAGTGCTGAAAATTAGATTGCTCCAGCCCTGGAAATATCTGTCTCTTAATAATGAAGAACTGGAGGATAATCTTCATTTTTCCTGATTATATTCTCATGGAATTTTTAAAAATTTATTTAGTTAGATATTAAATGAAAATATGAGACTGAGTATATTCTTCTAGAAGTTTAAATTATTAGAGCTCTACTCAAGCGACTGAATGCATATAAAAGACAAGATTTAAGGGAGAATCTGCTGAGAATTCATTAGGTAAGATCTCCATGAGAGGCTTGATTAAATCGGTAATTTTTGAATGACTATAAAGCTTGCCATCTCTATGCCACCCTAGTCACATCACCGCTGTAATTTGGCAACTCAATTTCACTGGGTTTTGAAGGAGAGATGCGTGTCTCTAAAGGTTTGAACTGGAGTCTGTTTTCCTTTATGAGAGGCTGAATCATGACCCTGGGAGGCCCTTCTGCTGTAATGAGGCCAGGAGCAAAACTGAATTTGGAGACTGCCTAGGAAGCCTTGCTGTATCCTGGGCCTCCACTAGGGAGAACTGTGGTTGTAGGAATACTGGAAAGAGGAACAAGTTCACCTTTTACTGTGTTTTAAGCTGGACTTGAGTTTTGTGTCTTGGTTTTTTTGTTGTTGTTGTGAATGAATAAATGAATGAGTAAATGGCCAGTTGCTATGGCTGTCAGCAGTTGGGGGAAAAGGTATGGAAAGCACAGGTATTATTCTGAGAAGTGACAACAAACTCCTAATGGAAGACTCTTACCAGCACAGCAGGCACCACCAGTTTAAGCTTCTACTTAACTACTACTGTGTTTCTCATCTAGGTCTTGGAGTAACACCCTGAGGTTCACCAACCTTTCATTGATAATCCCAGGCTGCAGGGGCAGTAACTGAAATACAACCCCCCACACACACACATAACCGAGAGAGGGTTTTGCTGTTTTCCCATCTGGGTCCAATGGACTTATATCGCTTCAATGAGGTGCTCTTTCCCACTGTCAGAAAGTTAGTGATTGTTCACCTTGCCAACAAAATAAATATGCATCCATTTAACCCTTCGTTGCAGCTTAGTGCCGTATTTGGTGCATCTTTTGGAGCAGTTGATTGTGATCCTTCACCCTTTCCATCCCTTTGGGAGCAGCTTTCCCAGCTGTGAAGGAGGAAGTGGTCTTCTCTGCCTCTCCAGAGAGTCAAAGCCAGTCAGAGTTCAGGGGGAAAGAAAGTAGTAACAGCTAAATTTAGAAAACTGGTGTGAAAAGTAAGGCAAGTTAAATCCATTTCTGTCCTTGAAATCTGAGGAAGAGGAAGGAAGATGCCTGAACACAGCATTTTTTACTGAGCCTTAGAGGCATTTTAACAAGTCTGCTTGAAAGGGAGGGTTTATTCTGAAAACTGAATGACTGAGAAGATCTGTCCCCTGTCTGTTATGAGAATGACCATTTCTTTGTTAGGCATATTGAAGTAGGGAGGAATTTAAATAATTTGGCATGGAGTCTTAAAAATGTCAGAAACTGAGTAAAAAGTTATAATTCAGACTAGTCACATCCTCTCAGTATTTCTCTCATGTTCGTTGTTCTCTTCATCTTTCATTTCTGCTGTCGATATGGAGTGTTGTATTTACATTCATGATATATTTTTCCTGTAAACTAAAATGTAGCTTTTAGCCTGTGAGTTCTTGCTTGCTTTAGAGCTGAGTGTATACAGTATATGCCATAAAATACCAAATAGTGGATTGGTATATTTAAAGTACAAATTAGATCTTTCCCTTTGTAGAAAGAAGATACCCACTCTATGGAACTCACCTTTATAAGCAGAGCTGAAATGTGTATTTTTTCCAAACTAAACATTTAGAACATTTTGCCAGATGTGTGCAGGCAATTTCCCTTCCTGGGAAACAGTAAATTCCCTTACTCAGCCAATCATGGGTTTCTTCCATACAGCATATGACTAGACTGCTTTGAGAGAGATGCCTGAATTCTACTAACATTATCTTTCCAATTATCATTTTACTTACAGCTGCACAGCTTCTGTTTGACAGACAGATACAGAGATCTTGTGAGATCTCTGATAGAAGAGGAAGCATATAAACTTAAGTAATATAAGAAAATGTTGACTTGGCTTGAGTCTGCTCTCTGCAAACTTTGCCACCTTTCAAGATGTTGATTTAGTAGATAAGTTCTCATTTCAGGAGTTTACTCATTTTAGAAAGGGAAATCATAAAGTATGTGTAAACCAAAGGCAAAACCATGTAAACAAGTAGGTTTTGGTACTGCTTTCTTACAGGGATATTTGATCCATGTATATAAATGAAAATGCTGTAATGTAACTTCAAAATCAAATCTGAGATGAAAAATCATCTGAAATGTGGAATAAATTAATAAAGTATTTTATATATTCCTGGCATTTACATTCCTCACATTTTGACACTCAATGTTAAGTTCCCACCTTTGGTTCCTGGTACTTTAATATTAGTTTATGATAGTTCCATTTGCTGTCTTCAAAATATTTTCCTTCACTGTAAGTAGTTTAGCATTTTTCTCAGGAACAAATGTCAACAAGGACAAGACTCTTGAACTTGTAACTTAAAAAACAAAATCTAGGACCCTATTGGATTTTTAGGCTGCTGAAAATCTTGTCTGTTTTTAGATCTTACACTCTTTTTCAAAGAGAGGAGTGATAGGTTATTATGTTTTCTGACAAGCCAAACAATTTCTTTTCCTCCAGACCCATAGTTCAGATTCTTTAACACTTCAAAATTAATGATAACATCATTCCTACTTTCCCCACCATTTGCTTGTTATCTTTTTTATTCTGACTGAGATTCTCCACCAGTCTCTCATGACTTTAACAAAGTCTCAGGATTCCACTCACTTTCTCAGCTGCAGCTTATTTCTAATCACTCAGAACATCTGGTGTAACATCTTGTGAATTCATAATCATCTTTATGTTCCATCTCTGACGTTCCATCACGTCTCCTTTGAGTGCCCTTATTTACAAGGGAGGGCATTTGCCCAATAGTTCTCATATTGTACTTCTGCTGAAGGGACAAGAGGTCAATAATCTGATCCACTGAAAATTTCAGTTACCACTCTGCCTTGGTGACTCACTCTGCTTTTTCCCATCTTGCTTTGTAACATCCAATCCATCATTTCAATACACAGTATTTTTCCTAGATGTCACAGCACTAGTAGAAGCATAATGCAGCCAAAACCAGACTTTGCGTATTTCCTTGGACATTCTTCCATGCTCCCTTTTTCTCTTTAACAATTGACACTGCCGCAATCCTTCAATCTATTTCAATCTGTAATCTGCAAGTTATGTTTCCTTTATTTCTTTGATGTTTTATTTTGTCCCTTTTTTGATGCTATGCTTTCATTAATGTGTCTAAAATCCCTATCTTGGTGTTTATCATCAACATACTGAATTTGGTAACATAATATCTCTGGCTCCTCCATAATATTTGAAATGTGACTTGCCGATTAAGCTTATTATATTAGTTCTGCCTCAGTAAATTACATTCGACTTTGCTATTATGAGGATGGTTAGACAACCATCAGAGCTTCACACAAGTAGATTATATACTTATTGCTTTGAATTTGGAAGGTCTAAATTCCGCACCTCTCCTAACAATATGACACCTTTATTGCTTTCATTGTAGTCGCTGCCTGGATTGGCTTTCCGGGAATGTCTTGGGTTAAACTTGGGATATCTTTTCTCAGATAATCAGATATTTAATGTGGTCATATTTTCAAATTATAGGCTTATTTTGGTGTCCCACTTTTTTAATGTAACATTGTATTAGCATTAAAAGACATTATATATTTTATATATACATCATTATGTCTGTGTATATGTGTGTGTTTAGTATGTTGTTGATGCCATTGTACCTAAAATATAATTGGTCATGTTAATTTAGATTGGGACTTTATGATATCACATCCTGAGTAATAACATTAAAATTAATTAATTGGGTTTTTTTTAATTCCTGGCATTATCACTTGCACATTCCAAAACCTTGTTAAATACAAAATGCTTCTTTAATTTCTGCTATTTTATTACTTTTATAGTGATTTCCTTTTTCAGTCCAAATTTTCAAGTGATATCTAAAGTAGAATTCACAAGTATCTATTGAGCTCTAGTCTATACAAACAAGGTAGGCACATATCTAAGAAGACTCTCACTGTGCATTAATGAAGGTCCCATTTGTAGGACAGATGGTACTGTCTTTCACTGTGAGCATTTTCTAATAATGAATGTTTTTTTAATCTTTGAAAGATGAGTCATCCACATACAGAAGTAGGAAGTGAGTCCCAAGATTACGAAGATTAGTTGCTACATGTCCTTCCTCCTTAACATTTTAATGTAGTTTGGCTATAGTGCCCAAAGGCTGTGCTTATTCTCTCCAGAGTTATGTGATGACAGCAAACTTTAGCTGGTAACAAGTGTAATTACAACTTAAACTCAAATAGCACAAGTTCAAAACTAACATTGAAATTACAGCTAATGTTAAGGATGTTACAACTGCACTGCTGAATATCTGACAGTGTTAAGTGCTGTGCCCTATCTCCCGTATTGGGAAAAGCATAATAAAGCACTTGTTTAAACAGGTTATCATTGGTTGAAACTGAACAAAATAACTTGTGTGCTAATGTGTAGTAAAGCCTTTAAAGCCTGTTTTAAAAAATTGTTCCCATAGCACTTATGTATTTACTCTTTACTGTTGCATTATAAGTCAAAAAAAACTTAACAGATGTTCTTACTCTGTATTCTTATATACTGTTTCTATGCTTTGAAAAATGTCTTTTAAATTACAGTTTTGTGCATTTGGACAATTTAAACCTAAAATCTTTATGTAATATTTGACTTTTGTTGTATTATGTGAATGCTGTATTATGTTGATGTGAAAAGGCAGCAGACTCTGAAAGAATCCAGAAGGCTTTTGGAAAATGAGAAATCTGCCTTACTGACCTCCTAAAGAAAAATGCACATGCCATTTGTTTAAAGGAATGTATTTTTAAAACGTCTAAACAGCTGACAGTAAGAAAGCCTTACAGGTCACCCCAGTCCCTGTGATTTAAATCCTTCCTCTTGTAAGCAGTCAGTCAGGTTAGCGGAAGGTTCTCTCATCTGGTAATAGCACACTTACTTGATAATAACAGCACATCGCACTTCCGAAGAGCACGTTGAAGTTAAGATCTGAATTCAAAGATAAACTGGTGTCAAAGAGGGAATGAAAAGGAAGTGAAAAACTGTGTAAGAGGAATAAACAAAACTTTCAGAGAGGGAGAGGACATTTACGGCAACAGTAAGGTACCTAGTTCCTGACATCTGTTTCCCTCAAGAAAAAAATATAGTGCATGGACTAACCTTTTTATGGAGAGTGCAAGAAAAATATTTGCAGCGTGTTTTCATATATTCATATTTGTTGAACTGTATTATGGATGTGTAATTTGAAGAGGGCAGAGAAACTGCAAACTATTTTTGCACTCCAAAAAGATAAATATTTTCTTTTTTTCAGTACTAATAAACATAGTTCAGTAATAGCTCTCAAAAATATTGCCCACCCTCTTGCTGATTCTGCCACAAAAACTGGGCATTCTTTTTGTTGTTGGTCTTACTGCCGTAAAAGTAGAGGAAGGAATTAATATAGGGTTTTTTCTCCCTGGTTAGTGAGGCATCAGAACCCGTGATGGGACAGCACAACTGATGCCTTGGGAAGG